>JAODJW010000094.1:20330244-20341211 GCA_026777045.1 Hyperopisus bebe
GGCAGTTCTGAAGGCGAAAGGGGGTCAAACACCATATTAGTATGGTGTTCCTAATAATCCTTTAGGTGAGTGTATGTTTTTATACCCCTCAAAGAACTAAGGACATCCAGATTTTCATAGTTCTGTCACTCCTTGATACATATTTTTCATTGCTCTATCATCTAAATGCTAAAACGTCACAATATCTTTCATTCATTCGTTCGAGAAAGTACAGTTGAACAGTACTATATACTGTTCCATGTTCCATTTTGTTATTGTATTTAATGCTGGTAATGCCTTAATGTTGTTAATTTATCAATTACTTAATTTATGTAAATACACAATAATCAAGTCTGTGGATGATTAGTTATCCGCGGTTTCGGCCATCCGCGGTAGATCTTATAACACACCACCCACAGATACGGGTTATTTCATGCCCGAAATAACAGTCACATACAAAACATTTCACTGACAAAACAAATGTAGTCTCTACTTGCTTACCACTAACAATAAAACAAAAAAACTTTTGAAAGACATTAAAAACTCACCTTCCCGTCTCGCGCCTGCTTTCCCTCCCGTCTGGTCTTCCGGCCTCTGGCGGCTTCTTACAACTCCAGCTACTTTTTACAGCCAGTGATGATATACATCCACAGTGAACCTTGGGGTAAACCTTTTATTTTCAAAATTTTAGTGGAAACTTGGCAAATTAAACATGTTAACCAGAAAATCAAAATATTTCTTATATTTATCATTTCAATGCGAGTATATTTTAATAATAATAAATAAATAGGCCTATTTTTTTACAGTGGAGGAACCTCTTTAAGTATGATGATACAGGTGTTCAGCTGTATCTGAATAACATATCTGTGAATTTTACCACAGTGTATTATACCATTATATTTTATAGCAGTATATCATTATTGAATAAATAAATATTACAGATCGATTGAAATAGTACATAATCTATTAAATACACTGAAGGTTTCGTCGACAATAAGTTTTTGTTTAACAAATTTTGATTAATAATGCTAGCTAGAAGCATCTACCTTAAGCACATATTTATTGTGTTGACTAATGATCTGTCAGAAGATTTTAAAACAGTTTATTTGTACTTTCTGATTATTCTCTTATCATTGAATTGCAGGCTATGTGTCTGACTATTCTTTGCTGTGTCGGTATGCCTATGATCATTGTAGGATACCAGGCACAATCAGAACAGAACCCTCTTATGACCCATGTACAGTCCCAATTCCAAGAAAGTTGGGTCAGTATGGAAAGTGCTAATAAAAACAAAAAGGAATCATCTGCAAAGGCCATATTTACCCTGTAAGATGTTAAAAACAGTACATCACATTATTAATAAATATACTTTACTAATAAATAGCAAGCAGAATTTTTCAATAGTCATCCATTAGAATTGTATGGGGCTTTTAATTATTGTACTTTGACTTCTTATAATCAGCTATTCTCAGTTTGTGACAGGTCAGGATTGCAGGCAGGCCAGTCTAATACCTATAGTCTCTGCTTACAGTCATGAACCGTGAGGGTCCTCACACAAGAGCATGCAACTACAATGAACCACTAGGGAACTGAACTGAGACAGGGACTTAAATACTGAGGGGTAACAAGACTAACACAAGGCAGGTGAGCCTAATTAATGAGGGCTGGGAAAACAGGCCACAGATGAAACTAATAATTAAATCAAGGGACTAGGAGAGGAAAACTAAGGCACTGACAGAAAACAAGGAAACAAAATCTAACGCTGGGAATAACAGACCAGGAAAAACACAAATAAGGGCGCAAAGGCAAAAAATCCAAATCTGAATACAAATCAAAACAGTGGGACTAGAAAACTGATATAATTGAAACACAAGGGAACAAAATCTACAAAAATACAAAAACAGATGAGGCAGGGCTTGAACACATGACAGAGGGGTTCACAGGCAGCCAAATGCTCAATGAGTTGAGCCATGCAGCCAACAGGGAGCAGAGGAAAACACAAAGGGCGACAGGAGGAACAGGATGGCTAGCAATGCCTGCTGGCCAAACGGGGAAGGGATACAAAAGACTGGGACAACAGGAGCTGACCCTGACACTTACACAGCCATGCTCTGATAATTCTGGCAGAATATGGGTTGGCGTCGTCCTGCAGGGTGCCTCTGAAAAAGAAACTAGACGGAACCCCTACCCTCCGTTAAAATGGTGGAGTCTAAACTCCCGCTCCGGGGTGCGTTTCCCAAAAGCAGACCTAGGAGCAGAGGCAACAGGTGAGCAGAATGGCACTGCACGGCTTTGTATGTAAACTCATGGAAGACCCTGTATCATAACCAACAGTTAATAATTTGTGAAATGGTGGGATTTAAACATCTCATGTCGTATAGTTTTCATAAAGACTGTCTTGTTTGTTTAATTAATAGCATAACAGATTGCAGCACTGATAACGGAATAGCATTTCTGTCAGTCATCCCACTGTGTTTCCTGTTAGGACATAAGAATGAGTAAGAAGCCTGTAACAAAAATGACGCCAGACCTGGCATTTATTTGAAAAAAACACCACAGAGCAAGTGACTGAGTTACCAAGAACTCAGAATCATTTACGTCATTAACAGTGCTGGCAGAACATCCCATTTATAGTTAAGAAGAGATTCAATAAATCCCCTATAATTGCTTATATGGGTCTCGAGGAGATAATCTCCTAGTCACTCTTTTGTGTATATTGTGTTTCTGCTAGTGATTCTTTCCAGAAAGTTAGGATGTTTGTGAGAGAAGACGGTTAAGTGGTGACAGGTTCATCATAGTAGTGGAATCTAGCGATTTGTGTATAATTTTAGTAATTCCCTCAAATTCAGTGTACATAATGCGAGACATTAATGCACGTAAACTACCATATTAGTGAGGATGAATACAATAAAATTGAAAGAAATTTCACTTTTTATATATTGTAACTATAACAGTGATAGTTTACTAATAAAAAAAGAACTGTACAATGTCACTACAGAATTGCCCTACCACTACCACTTTCAGTACGACAATGACAGGAAACATTGTGTAAAACTAACCAAAGCATGGATTGATAAAAAGACGTTCCAGGTTTTGCAGTGGCCTAGCCAGAGTCCGGATCTGAATTACAGTTCACAAACGAAAGCCTTTACACTTGCCCCAGTTGGAGCAGTTCTGCAAGAAGAATGGGAAAAATAGCCTCCATCCAGATGTGCTAAGCTTGTAGATGGCTATCCAAAGCAATTGCAAGCAGTTATTGCCGAAAGGCTGCTGCTATCAAGTATTGACTGTATGTCATGTGAAGGGGTTAATTACTTTTTCAACAGCATTTTTCAAAACATGACTGTAAATTTGCATTTGTTTAGTTCACCAAGCTCTTAATGTTTCAAAACATGTACACAGAGAAATAAAAGTTCACTGTGATAATCTGCAACTCTGCATTTGTGATTTTTTATAGGTTGTAATGATGTAAGATGGAAATACGGTGGCTTTCCAGGAGGAGTCATATACCTTTTCAACCCACTTCATTTTGTAATTATGACTTAGTATCTCATAATTATGACTAGCTCTGAAATACACCTCTTGGTGCTACTTGGACACATCATCAGTGATGAACCCGAGGTCATGGGGTGTTTCAGGTCTTTGATCATCAAACACCCTCGCCCCGGCGACCCAGTCAGGGGTGATCAGCCCCTGACTTCTGACCAAGTGGCTCACTACTCCACGGATCCCCCCTCCAGATCTACAGCCATCTTGAGGCTTTCTCTGCAGCCTCTGTGATGTTCTTGATAGCTCTATTAAGTCCGCGTTTCAGTTTGTTTCCCCAGTCTGGTCATTGGGTGTGTTCGACTTGCTTACAGCGCTGGCTTAAAGTAACGCATTCTGATCCTGACGCAATGCATTACGGTTAGATGCATTGCGACCTCTCACCCGGCTGCACAAACTGGAAGCGCCTCCGAGAACCAAGTTACCACTGTATTTAGTTACATACATCTAGGTGTATATCATATTGTCACACATGTAGATAAATTACAGGTTTGAATGTATAACACTAAAGCTGTTACATTTTAACTTAACTCATTCTCCTGTTATTCTACATGGAAACCATATTCAAAAATCCAAATAAAAAGCAAAGTGTATTATGAAGATTATTACGACTTATAAGCAAACTTCTGAAACTCAGAAAGTGTGTTTATTGATTACAATAATCAACACCATTTAGCACAAAACTGAAATTATACCACAGCGTGTCTTATTATCTCATAACGAGCATGAAATGAATACAACGCGTTGAATGGCATTTTTTTGAACATGTACGTTTTTTGATTAGTTATAGGCCTAACTGGGCATAAACTGTTGCGTAAATTGACATCCTGCTGCACATAGCTGTATTTCTCCGTGAAAACATTCTGACTATATCTTTTATTTTAATTATACCATCTTTACTTGTAGAATGAACTGTCTCGTAGATTGCGCACTTTAACAGTGATTTGCAATGTATAGGCAGGCTTTGACCGCTGATTGGTCAGATGATGTGTGCTATCAATCATTGCGGCAACGCGTGCAGTGTCAGATTACTCGTCTCTTTTTTTCTCTCCTGCCTTGGGCTCACTTGGCGCTCTATGCACGCCTCACGGCAGCTGGACCCTGGTTCTAACGCCCTGAGCCACATCATTGGACTTGGTACTCCAATACTGGTGGTACAGCAAAAAAGATCGATCACATCTTCGTGGGCAGATGCTGGAGGCTCCTGCAGAACTGCAGGGTCTACAGAAGTGCCCAGTGTGTGAATTCTGACCACAGACTTGTTGTTATTACTCTGAAGATTCAGCTTAGACCCTGTAGGCTACCACCTACTAGGAGAATGAGACCAGACCTGGTCAGACTCCAATATCAAGCTGTTTCTGATGAGTTTACATGCAGTTTGTGTGAGGAACTAGCTGACTGTAATGTGATGTGGGAGACCTTCTGTGATAAGACCCTGAAGGTTGCCGAGGGTTGTGTTGGTGTTACCAGTGTTCCCAGAAGGAGGTGTTTTGTCTCGCTGGGCACCCTGGATTTTTTCCAGAGGAGCCACAGTGTACAACTTGGTGGCAACTCCAGTCTGTACCAGGAACTGAGGAGGACAGCTATGAGGGCTCTGAGGGCAGATCAGAGAGCAGGTGACGCATCATCTGTAGTCTAGTCACCCACATCCTGCTAACAGAGGAATCGAAGCATTACACACATCTGAATCTGTTCCTCAGAGACTTCCAGTCAGGGTGGGCGATGGAACAGTCCATATGGATGACAGTGCAGTTGTGACCTGCTGGGCTGGCTACTTTGAGCAGTTGTTTAAAGATGACCCTCCAGCTAGGATGTTGGACATCAATGGGTCCAAAGTTCTTGAGGCTGATCAATCAATCAGCTGTGAACCACACAGTCTCACTGAGATTGCACGTGTGGTAAACCAGCTTTGGGTAGGGAAGGCCACAGGGATCTGTGGTATCCGGGGTGAACTTCTCCAGGCTGGTGGTAAGGCTGTCCTCCTGGCATTGCAGGCAATCTTAGCTTCCATTTGGGAGTCAAGCATCATCTCAACTGACTGGAAAATGGGACTTGTATTCCCTATCTGGAAAGGGAAGGGTGATCGCCTGGATTGTGGCAACTACAGGTGGATAACACTGCTTTCTGTGCTGGTAACAGGATTCGTGATAACTTGCTTGCCTGTCAGCGACCACAGCAGTCTGGTTTTACACCTAAGAAGTCTACCATCAACCGCATCCTGGCACTGAGGATTCTCATCGAGCACAAGCATGAATATCAGCAGAGGTTCTTTGCAGGCTTTGTTGATTTTCATAAAGCGTTTGACTCAGTTGATTGAGTTGCCTTGTGGTATATCCTGAGACTTTGCGGGATCCCCTCTAAGTTGTGGTCCAGCAGCTTCTTTGGAGAATCAATGGATACCATTGGTTTGACTTTGTGTTGAACGAGCAGTTGCTAGAGGAGTCCCGAATGAGGCACATTACTTGCATTGTGAGGGAGCGTCAGTTACAACACTACAGCCATGTGGCGCATTTCCCTGAGGGTGAGCCGGCTTGGAGGATCCTCATTGCTGAGGACCCAAGCAGCTGGACCAGGCCGAGGGGACACTCACATGACACCTGGCTGCAGCAGATGGATGGCCATTTCCGGAGTGTGGGACTAGACCATGTATCTGCCTGGGGGTTGCCAGCCGGGATCCTGAGGAGTTTTGCTGTGTGGTGGGTGAGGCAGCGTACTGCATCAGTGCATGCTTCCCAATCTGACCTGATCTAGGATAATTGCAGCATTATTAGTCTTTTAATGAGTTCGACTCAATGCATATAATCTAATACTGTAACTCAAAACTAAAAGGCATTTCATTTCATAAGTGGTAAAATGTACCAGCACCCAAAGGTAAAATTAAATATTTGTTTTGGGAGTTCTTTACATTGTCTTTTCTCAGTCTCAGATTACAGTATATGTATTAGCTTGATTTTTGAATGTCAGGGCTAATTACCCAGGGCACTCTCACGCCAGAATTTTATATTTAATTAATTTCTTGATAATAAAATATGGAAAAATACACAAAATTATTAGTAACCCTGAGGCTACTAGTCACAAATTACTAATGACCTCATTCTCTCCCTTTTTTTTGTCAAGTCGAGGACCTATTTCCAACGAACCATCAGAGAGTGAACTTAACTAGTTAAGTATTTCATAGAGGACCACACATATGACGTAATTATTGGATTGTTGAGAATCAACCATAACATATCTATGAGTCTGAACACTTTAAAAAGAAGACTGAAGATTGCAGGTTTAACTAGGAAGACTAACTACACAGTCATTGCTACAGTGCGTGGGGTGATATCACAGGAACTAAGGGGATATAAGAACTAACTCAGAAGGTTTTGAGGCGACAGATATACAATGTTATGCACTGATATGCTTTTCCAATATCCTCTCTGTAACTCTCAATTGTAAATTGTGTTTCTGTTCCAGGTATATATTTAACCATTGTCCCATCCAGATAGAGCAGGATATATTCCCTATCCTCCTGGGATGCGTTTCCCAAACAACGACAGAAGTTAGCATTAACGATGCATCGTACTATGGTAGTTCAAACTAACCAACATCCGAAGTACGACTGTTTCCCAAAACCATCGTACCACTGTAGTTTGAACCACGTTAGTTATTAACTACCGTAATTCAAACTACAATAGTTCCAGCAGTGATTGGTCTGACTCACAGCGAGTCGTGTGCAAAAACTAACAAACTTTGTAATATTAGTCTAACTTTTACAGCAGGTCACCTGCAAAAACTCACAAACTTAGTAGTATTGTAGTGAACGCCTCTGGGCATGGTCGCTTCCTGCAATGCTAATGGGGAACACCTGTGACTAGGATTGGGGCGGGGGGGAGAGTTATAAAGAGGATGCCCATTTGGGGGAGCGAGAGAGGTTTTCCTTGCAGAGAAACTTTGGGGCACTGGAGCAGTCAGCATGTGGGGAAAGATACCGTGCTGTGTCCGTCGCCGGTGGTAGACCGGCCGAGAAGGATAGTGAGGTACAGAGGGTTGAAACGAGCCCCGTTGGTTGAGGAACCTCAATTTCCCTTCCCTGGAGAATGCGGGGAGGCCAGGTGTGCTTCTTTCCGGGGGAGTAACCACTTTTAATGTTGTATTTTTGGAATCGATGAGAGTATGGGTGTGTGTATGAATTTTATCCCCGGATTACGGTTGTGAGTAGGTGGGTGGGGTTAGAAGGTGCATCGGGAATGGTTTGTTTGCTGTTTGTAAGGGTTTGCACTAGCGTTGTGATTTAAGCTTGCTGTGCTGAACACTTGGATTTTGAGTGGAGTGGGGGGGGAATTGAGGTTGTAACATTCCTGGTGAGATGTGTGTTAGCCCTCGGGAAGGGGCTGTAATTCGGGGAATATTTAATAAAGATTTTCTCCTATTCTGGCGTCTTTATTTGGCTGGACCTCCCCAGCATTATTAAATTAAATAGGTGGTGGCAGCAAACTTTGGCAAGGCGCTCTAGCTAGTGCACTTGATACACTGGTGGCAGTGGTGGGATACTGGCAACTTTTTTTCGCCTTGTGTATGTTATAGCTTGAATTCTAATCATGTCACAAAGTGAGCAGGCAGCCTCGGCATCCGCCAGCTCCACATCAGAGTTCTGTCAATTTGGGCAGCGGGAGTTTTGGGGAGTAAGCGCTCGTTCCCTCAGTCGGCTGGTTTTTACGCTGGATACGTTCACTGGTGTAAACCGGGAATGGTCAGATTGGGTAGAACAATTTGAGATGGCTGCAGTGGTTAATGGGTGGGATGAAGAAGTCAAGTTAAATTTTATGTTTCTTTTACTTTCGGGTAAGGCACGAGAAGTCTATACGGGGCTGCCCCCACAGGCCCGCACTACCTATGGGGCTTTAAAGGGGACCATGCAGGCATGCATGGAACCCAATGGGGGTACTGATTGGTGTCGTGCAGAATTTTCATCTTGCACTCGTTTACCTCAAGAATCAGCCAGAGAATTTGGCACGGCTTTGTGAAGGCTTATGTGAGCGTACCCACTGGTTGATTATGCTACTCAAGATATGTTGGCACGGGACCATTTTGTGGTTACTGTGGGGACTGGAGACTTGCATATTCAGCTGCGTACTGCCAAACCCTCCACTTTGGAGGACACCATCAGTCTTGCAACTGAAACCGAGTCTATTAGACGGTTGGAGGGACATGCTGGTCCCTCGGCGGCACAGGTATGGGGTATAAGTGGGTCAGGGTGGAATAAGGATCAGATGGAGACATTGTTGGGGGTAGTGGAGGGTTTGCGACAGGAGGTGCAGGCCCTGCGTGCAGAAGTGGTTACATTAAAGGCCCATGATAGTCCCCCTACTGTTGGTGGGAGCATAGTAGCTCCTTTGCAGTCGTCCCAGGTAGCAGAATCTGAGGCACTTCGGTAGGAGCGAATGGTGTGTTGGGAGTGTGGATGTGACAGGTAATTAAAAAAAGGATTATCCCTATGTGTCGGTAAACTTTCGAGGGCGGGCACGGTAGGTCGTGTGCCTGCCCTGAAGCATGAAGGCCCTGAGGTAGAAATCCCTCCAATGGTCTGTGTGGTCAAGGGCTGTATGTAGGTGCCCAGGTTGGGGTGATTGAGGCATATTTATTGGTTGATACAGGGGCTCAGGTTTCAGTAGTGCCAAGGAGTTTTTGGGTGTCTGCCACAGGGGGGAGACAGGGGTTGGTGCCCTATGTTGGCGCCATGGCTGTAGCGAATGGGGCTGAGCTTAAAATCTTGGGCAAATGGTGTACTGTGTGCCAATTTGAATCTTTGGCCTTGTTGGTGGAATTTTTAGTGACTGATGGGGATATGTGAGATCTGTTATTGGGAAACAAATTTTTAACCCAATATGGGGCAGTGATTTGATTTAAAAGGGTAGTGTTGTCAGGTAATGGGGAAGATGCTGCCCCTAGTGACACATGCCTCTAGTAAACAGTCCTGGATAGTGACCCTGAGTACTGATGTTATGGTCCCCCCACGGAGTGAGGTGGTTATCCCAGGGACAGTCAAAGTGGTTTCTGCCCACCCCCTAGTGGGGATGCTGGAACCAGCTCCATTACTAGCCAGCTGATATGATGTTTTGGTGGCATGGGTTGTCTGTCATGTAACCCAAGGAGCTGTACCTGTAAGAGTGATTAACGTGACCGAAGATGAGTGTAAACTTCGGCGCGGAATGAAAGTGAGTTCATTGGTTACAGACATTGAAGTGGGTCAGACAGCTGTCCACACATAGGGTGGGGGGCCCAAGCAGTGGCCAGGAACTTTTCCAACATCTAGGCTTGGATGAAAAGGGACTCAGTAGAATCATGTGCAGTTCAGGCAATGTTACATCGACATGCAGATGTTTTTAGCATGGGAGAGGCTGATGTGGGTAGAACTCAGCTGGCAATGCACATGATTGACACTGGGGAGGCCCAGTCTATTAAAATGCCGGCTCGGCGAGTCCCTTTACATTTACAGAGAGAAGTGGATGATCAGATAAAGCAGATATTAGAGGCTGATGTTATTCAGCCGTCCCGTAGTCCATGGGCAGCGCTGATTGTGCCTGTGCGAAAGAAGGATGGAGGGCTGCGACTTTGTGTTGATTATCGGCAGCTAAATGAGATCACCCGTAAAGACGCTTATCCATTGCCACATATTGACGATGCACTGGATAGTTTGTCTAATCCATGGTTCTCTACATTAGACCTTGCCAATGGGTATTACCAGGTGGAGATGCACCCAAGTGATAAACCAAAGACTGCATTTGTTACCCGGCAGGGCCTGTATGAGTTTAATGTGCTTAGCTTTGGTTCATGTAATGCCCCCTCGACATTCCAGCGTATAATCCAGTGATTCGCAACCCAATCCTCAGGGACCTGCAGACAGTCCATATTTTTTGCTACATCCCATCTCTCTGCCAGAAAGTCCACATTTTTACTGTGAGCTAGGAGGGAGCAAAAACATGGATTGTCTGCAGATCGCTGAGGACCGGATTGGGAAACACTGTTCTGCAGGATATTCTTAATGCATGACTATAGATCCAGGTAATTAGCCCAGTTGTTCTTGACCCACTGGTTCCTCAAGGAGTATGCTATTTTCGTCACAATTTGTGATTTTTTCGGGCTCGGTGCAGAACATTGAGATCTCATGTGAAAACAAAATGATTGTTTACTACTTTTAAAATATGAGTGTGTGCCCTCCAGTCCATGCCCGCTTCTAGTAACCATAAAAACTGCATTTCTCCAGAATGTTTGATCTTCTGCCTGGGTCTTCAAGCATGTTTATTGTTCTCCTGAAACACTGATAAATAACAGTCTAAACAAACTGCATAGGTCTGTTTAAGTTCTGAATATATTGGAATGTACGGTGGCCGAGAGAGCTCAACACGCTGCAACTTCAGAAAACACATGCAAACAGAAAAAAACCACAACAAATTAAG
>JAODJW010000094.1:20353427-20371101 GCA_026777045.1 Hyperopisus bebe
GCGAGGTAGACTTTGCCTCTTCATTCTGAGATCAAAAAAAAAAAAAAGAAACATGAAAAAAGTAGATGATTTAAAAAGTACAGAAAGGCAGGCTGTCCAAGACCAGCTCCAGAAACCAGCTGTGTTTGTTCCAGTTTGAGGTCCTGCTGACGTCATGTGGTCCTTCTCTCTAAGGGGTGGGGGGCAGGGCACAGAAGCAGTCACGTCCAGCGGCATCGTTTCCTCTGGCAGGCTTCCGGGTCCGAAGAGAAGCCGTCCGAGTCGCTCCCCGAGGAGGCACAGGAGGCCGAGGGGGTCGGGGAGTCGGCCGAGTGCTCAGGGCCGTCTGCCGCGCCGTCGTTGAGGCTCAGCACCCAGCCCAACTTGTTGTGCAGCAGGTGCCGCAGGCCCGGAGGCAGGGGCAGCACGCTCAGCGTGTCTGCGCAGTCAGGCAGCAGCTGACGCAGCCGAGCGCAGCACAGGTACTGCAGGGAGGTGGGGGCGAAGCAGGAGCGGATCACCTTCATGCTGCTCTTGGCTGCCGTCGAGCAAACCATTGGGTAGAACTTCTTATTCTGGAGCCTTGTGGCAGCCACGCCTGCGGGGGAAGGGCCAGGGATTGGGGAGGTGGGGCCAGTGGCCAGGAAGGAGGGGCCAGGGGGTGGGGAGGTGGGGCCAGTGACCACAGAGGAGGGGCCAGGGAGCAGAAAGTAGAAATGAGGAACCAGGGAGGCGAGATGAGGAAGAGGCTTGTTTACACTTCTGAAATCAACAGTAACAGAAGCTAAATGTGCAAGAAACATCTAGGCATCTGTTTACAGTATACAGTGCACTTTGTGCAGCAATGACCATTGTACGTTTAGTGCTGCGCAGGTATTAGGCTGCTGCACTCATGTACCGTGTCATGATGTTTAAGAAGCCTTGAGACGGAAAAACCCAGAACACCACCCCCCACAGGAAGCGTCCCCCCCCCACCTATGCATTTGCGGTTCTTGAAGAAGGTAAGCGTGCCATGCCAGGTGTCCAGATGCACACCGATGATGGAGCCTTGGCCGAATCGTGATGAGAAGTTGATCTTGTCGCCTTTGTGGTGCAGCAGACCTGCAGGGGGTGATGGCATGTTAGCAATAGGGAAGGACCCCCCCCCCCCCCCAATCCCTACCTCAGAGCTCCCTAGAACCCACCTGTGTAAGACAGACCCCAGCTGTCCTCGTCCTTCCCCAGAAGACTGCAGAAGGTGTGCCTGTACTTGTCCAGGTTAACATCTGAGGTCCCGATGCCTACCATCTACCGAAAGCACAGCCCCCGTTAGTGTGGGGATGGGGGGGGGCATAACCATGGCAACAGAGTTGCTAAAAAGCCGCGGCACCCACCATGTCGGTGCCGTACACCGGGGAGGTCATCTTGATCTCCCAGAAGTGCTGCCCGTCAGCCAGCTCCTTGGTGCCTCGGATGGCCGCCGTGCCACAGCTGTACTCCATGTGGAAGTTCACCACGCGGTTGTCGCAGCTCAACAGCGTCGCCGTCGACTTGCTGCTGTCGTCCCACACCCAGTCGAAGTCTGGGCACGGAACACAGCACTACCGTCACGGCCGAGAACCGAGCTGGACGGGACGGCACTATCCAACACACCGAACCCTCGGTGCCCCCCGGCCAAATTCCCACTCCTCAGTCACGCCTTACCGGACCTAATAATATCTGTCAGAGAAACAGCTCATTTTTGCCAAGCTGCACTTGCCTTCTGGGAACAAACGAAGACCACAAACAAACATCCTAACAAAGGCTGCATTAACTAGTACATTAAAAATGGCTGACCACAGACAGCAGGGTCTCCTCATGTAAGGAAAACAGAATTTCTTCCATTTGTTTTTGCTCCTTCGTTCTTTCTGTCTCAAGACCAAAACATGACGCTCGTCTGTTATCTCAATGTCACCCGGCAGAGCAGCTAATGTCAAGGCAGACCGCCTTCCTGAAATAGCCTCGGGGACACTGAAACACTGCGACTCCTTATCAGCACGTCCCCACACAGAATACCCCAGATACTCACGCTGGTCGTCCTCCCCGCAGTGGCAGTCATTGGTGTGGTGGAAGCCCCGCAGCCGGGAGGAGCAGCTGGGCTCTGCCCGGGACTCGCAGCTGCAGTAGGACTCGCCTGTCACAGGTACCGCGCTGGGGACAGCTGGGGTGCCGCCTGAGAACTCCAGCTCCGAATCCGAGTCGCTGTACTGGTGGACACAGAAGGGGCACCGACTAGGTCTGGCGTCCACAGACATGTTTCGGTGTCAGGGCCAAGAAGCAGAGGAACGTGTCGCACGGCTGGCTGGTGCTACTATGCAGGGTAAGACCCGAACACAGCTCACTGCTAGCTGATCGCCCCTCTCTCAAAAATGCTCCTGACTCAAGAGGCACCAAAAACAGCTCTTTCCCGACTTGTTTTTCCTGTCTGATAACCAGCCTTCGCCATGTGCACAGCCCCTTTCCCCAGCAGGCTGGGCTTGACCTGTCACCAGCAATCTCAGCCGTTCAATAAAACACACACATGCACACACAATGGCGTCTCCTATTGGTGAGCTATGTGTACAGAATGTGGTGTCCGGCTTCTAAAAACAGCGCGTCACCAAAAATACAACCTCATGCCGGAGCAGATCGAGTAACAGGTCTGCTCCGTCCGCGGCTAGGCAGCAGCGTCCTGTGGGAGAGCCCCCGTCAAATTGCCTCCGCACCCCCGACCCAAGCAGAGACCCGCAGGGCAAACAGCACAGCGGGACATCCGACAAACAAGCTTCTCCACTTCTGACCTCCGTCGATATAAAAAACCTCTTTGTGAGAGCGGGGAATTCCACAAACCCCTTTATTTTGGTCAGATGCTCCAAAGGACCTGCCTAGGCAACCAAACAAACGCTCTAGGCTTCCATGACCACCGGCAATGAGATATAGCCGCCAACACAGTAAATGATATGCACTTGGGTTTACTGTTTATGTCTGTGCAACTAGCAGATAATGCTTAGTGGCCGGAATTATAGAAACATAGTGAGCTCTTGCATAACCAAGGTACTATGTATATAGTGGGGCACCAGTCAGGAACGTCTTTGAGAAATCCAGTGCCATCTGCACGTGGGGAATTCTTTTTATCGATGACAGAAAGGTCACTGGGATCACACTTGGTTGCTTGGGAGCAATCCCAATCTGTCTTACTCCTCAAATACAATTCCAGTGCCTGTCCCAGTGCCGTTCATAGCGACCTAGATCTCCTATCTACATGTTTTCCTCTTCTGTGTTGTTTTTCTGACGAGCACACTGATCATGTGATCACTGAAGGCCCCAGGCAGTGTAAGCCTTACACCCGGTGCAGGGATCATGCCTCACCCCCCCGAGATAACCAAAAAGAAAAGAAAAAAATGCGGCAAACTTGTAGTGACTCGCCGTGACGGCGTGCCAGATGACTGCGCAGCAGTCTCACCCGCGGCCTGCGGCCGGTCTCACCTGCAGCCGCTCGTAGCCCCAGTCCTCGCTCTCGGAGGCCAGCACCATCGTCCTGGCATCCACGTCCCTCCAGATGCCGCTCCACACGTACCGCCACGCTCGGCCGCTCCTATTCCGCCTCGACATGGCAGGTAGAGCTCACGGCCTAGAAGGGGACACGGTGGGAGCCCGGTGGGCAGAGGAACACATCCGGGCCGGAGCCCACGCCACCGGAGGAGGGCACTCTAATCCGGGCATGCATCCCGCACACCCAGCTCTATACAACAAAGCATTACCTAAGCTGGAGGCTGACTGTATGCGGACACCACCCTAAATCTACGGAACATGCTGAAAGCGAAGGACCTCGGGGTGAGCTGTGTGTGCGAGCATCGCTCCACAGCGCCATCTGCTCCGTTGCTGCCAGCCTCACTCCCCTGTATTTATAGCTGCAGACAAACCGAGCCGCATCGCTGGGACCTACTTACAGTACGGCCTCCTGGTCCATATGTGCCGAAAGCTACCGTCTGCACCTGCAATCAGCAGGACCAGCAGAGGCTCACACACCCATCTGGACTCACCTACAATTTTGCCCAAATTTCTGCCAAAGCTGCCTTTCATCAGATCCTTTCTTTGACCATCGCTTCCCATCTCACTGTGTAATTCTCGCGATAGAGGGCAGCCCACACGTCAGAGCCTCAGTCTGAGCTCCAAAATAGGAAGGCAGGCAGATGTAACCTCAAGCTCTCTTTTTCTACAGCAGTTACTAAATGACACTTAAAATATATGTTTCATCTTTGTTGAATGCTATAGCTCCTCAAAATTTGTGATGTGAAAATATTACTAGTTTGAAGTAATTACACACCTGTTGGAAAATGCAAATGTCACAACCGACTTTCATATGTGGCTCCTGTTCCTGAAACGCTGGTATATTATTTGGAATAAGAGTGTCCTTGAGTCAGAGGTGTAATTAAACCAGGTGTGGAGCAGAATCATGCACTGACATGTCTTTGTGTGTGTAGAACAGCATGAACCTGTTCGCAGTGGGTAATATATATTTTATATATATATATATATATATATATATATATATATATATAGCGAGAGAGAGAGCGAGAGAGAAAGAAATTTCATATCTCAATATGGTAATGGACTACTTGGATCTACTCCGCATAAACAGCACGCTGCAATCACACAAGTTTAATCCAGGTATCTGGGCCCCCATGAAATCGACGTAAAATTTCCCCGTACCGCCCAACACGCATTTACACAAAAAATCAATACAGTCATACCTGCAAGCCAGCATGACTGCTAGCTGTTTTCAAATATCAATAGGATCTCTTTTATTATTCATGGCAATAGGCTTGACAAACGAAATAGTGAATCTCACCATTACCATCTCTTAAACACGCCACGCAGAAGTGACCCCAGACTAAAAGTTAATGCATCGATACGTGCATGATGGACCCCGGGAAATCCGTGCCCCCGGACTAGGGGCTGGAAGCCGGCCAATGTGTCTTATAAGGGAAAGGCTTCGGTATCGGCCGGTGTGAGCGGCGCCCAAGCTAACACGGCTGAAGCTGGACGGCCTTCGTCATTTTTTTTTTGCACCGATGCAATTCTTTGTCCACAAAACAGGCCCGCTGCGATACAGAGTGAAGCAGCCTGCGTGTGTCGTTTTTTAATGCCACCCCAGATCGGACCAACTTATAAACCACAGGCGTGTCGCGAACACATCGCGGTGCAAAAGCGCGCTAACGTTTAGTATCTATGTGCAGAGCAATGGGACGCGGCGGATATACCGACCTGCAAACTGCTGCCTGCTATGACTAGCTAGCCTCGATCACATGCAACCCTCCAACCAGCAGCTACCTGAAAATAACAGCAGCTCGGTCGTCCTCCACTCGGGCTGTGATGATCCCCCGCCCCGCAGGTCCGGTTCAAACGTTTCCTTGCGGGTTTGTTTTGAAAGACCCGTTTGACATGCCGACAGCGCACACCGCCACACACCCGCTGACCTACTTTCCCGACAGACGTAAACAATACACCTCCATGCACCGCCCGCGATCCGGCGCCGATTGGGCCGCCGCCTTTAAAAGGGTGGAGTTTGCGCCTCACTCGCAAACACCCGTTTTTAGAGAAATCCGCATGTTCTTCGCCCTTCGCTGCTCCCGATGCAAACCCCTCAGCGGCGACTGGCTTGTGAATAAATGATAGGAAATGGCATCTGGCAGCACTAACTGGTTGGCTGGCAGCTAACTGACGACGCTGCAGCCGGAGCCGCACCTCCAGTCCATGCGGCTCTTCGCATCATTGATCCGCGATTCGCTGGTAATGAGCTCCCGGGTAACATGGAGCAAACTTGTTGAGCAGACGATAAAGTATTAGATATAATACGTAATCTGACTAAAACGATGAGTGCAGGATTGCTCCTTTTTGGGTTTTCAGCAAATTCCATTGCTTTTCATCCAATCTAATTTATTTTTCATGGTGTATCATTAGAATTGAATCGACTGACTGTTGAAAACATTTTTTTTTCTGCGGTGACTAGAGGCAGTTACTATAAAGACGTGTTATACATTGTTATTAAATTATTCATGATTATACTGATTACACTAAACAATTGAGTCCTGCAGAATGCGATAACCAGAAGGGTTCATCGCGTCACTCAGGCTAATCACAGTAAAATACGTCCGTCAGGGGAAAATAAGATTAGCTAGGCTTATACCACATTTCCTTATGTACATTATCTTACTTAATCTTTGACACCGATTTTTATAACTATATTGGAGCGGATCCAGCCTCATGTATTAATGGCTATTTATCGAAATCTAGGACATTTCTGCAAACATGCTCTACCTTATTTATGATGACCAAGAGTTAAGGAAGCTTTTCTGCCTACTACTCTGACATTAACTAATGGCGCATGCGGAGTGTCTTGTGGTCACGTGCTGCCCTCGCCCTAAACGTCACGTGATCCCGGAAATAGGCGGGGTTACAGCAGTAGTTCCTGTCTCCGGTAGGGAAACAGTTTTGCTAGTTGAGGGGCACGTGGATGTCTTAACCGGAAAAAAAATTAGATCGTTAATATGGATTACAGTGGTGGTATGTCACAATCCTCATTAGATCCTCAAGTGCAGTCCTGAAAAATGACGATAACAAAGTGTTGTTTCTGCTAATGAAGAGGGGGCAGTAGCAGATAGCAATTCAAATCAAATGTGAAACGCATTGCGTACGCTTTCGCAGTTGTATTAAGAGAGTGAAATTTGATTGCCAACTAGTTTTATTTTTAAAGACAAAATAAAGATTTCTGTTTATTATGATGGCAATTCAAGATGAAGTATACCAAAGATTTACTTCGTGTCGTATCGGTAGTAGGGAAATGTATAGTTCCAAGTTAGGTTACGGCGATGGCAAAGAAGCAGGCTAAAACGCTATTTTTGTCTCCGATTTGTGTGAATTAATAGTTTTAAAATTACGGTTGTAAACGCACCACCATAAATACTCCAAGAAACTCAACCATAACGCATGATATTTCTTGCTAATAATTGAGTTGCTTTTGTTTATTTCGATGTGTAAATTGTGTGATTATGTTAAATCGAGTTCTCAAACAACACTAGTTTCATATTCACCACATATATAAACACTTTAACTGCCATATCATGAGTTAGTGTGTGTTTTATGGAAACTGCTATCCTGAATAGAAAGTTTTTTTCATGCAACGTAACCCCGGAATCTGAGCTGCTTTTTGAAATTGGTTACTTCTCATAAACGTCTAGGACTAAACATTTTCGTTACTCGTTGTTTTAACTGTCTTAGACGGACTAATATCTTACTTAAGCCCTTTTACTAACGCAGAATTTTGCTCTAAACCTGTGTCTGTCTGCAGCCCAGTTACAGTGCAGCTGTCTGGGTTTACGTATCTGTCGTACAGCATCACTAATTAGCATGACATTCAAAACTAGAATCAGGTACAGGTTTCCAAATGCATATATCTGCATTCATGGGATAGGGGAACCGTTAACTCCTTAACTGTATTTCTCATTCGTATTGTTATTCGCTTATGTCATGTACTGATGTTTGCTATCTCTATCTTAAGAGAAGGGGAACTTATCGCAGGTGCAGCATGTGGTGTTGGTGCTATCGGGAAAAGGAGGGGTGGGCAAAAGCACCCTGACTACAGAGCTTGCCTTAGCACTCCGTCATGCAGGCAAAACGGTGAGACTTAGATTGTAAAATTATTTTCCCTGGATGATAATTATTACAAGCAGTATGTGTGTGCCGCTTTAAGTTCAGTTAACATTTGCGATGAAACCAGAGTACCTTCCATGGATTGAATCAGTATAATTTCACTTTCTTCTCTGGGCTCTTGTCTAAGCGACTCGGGTTTGTGACTGTGCTGCATTTCTCATGGTCCATATCCACCCGGCAGGTTGGTATCCTGGATGTTGACCTGTGTGGCCCCAGTATTCCCCGGATGCTTGGCGTTGACCAGCAGGCGGTGCACCAGTGTGATGCGGGGTGGGTGCCCGTCTACACAGACACCCAGAAAAGCCTGGCCCTCATGTCCATCGGCTTCCTGCTGGAGAGCCCCGACGAGGCCGTGGTGTGGAGAGGTCCCAAAAAAACAGGTGATAACTGCCACTGGCATGAAGTCAACTGACGTATATCATTAGCTGATGGATATAGCAGAAATGGATTAATGTTACAACATTAAATGTCATTGTAAATGGTTGACAAATGGAAATGTAACTTGTATGTCCTGGGGGATTAAATGTTACTGACGATTAAGCATTCAAGAGATGGCTGTGTAAGTATTTTTTATATAAATATTTACAATTTGTTTTGAGTGGCCTGACAACTAGAGAAATCAGTTGGATTATTATGTTAATCATTTATATGTAATCCAGTAGCATCCCTTTAGTTCATCAGCTTCAGTTTGGGCCTTTTACGTTAGTTAATTATAAATGAATCAGTAGTTGTAGTTTTTTTTTTTTATCCCAAGCTTTGATTGGATTTTAATTTGGTTTTGTTGTTTTTTTTTTTTTTGTCCATGCAATCAACATTACCTTTGAGTGGCACAGCCTTAATTGGCCAGTTTGTGTCAGACGTGGCCTGGGGTGAGCTAGATTTCCTTCTGGTGGATACGCCACCTGGCACCTCCGATGAGCACCTTGCAGTGGTGGAGAACCTGCGTAAACACAAGGTGGACGGGGCCATTTTGGTCACTACTCCACAGGTGCGTCTCTCTGGAAAGGGGACCAGGGCTAAAGGTATCTGAACTATGCAGTCAGTCTCTTTTTGTATGTGAAATATGGCTGTCAGGGATATGGCCGTAATATTAGTCATTGTTATTCATATGTTTCTGCATTTGGCCCTCTGATCTTTAAAAAGTAGTGGAACTTGTGCTTTTGTTAAATGCATATCCTGTGTACGGCCAATGAGGTCATGTTATGTCTGTCAGGCCGTGTCTACAGGTGACGTCAGACGGGAGATCACATTCTGTAAGAAGATAGGCCTGCGTATTCTGGGCATTGTGGAGAACATGAGTGGCTTTGTGTGCCCACATTGTTCGGTAAGTACATCGGTGCCAACAGTGAGGACAGAGGAGCTTATACCGTCACTCTTCAATGTTCAGAACACGTCTAAAAGTAATGCAAAAAATATATTTACAGTACATATTCTGCTTGGGTGGTATCTAATTTTTTTATACAGTCCAGAGAATATACTATGGTATATACTGTATGGTATTTTGATGGTATTTTCAAAAGCAAAGCTATTCTGCTGTTATCTTAGCGATAAAATTTACTGAGTGGCGGGGGGGGGGATCCAGCATAGTATATTTGCCCTGCTTCGACACTCGACCAAATTTGTCACCAAGATTTCAAAGCACTGCCTTAAACCCAAAATAACGTGGTGTACCATTATAGATGTCCTGATCCACTTTTTTGGTACTCCGTTCTGATCCATTCGATATTTTTATCTGCTGATTCCAAGTCCCAACCTGATCTTTTAATAAATATTGCAATATACATACACATACAGATGGCGTCTGTGCATTCTCAGGCTAACTAAGCCTCCCAGTTTCGCAGTATTCTTCCTTATGATGTTTCTGCAAGTGTCTAATTAGATATGTTGTATTAAATGACGCTCTGTTGCTACCTCATCACCAAAGGATGGGATTGCAAACATGGCTGGTAACTGTTGGGCTGTTTTTAGTTTCCATTTTAAAGAATTTCCACACAGCTAGCCTCTCGATTAGTTTGCTGTTTCAAGCCATGTGCCTGCAGCATATGATGGAACCTTACAATCTGCACAACTCGCGTAAATTTGGCAGTTGCTGGAAGTTAAATAGATGGGGCCTGGGATGGGGCTGTGGTAGCTGAAACCGATCAATTAAAAACATGGCTGGATCGGCCCCAATTCTGGTCTTTGATATCGACTTGGGACATTAAGTATAACCTATGTCTTGTCTAATATTGAAAAGCTGACTTTCTTTCAGGAATGCAGCAATATATTTTCAAAAGGTGGCGGAGAAGAGTTGGCAAAGCTGACTGGATCACCATTTTTAGGTAACTATTCCATAGAAATTAATTCTTAATATTTTAAAAATTTCTTTCCATGCGTGTTTGGTATTATTCGCTATTATAATTATCGATGTTTGTGATGTCAGCTGCACCAAACTAAAGGCAGTGTAATAACTGCCTGTGATGTAATGGGTATTATGCACCTGTAAGTTTGGCAGCACTGGCTAATATTTTGAATGCTGGATTTAAGATTCTACAGTTTTAACAAATATTGTTAATTGGGCTTAACCCTAAGTGCGAAGTGCTGTTCTCTAGAGTACAGTTTGGTAGTTAAAGACTGGAAGTCTGGATCAAAGTCATAATTTGGTGGCAGATATTAATGTTGTGATTTTAAATATTATGATTTTAAACATTCATTTGAAAAATGTTAATAGGTTAGTAAGGTGCTTTTGATTGCCTTTATTATTTGTCAGCGAACGTTAAATCACTTGTGAAAAGTATTAATAATTGCCTTCAAAACTACAGTTTTGAATTTTTCTTGGAGGCTTGCTGCATCTGCCTCAGCTCTGTGCCCCTCCTGATAATTTCAAGGGATGTGTTTTTTTGCTCTTCACTCGTGATCGAGCAGTCTAAAACCAGATATGTTAAGAGCAACACAAGAATGTTATGCTTTTTTGTAGAGATGGGCTATCCACATTTTTTCAGTTCCGATCTGATTCCGATATACAAATGCCGATACAGATTCCGATACGAGAGCTTTTTACTTTGTCATACATTGTATATTAAATTTTTAAGTTAGTAAATACAGATGGAAAAAATGTATGACAAAATATTTGATTAGGCTACTATAAACATACATAACGTACTGTTCCACCTTGTTTGTTTTGAGCGTCTTTGAGGCATTCGCAGTTCAATATGAATATCTTCAAAGCAAGTATACACAAGTGGGGAATGCTTAAAATTTTAACACGGTTTTCTCCCATTGGTGTTAGCGCAGTTACACTTTTCTCTTGTATCACAAGCTGCAGCGAGTTCGCAAAACAGTCCAATTAAGTTAACGACTCCCAAATCATCCATTGCTTTTTGTCTCGCAGTTGCATGCGCTTTGTTAAATGGGATTGTCCATTAAATGCTATTCCCACATTAAAACTTTATTTTACATAGATTGCAAATCGCTGTGCTATTGGTTTCTGTTAAAAGCATAAAATACTCCCAGATTGTCACATCTTATCTTGCGCTCCTTGTACTGCGAAGGGTATGCGCATGACGTCACAGCAGGCAGAAGTCACTGTACTCACAACCACTGAGTAGCAAGAAAGACTGAGGGGCAGCGATAGCGCTCGATTTGAATGCCGCAAAAAACACATGTAAAATGGGAAAGAGCTGTCGTACGATTGATTGCCAAAAACTAAATAAGCAAGTATAGGACATGGATCAGTCATGCATGGCCGATACCCGATCCGTCAAATAGGTCTGGATCGGCACTGATACCGATCCAAATATCGGTATCGCTGCATCTCTACTTTTTTGTTTAAACATATTCAAGTGTCTAGAGTCCCACAACAAACTTGAAAGGTCAGACTGCTCAGTTCCACCAGAGGTGTGAGTTGAAGATCGTCCGAACATGGGCCTCAGCCAGACATTCCCAGCACACACACATTATATGTTTGGGTCTAGGAGAACATGGGTCCACTCTTCTGTGAGCCCACCACTTGAAGGAAGAGCTGGGGGTGGGGGGGTTGGATGCATTGTAGATTGAGCGGCAGTCAAAGGCAGGGGCCTTGGCAGACTAAATGTGGGCTGCCAAATCTGGCTTTAGGTACATGGAATGTAACCTCTCTGGTAGGAAAGGAGTCTAAGCTGGTACAGGAGGATGCCAACTAGATATAATCAGGCTTGCCTCAATGCATGGTTTAGGCTCTGGAACCAAACTCCTGGAGAGGGGCTAGACCCTCTTCCACTCTGGAGTTGCTCTTGGTGAGAAGTGCCAATCAGGTGTGGTCCTGCTAATAGTTGCTTGGTTTGGTGCCTGTATGTTGGAGTTCACCCCAGTCAACAAAAGGGTTGTCTCCCTTCGAGTTTGAATTGGGGGACGGGCTCTGACTGTTGTTTGTGAGTAGGTGCCGAACACCAGATCTGACATGAGGTGTTGGAAGGCGCCCATTCTGGGGACTTAGTTGTTTTGCTGGGGGACATTAATGCTTACGTGGTTAATGACGGTGAAACCTGGAAGGGTGTGATTAGAGGGGAACAGGCTGTCCATAATGAACACCATTTTTGAACATAAGTGCACCTGGCATCAGAGCACCCTAGGCCACAGCTCGATGATCGATTTTGTAATATCATCTGATTTGCATCTGCATGTGTTGAACACTTGGGAGAAGAGAGGAACTGAGCTGTCAACTGATCACCACTGGGTGGTGAATTGGATTAGTTGGCAGGGAAATATGCCAGACAGACCAGGTAGACCCAAATGCATTGTGAGGATGTGCTGGGAGTACCTAGCGGAGGCCCCTTTCCAGGAGGTCTTCAACTTGCACCTCCAGCAGAACTTCTCTTGTGTCCCAAGGAAATCAGGGGACTGTGAGCCTGAATGGGCCACATTCCAGGATTCTATTGCTGAGGCGGCGGTGTGGAGCTGTGACTGTAAATGTGTTGGGGTCTGTCACAGTGGCAATCCTCAAACCCAGTGGTGGACAGCAGCGGTAAAAGGAGCTGGAAGGCTGAAGAATGAGGCCTTCTAAGCTTGGTTGTTTGGTTGGTCTGCTGAAGCTGCTGACATGTATTCGCAGGCCAAGTGGAATGCAGCTTTGACTGTTGTTGAAGCAAAAACTCGTTTTTGGGAGGAGTTTGGTGAGGCCGGGGAGAAGAACTTTCAGTCAGCCTAGAAAAGATTCTGGCAAACCATCAAACGACGCAGGGGGGGAACCAGGTCTTTATTTCTTCTATGATGTTTACAGCAGGGAGAATTGCTGACTACGAATGGGAATATAGTCCAGTGGTGGAAAGAATTTCAAGGATCTCCTGAACCTCACTGATACGGCTTCCTTGGAGGTAGTAGAGCTGGGAGACTCGGAGAGACACTTACCCATCTCTAGTCATCAAACACTTTGGTGGTAAGGCTCCGGGGGTGGATGAGATTGTCTTGGCTGACATAATCTTCAGAATTGCTTGGACATTGGGGACAGTGCCTTTGGACTAGCAGGCTGGGGTGGAGGTCCTAGTCAAGAATGGGGACTGGAGGATGTGTTCCAACTTAAGGCAGATCACACTCCTCAGCCTCCCTGGGAAGGACTCTGATAGGGCTGCTTTTTATCATCAGTTTTGTTAGAAATTCTGTCCATAAAATTTATTAAGCATTAGCCAAGGAGCAGAGGGGCTCTGGTTTGGTGGCCTTAGAATCACATTTTTGCTTTTTGCAGAAATGACCTATGGTTGTGAACTGTGGGTAGTGACCGATAGAATGAAATCATGGATGTAAGCGGCAGAAATGAGTTTCCATCACAGGGTGTCTGGGCTCAGTTTTACAGGTAGTAGAGCCACTGTTTCTCCGCATTGAAAGAACCAGTTGAGGTGGTCTGGGCATCTATGCCTCCTAGGTGCCTCCCTGGGGAGGCGTTTCAGGCATGTCCAACTGAGAGGACACCCATGGGCAGACCCAGCACACACTGTGTGGTGATTATATCTCTCGGCTGGCCTGGGAATGCTTTGGGATCCCCCGGAGGAACTGTAAGAGTGACTGTAGAGAGGCAGGTCAGGGCGTCCCTGCTTAGACTGCTGCGCCTGTGACCCGACCCCAGAAAAGCAACAGATAATGGATAGATGGATCTACTAAGGTGTCTGGCATTTTCCATTGCCATCTGATCCAGCTCACTGCCAGGTGGCAATTCGCTGACAGATCGGCTCCTCTTTTCACCTGAGTGTCCAAGACATAAAATCACAGATCTAGTGATATAATTGGAAAATCAAGCATCAAGCTTCAGCCTAGCGTGCTCTGGTGCCAGGTATACTTATATGTTCAAACATGCTGTTCATTATGAACAAACTGTGGTTAGCACACAAGACCAATTACATAGCACTACTCTGGTTCAGGTTGGGCAGAGTAACTGTCATTACCCACATGAGCGTAAATGTCCTCCAGTAGAACAGCGACATTCCTAGAGAAGGTGCCTTCCTGAACCCCACTCAAGGCCTTCAAGAAGGTCTGATACCCTGAACTGATGTTCGGTGCATAAGCACAGAACATACAGAACCCATTCTTGTTCAGCAGGGTGAACTCTGATGTATAAGTGCTGAACTGGGAGGCCATGAGTGAACTGCCTCCAGAACCTGTGCCATGTCTAGACAGTATCTCGGGTTTTTTTCCCACCAGTGAAGTAACATTCAATGTCCCTGAAGCCAGTTTAGGTAGCTGGGGATTAGTCTAACAAGGCCTCTGCCTTCAACTGCTGCCTGATCCACAATGCACTGGACGATTATAGCTCCTCCTGCAGGTGGTAGGCTCACAGGTGAGCAGTCCCACATGGCTTATTTGGGCTTTGCCCTTCCAGCACCCGTGGGGGACGGCCCAACCACCACGTGCTTGCTAAGGAGCTCCCCCTCAGGCCAGATTCTAGTGTGGGACCCTGCATTCAGTGTTGCAGGCGAGGGTTCTGGTTCTTTGGTTTTGTATTCCATAAGAGTTATTAGGATCACCCTCAGTCTGGCCCCTCACCTAGATCCTATTTGCCATGCCATTTATATACACACACACATTCAGAAGAACAGAATGTGAATAAACATATAAGTACAGTGGTACCTCAGTTCTCAAACTCATTAGAACTCGAATTTCTCAAAAGTCAAACCAACCAGTTAGAAAAAGATTTACCTAGAACTTGATCTGAATCTCAGAAGTCAAATTGTGAACGCCGACCTAAGAACTTGTACACGCCAGGAAATGAGTCACACGGCACATCTCTCAGCGGAAACAAAGGGTAACGCTTCAGTCTCAGCCTCGAATTCGCTGTGATAGCATCGTGCATGTTCACACTAGCTGAATACATATATTTAGACAGTAAAAATACATTTAGACAATGATAGACAGTAACAGTAATTATATAATAAAATACATTTAAAAATAAAGATTTCTTATTAATTATTTTAATATTAAAAATAAACCATTAATACATTTAATCATAATTATATTGTCGTGCTGAGCAGTAAGGCAGGCAAAACACAGACGGACAATACAATGACCGGACTGGGGAAACATAATTGAAACGTGGACTTAATACAGAAGACTAATGACAACAACCAGAAACAGCTGATCACACGGGGATTCCATATGGGGTTAAGGAGGGGGTGTGGCACACGGAAGGAGCGGACAATCGGGGCAGGACACTTTTTTTTTTTTTTTTTTTTTTTTAAACTTTACACATTGGATACATTTATTTTCTTACTTTACAAATTACTGTTTTGATAAACGTGCTTAGATGTGTTTAGTACAGTATATGCTCTTCTTGTTTTATCTGGTTCATTTTATGTTTAAATGCTACAGAAAACACATTTAGGTGTAATTTTTTGGACCAGGAACCAATAAATTAGTTTTCCATTATGTCTTATGGGGAAAATTCGATCAGTACTCGAACTTTTTAGGATTCAATCCGGAGTTCTGAGCGGATTAAGTTCAAGTTCTGAGGTACCACTGTATTTGTAAGGTCAGATTATTTTTCATTTGAACCCACATTTAAGGTGATATCACTACTGCAACATATGGTGCAATAACACAAAAAGTGTGTTGTTAATTAACATGTCATGGTTTATGGTGAGATGACATGGTTTTTGTACCGCTAGTCTGTGCACAACGTCCACATGGTGCATGACTTATTCACATGTGAGTAACACAGCATCTCGTAAGTTCTTCTGTGTATGAAAAATAAAGAAATTGGTTAACTGTGGTAATTGTGCAGGAGGGAAAATACTAATTTATAATGTATCATATGGCTTTCACCACAGTATTAGACTAGTTATGTTTTCTGAATAATAATAATTAAATATATTATAATTAGTATTAAAAATGATTATTTATAAAATACTAATCATAATATATATTTGACTTGCTGTAATGGTGTGTGGTGGCATTTTTTGTTTCACAGAGTGCTGATGATTTTGTCAGCAGTACAACCATAGCGCCACCTGCTGGTGTGGCATGCATCTGCTTACATTGTTGCGTCATGCCACTTAGCAGTCTGACAGACTTGTGTTATTCAGTTAACGTTATTCTTTGGGAGCTTGTGTACTGTACTGAATGATGTGCTTCCTCTGGCAGGTTGTGTGCCCCTGGACCCCCAGCTCACCGCTAGCATAGAAGAAGGCAAGGACTTCATCCAGGCGTTTCCAGAGAGCTCCACGTTCAGCTCCATCAACCGCATCGCACAGGCTGTGATGACCAGCACAGAGGCTGCTTGAGGGAGATGCAAGGCGATGTGGGATGCTGCTGCTTTCTGTACTTTGTGTAGCACTTGATTTTCAAAATGATTCATATACCTTTGCTTTACCAACAAAGTAAATTCATGGATATTACTCGTAATCTACATTAAGTACATATTTTTGTACTTGATGTATAGTTGAGTGAACTTTATATCAAGATTTTTTTGTAATTTTCACATGCATGTGTGTGCATCCAGTGATGCATTGGCATCCTTGATTCCCTGATCTGTGTTGCCAGGGATAGGGCCCAGATCCTGCCTGCAAGGTTGAACAGGATTAACAACTGGGAGATGGATGGACGATGGGTGGATGAAAGTTAAAATTAATGGCCACTGTGTTTGGAGGATACATGTATTTTTTAAAATAAACTTGACCCAAACATTGCTTTCCTATTTGTAATCAGATTAAAGAGCATTGACTAGTTTGAGAAGGATGATGCATGTAGGCATTGGCTTAGCATATAGACTTTGGGTTCAATGTCATACATCCTTTTTGTAGGTCAGTTGCTTCAGGATCTCCTGATTTATTTATTTATTTATTTTTTCCCCTCCAAAGACTGGAAATTAATGACTACATATTTTCATTTGCCTGTGGCGTACTAATGGCATGGACCACAGCTTGTCTCTTCTGCTTTTTGGGATGGAACCCCAGTCCTTGTGAACAAGCATTTAAATGTACATTGCTGTGACAGAGTATTTGCCCTATATTTCCTTTATTTTTTCTTCTCCATAATTATGTCTGGTCTCCACACACACACATACACACACACACACACACACACATACATATGTGTATGTATATATGTATGTGATAAAGTAATTGCCCCCTAAATACAGAACTGTTTTAATTCAACCACATTGGAGAATTTTCAGCTATGAACTGCTCATTTAAGGACCTGCCACAACATCTCACTACAAGTCATGACATTCATTAGGTGACTCCAAAACTATTTTTTTTCAGTCATTCAGAGGTGGTTGCTCTTGTGCTTTGGACTGTTGCCCTGCCACATAACCTAATTGCGCTTGAGCAAACAGACTGATAATGTTCTAGTAGACAGCAGAACTCATGCGTCTCTCAATTATGGCATCTCCCAGGCCCTGAAGCAGCAAAGCATCCCCCACCATCACAGTGCCTCCACCATGTCTGACTGTGGGAATGATGTTCCTTGTGTGCTAAGCTGTGTCAGGACCCATGTCTTCCTAAAAGCTCCACTTCTGACATCAGTCCACAGAACATTCACC
>JAODJW010000094.1:20371277-20388905 GCA_026777045.1 Hyperopisus bebe
TTAGATGTTTATCTGGGGTCTGCTGCAGCTTCCCTCATGGATGAGTTTTCTATTCACTCTGAGTAATTCTGCTAGGCCGGCAACTCCTGGGCAGATGTGCCACTGTTCCAAGTATTTTCCATTTGGAGATAATGGCTCTTCGCCTGCTTTGCAGGAGTCCAAGGGGTTTAGAGAGTGCCTTGTACCCCCTTCCTGACATATTTCAATAAATTTCTTTCTCAGGCCTTCAGGAACTTCTTCAGATCTAGGCATGGTGTGCTGTTTCTAGAGACCCCTTATCCACATTGCTGGAATGGCTTTATATCAGTGATGTCTAGATTCAACAGGGCTGGCAGCAAATCAGGCTTGGGTGTGTCAAGTTTAACTTTACCCATAATCATTTAGGTTTGGTTCATTGGTTGAGTGACTAAGGGGGTAATCATTTTGTGACGTGGGTGATATGGGTGTTGGTGAATATTTTTTCCTTCAATGAATCAAATGGTCTTTTAAAAACTGTTGTGTTTACTCAGGTTTACTTAATTTGTTTGAAGAAACAAGAGTTGCAAGAAAAAATGGAGGGAATGATGTAAGGGGTAAAGACACTGTGCAGAATTATTAGGTGAGTACTATTCCTAGAGATCATTTTTAGTAAATGTTGGGCCAACTTATAAAAGTGAATTCAGAAATTTCAGATTAACAAGCTATTGGCTGTTGTATACGGTTCAGTTTACCATACCAAATGTCCTGTATAGCCACAATGACCATCGTGAGCCTGTTGTCTATTGAACCAATCAAGTTTTTGATTTGATCCCATTGTATATTAGCTGAGACAGGTAGGACTGCCTTCCAGATACTGCTCTGAGAAGTGTACTGCTTGCCATCTTGATAAATCTCAAACTTTACTAAGGCCCAGTAGTTAACTGGGGGTAAGTCAGGCGATGAAGGGGACCTGGTAATAATTCAGTCACCTTACAAGCCTTTCTTGGTCATTCTGTGGAATGCTTTGATGCTTGGAAAGGGGCACTGTCCTGCGTGAATATCATGGGGAGGGGCACTGTCCTGCCTGAACATCATGGGGAGGGGCACTGTCCTGCCTGAACATCATGGGGAGTATTCATGAATATCATGAATATCAAAACCTTTTTGAAAGCTGCGGACTTCCTGTTGTGTCAGTGTTTAAAGACGGCGTCTTCTGGAAATTGGTAGTAGATCTTGTTACTTTGTGCACTATCTGCACGTTCATCACTGATAACTGTAGCCCACACCATCACTCCTCAACCACCTTGTTGTTGCTTGAAAGTATCCATCCATAGGCCTATCCACCTGCTCCATCCAGAGTCACTCTCATCTGTCCATATAACCTTTGCAAAATTAGTCTTAAGATATGTCCATGCACGTTCTTGATCTTTTAGCCCACGTGCCTAATTGAGGTTGCATTTCAGCCTTTGTGATGTTAGCAATGTCATGTAGTACAGTGCCTAGTACTGCTGAAGATTGTTTTACTCCAAAGAACTCCAATCACATACTAAGCATGCTCTGTTTTTAAATAGTCCATTCTTAATTAATCTGGAATTTAAGGATTAGTCAGAAGAGAAGATACAAGCAAAATTCACCCTTGCCTGATAATTCTGCAGTGTATACTTTGCCATGGCATTGTGTGCCTGTGGTCAGAAAGTTCCTGGTTCAGATCTGTGTTGTTAGTGTGATTTCACAAGTGTGCCCCGAGTAAGGCTCAAACTCCAGGGATTGTCTGACCTGCTCTCTAAGAAATGTCACTTTGGATAAAAGTGTCTGCTAAATAAAATGCAGTAATGTAAATGGATTAATATCAGCTGAAGAACTGAAAATCACCTGAAGCATCAGTGCAGTGGTAGTTCTTACCTAATGCTCTGTGCACTGTTGCTATGGACCAGATCAGACCTTCCTGTGATGCCTTTCACAAAGTAGGGTGTCTTGCTTTCCTAGAGAACTTGTCACATTTAAGGTACTCTGGGCTAAATGCAAGTCAATGAGTCCACTTCTCAGACTACCTAAAATCCAACAAGTTCTGGCTAAGCAAGAAATCCTGCTGCTTACAGGGTTCTGTATGCCCAACAATCCAATCATACAGACATGAAGTGTGTGAGAAACCCTTACTTCACGGTGGGCAGAGCCATACTAAAACACTTTGCAACTCAAAAGCTAACTTAATGAAGCAAATGGTGTGGAAATACCAAACCTAGCCTGACAATATCAAGAAGAAAATGGGGACACAAACATTAATACAACTTAAGGTCAGTTCCCTTTAATGACTTTGTTCTTATGATTCACAATGACAAATGATGTTGGAATACGTCAAGGAAATTTATTTGGAAATTAGACCTGTGAAACCCAACACTGGGCACATACTTACTGCAATCGGACAACTGTACTACAGGAAAACATGTTACAAGTGTTTTAAGAATGTCAGCAGTAATTAAAACACAAGTCCCACTCCATGGCCTGGACACTAAAGGCAATCCATTTTAACCCATCACATCCATAGGAATTCCAATCACTTATTACAATTAGCCACAGTGCAATAAATCTACCTATACATAGATATTTATAATATACATATATATCACGGGGAATTCAGTAAAGACTTTGCTCCATTTAAAACAGTTTTATCAGCATTTCAAAATTTTTATAAATAAAATCAGTGGAAAAAAAAAACCTCCCATTTATATATATATATTTTTTACAGATCCGCAACAATGTGGAAACTGTCCCAAGAAAGAAAGGGGGGGGAGAGACCAGGCCAGTCAGTTTGTCAACACAAGCAGTAAACAAATGACTCAGGCCAACCAGGAAAGGAAGAGACAAAAAAAAAAAAAAAAAAAAAAAAAAATCTACACACACAGGACAGACATATCACTAGGGTACACGCGCATTTACAAGAGGTTGACTACCAAACCGAGACAACTGTACACATTGTGGATAAGATCATTTATGGAGCTATATTAATTTTTTTTTATTTTTTATTTTTTTTTTTAAGTTCCTCTCCCTGTTCAGCAGCACACTCACTGGAAGGACTCCTGTTTATTTTGTAGAGAGGATGAGAGCCACAATTAGGCCATAAAGACCCAACACTTCAGCGAAGATAAGGATGAGGATCATGCCTACGAATAACCGGGGCTGCTGTGCTGTGCCCCGAACCCCGGCATCACCCACGATCCCGATGGCGAAGCCGGCGGCCAGGCCACTCAGGCCCACACTCAGCCCTGCCCCCAGATGGAGGAAGCTCCTGGGAAGAGGGGTGGGAAACCAGTTAGCAAAATCTGCATGAACACCTCCCTCTATAAGGCATTTCACATGAAGCATAGGGTAAATGCAAGCTGGAAAGAAAAAAAAATCCTCAGGAAGATCTGTCCCAGAAAGGGGGGGCACCTACTTGTAAAGGGAGACATTATCTGAAATGTTGTTGGCGATTAACACTGCCACCACCAGGCCATAGATGGCTATGATACCCGCCATGACCACGGGAATGATGGACTTCATGATCAGCTCGGGCCGCATCACAGACATGGCAGCGATGCCGGTGCCACTCTTAGCCGTGCCATATGCTGCTCCTAAGGCTGTGAGACAGAAAGGGAGGGAGGGAAACAAAAAGTGAGCTTCAGAGAACTGCAGAAAATGTCACAGCGATCCTCGGCACTGCAAGCTGGGCTCAAAGCTTCACACAGACACACAACACCCATGTTGGTAAATGTTACCCACACACATCCCTTTCCGACAAAACTGGGATATGAACTGAACTTAAACCAAATCTGTAAATCAATTACAATTATATTCATATCCAACATTGTTGCAAATAAAAATGATCATCCACGATTAACAGGGGAGACTGAAGACCCTACAGATTTTTCCTTTGCTACTTAATTACTCAAATGAAAAATGAATGAAGGTAAACAGCCACCCCCACCAACTCCATTAATTAAATAGCCAGACACTGCACACGAAGGATGGGCAAACTGTCCTTGCTGCCAGGTTATAGCAATGCCTGCCATGATGCGGTGCTTTTTAATCCCCGTTCTGCGAAAATGCCACATTCCTCAAGATCTACTCAGCAGCTGATCCGCTGAGGCTGGTGGGCATCAGAGCTGAGAACTGCAGAACCAGAAAAGGAAACTCTGCCGCAGAAAGTGGCAGCAGCCGAATTCTTCTGGCATGTTATAGCTTCACTAGACCCAAACCTGCCCTTACAATGGATTTATATATAGGAACAGATTTACATAGTCTAAAATCTATAGTTAATTGTGCTGCATTCATTTTTGAAGGTCACTTTAAAAAAAAAAAAAAAGCCTCTTAGAATGGGGCTGATCAGGCCAGTGTGGGGGTGGGGACAGGGCACTCGCTCATTGGCTACTCAGTGTGACGTAAGCACCAACTGGAGTGATGGGTCTGCTGTGAGCTCCTCCAGTGGAAAAGGAGCAACCTTCAGCCAGGATAGTTATTCCTTTAGGCCAGGTGATGGAGTCCCTGGTATTTTCCTCACACAGTCAGATTCGAGACAGGCGGTCCTTCATAAAGCCTTAGCTTGTGCTGTTACAGCTGAGACGGAGAGGCTGACAGCCTCAGCGCCACATGCGGAGGCGTCTGAGGAGCCACCATCATACAATCATACTGATGGGTCATTACACAATGTAGGTATAGATGGGGAATTGCACAGCACTGCAAATACCAGATATGCTGTGGCTGGTTACTTCAGAATAAAGCTGAAGAAATAAAACTTAATTGATTAATTTATAATAATTAAAATCACAGAGAGAATGGTTATTTCCAAATGAGGGGCAGGCTCTGCGTATAATCAATAAAAAGGGACCTGATCACATGAAATCTCTTCCTGCATTTACCTCAGCTATATCTCAGCTTTTCAAGTGACACAGAAAGCACATCTTTAACCCAGTGTTGGAAAGCAGGGGGTCTGGAGGACTTCCACTGTAGAAAATGTTTAGGCAGCAGAGAGGAGACAGCTATGGCTTTGGCTTGTAAGGTGTCAAGTCTTCAGTCTTCAATGTCCATCAGTTCCTGTTATGCCACATTTATAAAAACTTACTCTCATTATGAATGAGCTCATTTTCATTTCCCTTTTAAATTCAGAATATCAGCAATACCCAAGTTTCTTATATGTCATTTTAGAGGGTATCACAGCTTTACAAAACCTGTGTAATTCCCCAGGGATGTGCATTAAGTGTCACCAAAAGGAGCTACGTCAGGCCTACCAAGGATGTCCTTTGGACAGCATCATCCAGATCATGTAAAACTGACAACTGAGGATGGCCAGTGCTGCTTCAGGACACAGGAAAGGGACTTCCCACTGGACACATCTGAGCAGACCTCTTATGGGCTTTGTAGTCACGCAGGTCATGCTGAGAAAACTAGCCAATGTTGAATATATACATCTGAGTGTGTAGAGAGTATTAAAAACTATGACTATTACATCAACCGATTTTTATTGTGATCTAGCAGTGTTACTGGATTGTGGGAGGACTGGATTGGGGAGCATTGTCTAAGTTACAATAACAGTAATGAGCCACAACAAGTCTTTTGTTCCATGGCAGTCAACTAGATGTAACCCAGTTACTCTTGTGGTCCTCAGAACCCTCATTCGGACAGCAACTCCATGTCTAGCTTTATATTTCTGGCTAATTGGGAATTTGGCTATTCCTACTGGATCAATGGACCTCTGACTTTCCAGACAACTATTCCAAGATTCAGATACCAGAAGAAAAAGCTGTATGTGTGTACGTATTTTGTAGATATTCACCAAGTAAAAAGTATGTATAGGGAATGAACATACGCAAGGTATTCAAATTGGTATACAGTTCTTACTGTCTATGGCAACCATCATACTCTCTCAAACTTCAAATGAATGAATAAAATGAGAAGTACAATGCAATTTCAGCACTAATAAAACACAGTACTGGTGCACATTTCTGGGTAACTATCAAGCATCATGGTGCTCTGTGAGGTGCAGCTCAACAAGACCACTTCCCACTAAAGTATCTCCAGCTCAGACCATTTTCACTATGGTGTAAGACTCTGGATGGAACAGAGTAAGCAGTACAGTTATTTCTAACTAAAGACAGAATGAGAATGCCACAGATCTTGCTGAAGTGCCACCAAAATCAACAGGAACTGAAAGCTTTGACATCCTCTAAACCAGGGGTATCAAACTCCAGTCCTGGAAGGCCGGAGCCCTACACAGTTTTTGGTTCACCCTCATTTAACACATCTGATTCAACTCCTCATGCTAATTACCACACAGCTCTTCAGCTGAATCATTTGTGGTGAAAAGGGGAAAAAAACTAAGCTACACAGGGCTCCGGCCCTCCAGGACTGGAGTTTGAGACCCCTGCTCTAAACCCTTTAAAAGAATAAAGTCAGACAGTTTGGATGCACAAGCACCCCCTAAACACTAGAAGGCACATGCCCAGGTAGTACAGTAGGTCTGTACATCACAAATTAAAGGGCAGAGAAGTGACCTAAAATGAGACCCACACTGAGCCCCTAGAGGCACCATCCATTGGGCACCAACTGCAAGAGAAGGCAGATGGTGCTTTCTGGCTTCTGTGCTGGTAATACTGGGAATGCAAGTCCATTAGCAGCACCTCTAAATTAACAGAACCAGGCCCTTCCCAGCCCAAGTCACACCAGAGTGATGGAGCTCAAGCAGTCAGTAGCACCCATACAGAAAAGCCTGCTAGAGGTCTTACTCACAAAGACAGGAATATCTACCACTGCAAAGACTATGCAGTCATGCGTCTAGGAATTTAGCAAGTATACCGGAAAAACAGGTAATTGGTCAACCAATTCCTTAAAACTGCTATGACCAGTTAATTAAGGACAATAAAACGGATGAACAACAAATCTATTCAATCACAAGTGTGGAATAACCACACATTGTATATTCCACTTTACAGACCAAAAGCATATTATTGGCTCTCACACACAAACATGTGCCTATTGGGCCAAATAAGACAATTCTAACTGGAACAGATAGTGTAACAGGGACAGCCTTGATGCCCCACAGTGTGTGGGCAGATTTTGCACATTCGTGGCTTCAAGATCACCGTTTGGTTCCATTTTTCCCATTAAAAGCAAATGTTTAAAATACAAACTACACATTCTTTAAAAACAAATTTGAGGCATTTTGTTACATTTTCATTTGAAGTAATAAAAGTGGTTTCCAGACTGCTTCAGATACAGGCCTTGATCCCAACTCTATAGTAAGGCTTGATTAGGTAGTTTTTTTTTTTACCCATATTAAGGGAAAATCTGGATCTCCGGTTTATGCAAGAAGCACAAATTATCTACCTAAAGATAATATATTCCTCTTTATTTGCCAAGAAACATCATTAATCTGTAGTCTGTACGCTTTAACTGAGAAGACCAGACACTGAAAGTTTCCCCTTTAAATCAAATACATTTATTATCTGGTTCGAGAAAAATCCATAAGAACCAGGAAGGCCAGTAAGAATTTCTAAGACTTCAACTAGCAATTTACTTAAACAATTGTTAAAGCAAAAGCAGAAACCAACACATCCTAGTTTTTTTTTTTTTTTTTTTTTTAAATCAAAACCCTCGACAGCATGCCTGTGGTCTTTGGTCTCCCTCTGCATCAAAGTAGAGATATAGAGGAAACCATCTCTTAATGCAACAGTAAACCAACAAGGCTAAAAAAAACTAAGCATATGCTGCACACAAGAAGCGACACAGATACCAAGAGCTGTGCAAATGGGAACATTAAGTGGCAGAACGGTAGCTTTTCTGTTCCAGGTTCTTTTTGTTATGCCTTACTGGCTGGTACATACATACTGGAGTGAGGCAATTTGCTCAAAAAGGAAAGTGTAACATGACAGTAATATTTACTACTATGAAGACCTTATCATTAGATACCAAAACCGCAAAACTGCTGAAAATTCAAGTCACCAGTAAAGCAAGTGTTTGTTCTTGGGATTCCCTGCAGATCATCAGATTTCACTATAAACACCCGACAGTGAGACGTTCAGATGTTAAATGTCTCCAAACAAATCAGCAGAAATATTTAGGATGTACCATTTACAGCAAATTAACCAATAGTTTATAGAGAATATATGTAATGCCCCTTTTACTCATGTAAGGCGAGACGTTGCATGGAATTTCCATGAACAACAAAAATAATTTCTGTAGCTTAGCTGTCCACTATTTCAATACATCAGAAAGATGAGGTCGAAATAAATCGAAACACTTGTTGAAAGTAGCGACCATAGCTCAAATTAAATGCATTTTAACAGAAGACTACAACAAAAGCCGCAACTACAAAATCAAGAGATGTTTTTAAAAGCTGCCACGGTGACCAAAGCTGAGGACCGGTTATAATTAACATTTTAACCAGCACTGTACAATGTCACCAGTTTTCAGTAACAAGTTTTCCCCTTTGAAAGGGCAAAGCCAGAGATACCAGTCATTGCGTATACCTCACAGAAAAGCGTCACCAATAAGGAAATGCAATTTAAGAAAAGGGTGTCCCATCGCTTAAAGGCGTATGGACGGAAGTAATAGGAACATGGCATCGGAATCCTAATACAAACGGAAGGAAATATGACATTAGCGTAGAAGACGGCGAAGATGGCCGATTCTTCGGTGGGGGGGGGGCGCTCAGGCAGCCCTGGACGAATCGTTTGCAAAATCAATGAATTTGCCGTAGACGATAGACGTAACATGGCCGATTTACGCATACTAGCAGCAAACGCAATCGAATCATGTTAATGGCCGGTGGACTTAGCAACACGACACTGACATTTGACGTGAAACCTGGTATGTGGAGAAAACCCTCGCGTGCCCAGGGGGTTACTGGGAACACGACTTACTGCAGCTTTGGAAAAGCACCCCTGCGGCGCCTTCGTACAGAGACGTACCTGGCTGCATCGCGCACGGCAGCACTTACAACTATTGGCCGTCTACTTATTACCAAGTTTCAATTGCTAATATAGATACAGCCATGTTCTGGACGGCGTCTTAAGCAATAAACCGGCTAGTCAGCATATGTGATCAACGCCATCGCTTTTTCAAAACAGGACAACGCGTAGACAACCGGGTACATTATTACCTGCCCCCCTCCCCCCAAATCCTGTGCCAACCCTAAACTAGTCAGGTTGGCGTTTTTAATCTTTCATGACATCCCTACCCTTTCCCGTACTGCTACCTTCTGTCTTCCTAGGTAACGAACCAATTAAACACCCCCAACGACAGGTTTGGCACACACGGCAATTTAGCTTTTTACCATATATACACATACATTAGACGTTAAAATGGAAGAAATAAATAGCAATTCACTTGTACATCAAGAAGAGAATGAGAAATAATAAAATTGAATGCTTCATTTACCGCTGAAGACCATAGCCGCAGAGGCACCCATCACCGCGAAGAAGGGAGAGTATTCAGGGGCGGTGGACGACATCCTTTCCCACTCACACTAAAAAAACAGGAATACAAAACTAAACGCTTCGCTAAAGGCGACGTCCTTTCGTTTAATGGTCGTGTTAATTCTCTAAATCGTTGCGGGTTGGCGACTTGCTAACGACACCAAGCGACCAGATAGCTACGTAAGTGGACGAGTCACTAGTTTCCCCCTCCGATAAATACCGGCCCAGCGACACAAAATGGCGAAGCGGAAAATATCACCTGACCGACCATATGGACACAGTCCATTGGGGAATCGTAGGGGCTCCCATATGCATAAATGTTTATTTCAACTCATTTGAGCGATTACTATAATGCTAATAATCAGCGTAAATATTATTTTAATATTGTTTTTGTTTAAAAATATAGCGATCATGTAAGTACGTTTTTTGGTAGTGTTTTGCTATTTCAATGTGACGTTTTCATTCGGAGCGAAAGTGGTGCGTTCCTCCGCAGAGTGCCTCGGTAAGGTGTGCTTGCTGTATAGTAGTGTGTTCAGGAGAAATAATGGCGGAGTAACCAAGCACGATTTGGAAATTGCCTTGCAAGATCATGTCATACTCAGTAGTACACATGCATATTTTATATAACTTATATTATGTTATGTATTATGTGTTACATTTAGTATTGAACGATGTCGTGGTGTTTTTTTTCTTTTCAAATGACATAGAAATTAGAACGGTCTTAAAACACTTTGAAATTGAATTTGAAAATGTGATAAAGTGACCATGTTATGAAATGAAGCATTAGAAAGAAATCTGAATAAACGGCACGATCTCATACACAACTGTACTTCGTACCTTTTACAGATTTATAGTCGATTGGAAAATTACGTAAACTCGTGATGTGTCTTGTGACCTCCAGTCAGCAAGGGGAAGTAATTCTTTGTTTTTGACTACTCATGAAATCCTATCTGTTAATTTTATTCCACTCAAAAGCCTTTTATACATTAGTCCTATTTTACATGCAGAGTTGTGGTCCGATCAGGTCAAAAATGTTATACCTAATATTTTATAATCTAATATTGTCAATGGCTGTAGATTAAATTGATTTTTAAATGACTAAACAACTTATTAATTCTTGCCCTTAATTAGGCAATACACACAGAGAGAGACATACAAATATATTTAAGAAACACACATTAAGATACATTTTACATTTTTCTTGAATTCATTTACAGTAATAATTAGAATCTTAATGTTAACCTTCCAGCAATCTTAGATCAATCAAATGATGATAATCATTTAATGATTAACTTTAATATTATTAAAGTTATTTGCTTTGGTACAATGCAGATTCACAAATCCATACATGCTTAATGTAGACCTATTTATGCCTGAACACATGGGTAGAATAATAATTGTAAAGACAAAACTAATTCATTCCTCAGTTACTTATAATGTACCTGAAGACTAGATATTACAAGCACTGGGTGTTCGGGCGCCTTAGGTGAGATTCTGCTGAGTGCCCACCTCAGTCCCTTGCCATATATGAGAAGGCCTGTATATTTTAGGGGTTACAATTCAGTAGCACAGGGTGTCTGGCTGCTGTCTTTTGAGTTTGCATCTGTTTCACAAGAAAAGTACTAAAATATTAGAAATAGCCTGAATAAACGTGTCACAGAATGTAGCCAGAGGTATTTCTTCTGATTTTTTTTTCACTCGCTCTTTTGCGCCCCCTAATTAAATGGCTCCCTAGGCAATCGCCTATGTCGCCCATAGTGCAAGCTGGCCCTGAGGGTAAATAATATACTGCTTGCAGGTAAAAATGACTTAAGATGTAAGCAACGGTGTAGCAGAGATTTTGATATTTGGGGAACACAGCTTAATAACGCAGTTTAATAATGTGACTACAAAAAAATTGGAGGGTACATGTCCCCTCCCTCATTCCTACAGCCCTGGATGTATGTGTGTTTGTGGAAGAAGGGAGGCTGGCAAATTGGGTGGGAGTGCGTGAGTCAGAGTGGTAGCACATGCCCCACCCTCCCTCAGTGCTATCTAAAGCCTGCATTGCTACATAGCTGGCTAGACAGGGAGCCCTCAGCCACAGCGGAATTTCTTCCTCCACCTATTTTTTTTTAAAGAACAAATAAATCCTATAATGTTCAAATATGATATTTTCCAACCAAATTCATTGACTGTGGGTATTAAAACGTTTGGATTCCTATGTACTCCATAGTTTTACTTTATCATAAATATGCCTTAAATTCAGCATGACAGAAAATAAAATATAGGCCTGTTTTTCATACAAAGATGTGTTTGGTGAAGTGTCATTTATGTGAACAAGTGCAAAACACAAACATAATATTAAATGTAACGATTACTGGTGCTTCTATATAAAATAATATATTGATTCCTAGATACAAATAGCAAATGCCTTTGTGAGTAAACCCTTTTCTAGGCAGATTGAGTACATAACTGTTAAATGCAGTTCATGTACTGCTGAGTTAAAAGTCCCTGTATTTCACAATCTATCAATATTACATCATCTTTGAAAATCCACCAATTCAAATAATTAGATGTTGCATTGATGAGGAATTTGAATACAAAAAAGGAACCACTGACTGCATCTACAAGCAGGCACCGACTGTTTTTAGTAATGTTTGTGCAGTGTCTAACCACTTAAATATATTGTATTCTTACATATTTTATATGAGACTGAAAATAGGGGAAGTATCCAGCAAAAATAGAATCCGCATCAGTCTCTCCCCATGACTAAACATCTTCTGGTTAAATGTCTGAAAGATCTGACTCTTTCGAAAGTTCCTTGTTTTACCTAAATAAAACACATAGGAAAGTATTTATCCTTACATTGACACAGACAGAGGATGCCCAGGGGAAAATGGAAGTAAAAGAAAAAAAAGTATTGGCAACAGATCACATTTTCTGTGAACACCTTGTTGGGTTTGCAAAGATCCAAAGCCAAGCCCAGGAATCACGAGGCATCATAGAATGAACTAGGTAGGACATTTACACGAGTACTAATGTAGACTGATTGATTCATCTGAAGAGACCGTCTTTTATTTTGTGCGGTGAAATCAGAAACAGCAAAAATCCAATTAGATAGAGAGAAAAGACTGGATTTAAACCCACAACCCTGGAGACGTAAGGCATCAGGGCTTGCTAAGGCACTGCGCCATTATTTTTTATAAACAGTTGCGGCAGGTACCCATTTTGACGCTTCGAACAAATTTCCCAAAAATAGAATTTTTATTATAATGCTGCAGCGTACAAACTGACCACTATGACCAGATGACGAGAATGCATGAACACATTAATTAATCATACACTGACCCATATTTCTCTTTGAGGGGACGGTACCGTCTCTCAAGCAAATATATTTCATGGTGATTGTCTCAAAAATCCACCATTAAAAAAAATGGTGTTTTTCAAAAATCCATAACAAAGATATGCAAGGATTTCATTTGTAGAAGTTTTTTCCACTGTAAATATTTCATGACGCATTTCATTTGAAAATGTATTTTATCTGGCGTGGTTCATGTTTTTCATGAACAAATGTAGTATTTCTAATAAACACTAAAAGCGAAAATTAATTCAATAATTAAGTGCTTACTGTGATACTATGTCACTAGATACAGTATCAGCTGATGAAAAGCAATTTGATCTATCAACACAATAAACACTGGTAACATGCATTTAACTTCAAAACAGAATTACTCTAAATGACACGTTAGTTTTAGGTCTGCAATTATACTCCACGAGACGTACAACATGCGCAGCTTCACCGTAGCTTCCGCTGTGGAATTTAAAATAGGACTTGCGCAGTAGGAGTTGGGTACCTGAAGGTAGCCAAACCAAAAAGAAACAAAACACTCCGAACTTTAAAATCACACACGGTAATACATAATTTGGGTGAAATAAAAAAAAATCCACGATAACTTTGCATCTTTAAAATAGTTGGGAAACGAACTAAAGCAATATAATGCTTAATGTAAATTCTAGCTAACGGCAACCGAGTGTAAACTCAGCGGATGGACAGACGGATGCGTCTGAAGAGGACGTGCGATTACGCAAGCGCGCGTGGGTGTGAACCCCTTCAACCGACAGTCACGATCATAAGGGCGTTTCTGGAGGGTATTGCGGACGCTGTTCTCATCTCCGTCGTCGTATTTTTATAATTATGCACACTCCACAGTCTGCAATCTCGTTAATTTGTTGAAAGTCGAAAAAGCAAATTTTATTGCTCCTTAGATCGACGAAAGCTCCTCTCAAAGTAGTGTCGTACAGAACAGCATTACCAGTTCTTTAATTCATAAACATGAAAACCCACAATTAAATATGTATTTGTTTAGATATAAAAATATCACTGGACATCAGCTTTACAATACTTTAATATCGTGAATGAGCAAAACGTGATTTTGGGTACCCCGGTGAGGAAAGAACACGTTACACAGATAAATTGCATGCATACATTATTTTGCTCAAAATAATCAGTTTAACATTTCACCATTGGAGATGTCTTAATGAAACATGGTAGTACATTCATTTTATGCACAATATTTCACCTGGTTCCTCATAAGCTACCCAAAGAGGATGCTGGCATTAAGTTAGACAGGTAGTGACACCAAGTGTGGGTACTAACCAAATCTGGGTAAGCTTAAATCTTTCATATAGCTCTGTGCAGATATTAACTTCATATCACCAAACAAAATTTCCACAGTACACTACGACAGAAACCTACATACTAAACGTTTAAATCAATAGCACAAACAGTTGATTCATAAATCGACTGACATCCACACAACTTCACCATATCATGCATGACCCTAAGATGAACTGCATTGACATTCGATATGTAGCTAAGAACAAATAAACCGCACATAACCCACAAAACAACATGGTTGCTACCTCCTCTTTTAGACCAAATTCATAGTTTGCATACAACCACAAATATTTTGAGACAAAAAAAAAAAAATCACCTTCATAGCCGAGATATGTACTTCGAAAGGCGTTTACGTTTACGCCGTCAAGGGCTCCATGATGCTCGGGTAACCTACATCCCACATATTTGACTGTTTGTTTTGGCTGCTTGCACTTACCAGTTTGTGCAGTCAAAAATCCTGATATGAGAAGCAGAGCGTGTAATACTAGCATGTAATATTAGTGCACATAATCGAAACAAAAAGTCATTATGTCTGTGCAAGAAATTAAATATCTGTGTGATATCCTTTAGAACCTTTTAACATGTGACTCTTCTATTGGACGGTACTCTAAGATCTGAAATGACTGGGATTAAGACTGTAGAGAAGGACAAATCGAAGTTTTACTGATATGAGGTTAAACCCAACCTAAGCCTTGCTCTTGATACATAGGAACAACACTTATAATGACTGAGGGAGTGTGTTTCAGTATAGTGCAATGGCTGGATCCCCTCACTCCAACTCAGGAGATGTGCATCTCTGTAGCGCCAAGGCCCCATTCCTAGGTCTGATTCTGCCCTCTTAAGTGCCCTGACCATCTTCAAAGCCCCACACCTCCAGCAGGGCCACTTGGAAGTTCTCAGAGCAAAGGGGTGGATTCTCGAAGGTAGCGCAGCATGCTGTTCGCCCATGGTTCAACTCTGCATCTAGGTAAAGAGCATTGCCATCGCCACCACCTGGCAGGACAGAAAAAGGACAGTGGTCAGAGGGACCCCCCCCAAGAAAAACTAGAAAAAAGCAGTAACAGTGCTGCTTCTACATGCAGAAAGTCACATCAGTACTGCTCCTGGGAATCAAGGGACATCTTTTCTCTCTTTATTGTTATCCCGTAAAGGCTAATGGATGGTGAATCTTGCATAGCCAGGGCTATGGTCCAGGCCCCCCATCCCGCAACACTGACCTATGATTATGGAATCATTGCCTCCGGCCATGAACATGGAGCTCTTCATGGAGCTCAGGTGGAAGTGGCGAGTGGCGAGGAAGGGGGACAGGCGATCGGAGGGGTCAGTGCCGGGCTGGGCAGGCATCAGGGTGTTGGCGGTTGAGTTGCCCTGGTCAGAGGTCTCAGTGTCATGTGTTGGGCTGTCTTGAGTGTGAACGGCGGATGCCCGCTCGGGGTGACGGATCACCACCCACTCGAACCTGTCCATCTCCGGCTTCATCTACACAGGAACACCCAAAACACACACAAACACAGACAAGCCTTCATAAACAAAAAGGTGTATAACAGGCAGCAGATAATCATCGGTCTTGTCATCTGTGGATATATAAACAGAAGTCGCCATTTCAAGGTCAGGTTTGCTGCTGGGTGGGACATGGGGCAGATCACCCTTGCCGTCCTCATGCCCCGAGGCGCGTGTGAGTGTGTGACGGTTCAGGTTACAGCGCGAGCGGCTCGAATTTCAGGCCTGCGGCTCCCGGTTAATGCCAGCTGTGGCCATGTAAGCCTTCGTGCACTTCTGAGCGAAACAAGCTTAATGATTCATGCCTGGTGTGCATTATACTTGCAGCATTCATTTTGTCATCAGTCAATTTTTTTTTAATTATTAAAATTTTAATAATTAAAAAAAGCTCTATTTTTAACGTAAATGACCAGAAACATTAGGCCACTATTAAGTCATGACACCAGAAGTAATAACCTTACCTCAACAATACTAAAATATCTTCTGCTGACAAACTAAACATTTTTCTCTCATAATTCAGCACCAATTAGTACACAACCTCATCTTCGTTTGTTGTTCTGCTTGAAACATGATGCCTAAAGATTCATTTCCACCAAAGATTCTACGGTACATGTGCTACACACTTATTACAGTTCAGATACTTGTCCCTTATTTTTTTCCCCGTTTTCACACTAGATTTTAGTCTTCAGCAACTGGTGGTTGGTTCTGTAAATATATTGAAACTACTGACCTAATTGCCCATGTAGGATGAAAAATTTGAAAAACTAGTGAATTTCAATTATTTTTTATTAACGGCACCAGTGTTTCACATTTGGTCAAATCATTAAACCAATTAAAAATCCAATAAAAGACTGTCCAAAGTCGGCTTCTGATTTGCAGTTTACAACCTGAAGTGATGGGGTATTTGTTTCCAGACTACATGATAACGTGAACTGTAGGTCAGTGGCACCCTCTTGTGATGACTCTAGGTCCCTGCACAATAATTGATATTAAGGCTAAATTCACAAGACAAGTCCCATTGTTCAGTTCTGATTTTTTACTCTGGTCAGATTTGCCTGTCTAACGACTCACATTGATAATTACAAGTGACCAGTATCTAACTGTAATGCAAGCACAAGTGTTATATTTGAACAACGACAAAGCTGAATCTAATCTAATCTAATCTAATCTGAAGCAGCATGCATGCACACACTGATATGTCTTTGCACGTGTCACCAACAACAAAAAAAATGCTCAGCACATACAGAAAGGCAAATTACCACTTGATTTCTGATCTGACCATTCTCATTAAAGTCTCACTGCCTCGACTCGGATATGTATCTTATCTAGGACCATATATGAAAGTGACTCAAATCTGGTTTGAAAAGATTTGTGTCCACACAGCCCTGAAAACATCAGATCTGAGTCACATTAAGGCAAAAAATATAGGATCGGAGTCACTTTAGACAGGTAATGTGAACACTGGTACAAATCCTTAAATCTGAAAAACGTTTCTGCTAGGGCTGTCAAAATTAACAGGTTAACGTCTGATTAAAGGTCTGATTAAAGTTAATGCAATTAACCCATCTGCAGCGCAGAATGACAAAATCCTTGAAATGTCTCTGTCAACCCATTTTGGGCAGTTTTGGTGCATTCCATTTGCCCTCAGAACTCGTATTCAGAGTCGGATTCCGGAGTTTTGAAGTCAAGTGTCACAACATACACGCTCCCGTTTCTCGTAGATCCAAGAAATATCTCAGAGCAGCACAGTGGATCCCGAGTTCAGAATCCAAGATGGCTACGCCTTTTATCAACAGAAGGAAAAGTTGTAGTTTTATACTGTTTAAGCACTACTTCTCATTTGTAGCTCATTAAATTGGTCTCACACACTATACTGTCCAACTTATCTGTGGACGTGTTGCTACGGAGTTTTATACATAAAGCACTGCGTGTAATGTGTTAACTGATATCGCTAACAATGGCAATTAACCAGGCTAGAATTGGATTTTATGATTAGTCGGATTATTTGTCGGATTTACGGTAGTTTGGGCTAATTGTAAGTGAACGAAGATAAAGACCATT
>JAODJW010000094.1:20418203-20430525 GCA_026777045.1 Hyperopisus bebe
ATCTGTCATCTACGTTCTATTACAAATAAAATATTGACATTCGCCATCTCCACATCATTGCATTCAGTTTTTATTCATGATTTGTATAGTGTCCCAACTTTTTTGGAATCCGGTTTGTACTTATATGACTTTTTTATTTATTTACAGAAGCAGTAATTGATAGTAGTTAATGAAATAACTTTACTTATTTGGTATCTATTTCAAAGTGTTAGGATCATCTAATAGCTTTGCAAGTACTTAGTCAATGTGAGCTACTGCCCATGTAAACAGCTTCGTGGGCCCAGTCAATACACTCAGAACTGCTAACCCTGAGACCCTAAATCCTACACACACTCACTTGTATAGTCCACTCACTGTAAACTGAACTATGCAGAAAACATAAGACAAACGCAAAAATTAGTCAACCTGATTTCAACTATTTGGCTTTGGTGTCAGAGTCAGAGTCAGAGTCTAAAAACATGAAGTGAGGTCAATTGACATGCCTAAACTAAGCATAGTGTGTGATGCTGTGTATGTGTGTGATACTGTGTCAGAGTGTTTGTATGTGCGTCATGGTACGTGTGTGATGCTGTGTGTGACTGTGTGTGAGTGTGTGTACGTGTGTGATGCTGTGAGTGTGTGTATGTGTGTGATGCTGTGTGTCTGACTGTGTGTGTATGTGTGTGACTGTGTGTATGTATGTGATGCTGTGTGTCTGACTGTGTGTGTGTGTGTGTGTGACTGTGTGTATGTGTGTGATGCTGTGTGTCTGACTGTGTGTATGTGTGTGAGTGTGTGTATGTGTGACTATATATGTGTGTGAGTGTGTTTATGCGTGTGACTGTGTGTGTGTATGTGTGTGCTCTGTGGCCTGGCATGCAGTCTAGGGTGTTCCTCTGCTTGTTGCTCTTCCTGTGGTAGGTTATAATCCACCTTCATGACTCTGCATTGGATAAGCAGCTGGAAGTTTAGCTACGATACTAAAATAAGTGTTTTCATTTAATAGATTAGTTGAAAATTAATGCTTTAATTCTATAAAGAATAATCTATCAATGTGTACTCAATTTAAAGGCCAGAAGCCTTCAAAATTTGAGGGTTAAAGTGGAGAGGGGTGTTGTTGCATCCTCTTTAGGAAGATAAAAGATTCTGAAACCCTATGTACAATGGGATGTTCATTCCACCTTTGAGAAACAAAGCCTTTTACCCAGAAAGCGGTCACGTGTCCTAATGTGACCTGTAGTGATCTTTATGGGGGTGCAGTGTCCGCTCATTTCTACAGGTGAGACCACAGTGTTCCCTTGGTAGAGCTGTAGGCCAGAACCAAGATGTTGAATTGGAATCTACTGGGTGATGTCATTTGATACAACATTCTTGGGATGGCTTAGATCTTCTTCAGGGTTTCTGGAGATCCTCGACCGCACGATAGTCCTGCTGCATGTCTGAAGGTGATGGATGGGCCCCAGGAGCCAGCAGGGATGTACCTTCAACACATTTACACCGAAAGAGGCAAATATAAGGACTACATTCCCTGTCTTATTGCTACTGTCACGCTATGGAGAATGCATGTAGGTTCTATGCATTTAGAGGTGGGGGGAGAAGAGATCGGTGCTGCTTACGGCCCACCCCAGCTCCTTGCAATTTTGCATTCTATTAACCCCAATCCCACCCCCACACTGTTCCCCATGAAAATCACCATCATGCCCCTAAGCATTAACCTGAGAATGATCAGAACTGTTAGCCGTGGCTGAAGTCGTTACTTGAATGTCTTGCACGTTTTTAATTTTATTCTAAAATGTGAAGCATCAGAATAGGCACTGAGAGGTGACCACATGCAGTCCTTCACTCTGATTACTTCATGAACAATTTGCGGATTTAAAGAAACTTATTTCTGATGGCCGCACTCCTCCCGAAAACATGTCAAGAACCCATTTTTGTGCTCTTGCCAATTTCCATGTAGCCTAGTATAAATTGGACATTGCAGAAAAAGGCATTAAATGATCATTTTCCAGCCGTTAAATCATGTAATGTTTTTGCAAACCGCTGACCATGGCTCTGAATCCGGGCCAAATTTTAAAATGAATAGAACTTCCCTTGCCATCGGCTTCGTTTTTGAACCGTTGTGCCGCCATTGTTAATAGTTGGACGTTGGGTAATTTTGCTGTATTTATTTCCATTAGCTGTCTCCCGGGTGTCTCCCATTCGTCTTTGTCAGTCTGCATTCTTCCTTTCTGTCACAAACACTGGCTTATACCCCGAGGGGGCTGACTTTGCAACGTGGCGCTGTTAGCATTCTTTAGCGGTGCTCTCATTTTGAATCGTGGACCTTTCGCTTAAACCAGTTCAATGCTAATGCCAAATGAAAACATACTTCAACGCTTATTATTCTTTGTAACTGAAAATAGGTATTGGGAGCAGCGTAAACATTAGCATGTCTAGTAGGCCCAGATAGCACGTATTACATTTCTTATGGCGTTTCGCGAATTCTGTTTTGACTATTTATTACGGCCTCAAATAGAGGGCTGGAGATATATTTTCATCGACAGGAGAGGGGCACGGCAGCTGGAGCAAAAGCGTTGCTGTCACCTTGTAGGAGGGGTTCATTGTGTGTGCGAGACCTCAGAGTCACTGTGCTATTGTGTTCTCTAGAGGGGAATCAAGTTTCCCTGGCAACGGTGGGATGCCTACCCAGAAGCTTAGGGACGGAGAATGAGCAAGACAGAGAGGGAGGGAAAGAGGGTGAGAAAAGCGAGGGAAAGCGCAGACTGTCCCCCCCTCACAGAGACTTTTGGAAAGGGGTGCCGTTCTCGGTGGCCAGCGGAAATGGAGCTGATGAGGCCGTGCTTTGAATCGGTGAGTTTTGTCTGCCACTCGAGCATCTCGGTAATCAGACCTCCTAGGCTGCACGCGCCGGCACAAATTGATGGGGGTGGGGGGACAAATTTCTGTCGCATCCGTGCCTTTAAAATGCAGAGATGGGGAGCGATTTCATGTGGGAGGCACTGCCGGGATGCTGCCTTTTCGTCTGGGGGGGGGGCTGAACACACATTAGCGAAGATCGATAGCGAGCAACGCGGCGCTTATCTGTGGTACGGAAGCTGGGTGTGATAGGGGGGCATTTGGGCGGCAGGCGCGAGGTGTTGAGGGGGCTGCATGCACTCGGTGAAGCATTTCTTTGTCGAGAGAGAAGCTCTGCTTAAACACTTTTCTACCTTTGCTCATTTCAGTGAGACCCTCACTGGCAGACTCGTGCCTGGACAATGCGTGTGCCATTACGACCCAGGAGGTAAGGGTGACCCCCCCCACCCACAAAGGTGTACTTTTTGCAGGAACACAGCACAAAGATGACATCCATATGGGATAAAACATCACAAAGTTTCTCTAATCCTGATAAAAAGGGATCATTTTTTCTATTAAACATCCCACTGTGGTCTTTATGTGTATTAAAAGTAACAGTTTCTGTGATATAAAAAGTCAAAAAGTAAAAAAAAAAAAAAAAGATTCTGAATCATAAAATATATTTCAAGCGGTGAACAAATATTCAGCATAACAATGCAGAGCCTCAGCAGCCTGAATAAGGTGGGCGCTATGTGGCTAAGGGCTTTAGGGGGCTGTGTGGGTTCAGCAGCCTGAATAAGGTGGGCGCTATGTGGCTAAGGGCTTTAGGGGGCTGTGTGGGTTCAGCAGCCTGAATAAGGTGGGCGCTATGTGGCTAAGGGCTTTAGGGGGCTGTGTGGGTTCAGATCCCGTGGTTGTCAGTGTGATGTCACCGTTGAGCACGATTTTTAACCCCCAATTGCCCCAGGGACTGTCTGACCCTGTTTCCTCAAAAATATAAAATATTTCACTTTGGACAGAAGTGTCTGCTCAATAAATATATTGTAAATGGTTAAGGGAAATTTAAACTGAAAATGCGTCTGATTTTAGCTTAGTGGTGCTCAAATTTTTTCATTAGATGTAGAATCAGATCAATTTTGTGGAACCTGACATTAAAATTTCTTTTCAAATGCCCAGTAGGGGGCAACATATGTAAATGGCATCGTTGACATAACTATAATCTGCATAAGCGTATGGGTCCTGGGCATTAAGGTGCCCCGTTTGCAGAGGTTGGGATGGAACTGCCACGGGGGGTTGTGATGTTTGCTTTGGCCGGTTTGGGTCCTGCTGGAATGGTCCTGTCCCTAACGGCGCCAGCCCAGGCTCCTGGCTGGGACGGGGCCTCTCTGCTCCAATAAAACACAGCAAGGCCAGACCACACCGATTCCCCGCGGACACGCTCGGTCACCCATTTTTCGCAAATGCCTGCCTGCCTTAAACCCCAGATGTGGAACAATTTATTCTGCTGCTGTCATTATTATGTGGGGAGGGTGAGCGTGGGCTTGGAAATGGCAGCATAGGCCCAGGGCTGCCACAGGAACGCACAGATGTGTGGTATGACCTCTCCGCACTTGTGACGACTCGACTTGGACGGACGAAGCGGGTGCTTTCGGGATGGCACGTGGCTGAATCCCGTACAGGAGTCCCTCCTGCAAAACGCCGCAGCCGCCTCCGAGTCGAACGTAACCCCACGACACGTAACGATAGGCAGCACCAAGTGCATCCGTAAAACCCCAAAACCACACTTTACTCATTCCTGAATATGAAAAGATTCCTCACGGTGTCGTTTTCCGCGTAGGACCACTCAGCGTTCCTACATGTTACATAAGGCTGGAGATGCTCGGTGGCTTTTGAGGTCATTCTGCTGGTTTGGATTTTTAATATGTTAGCATTGGTAAAAACTTTATCTACTCCAGACGTGAATTACTATAATTCTGCGTGTTTTTTCCAAACCGCCACACTTAGTGTAAAGATCTGTTTTCTTTCTTCTGATCTAAATTGGTCCCCAGCTATTTTCCACCGAGGCCTTGATTCCACGCTGACATTAAAGCCGCCCTTGATGTTATCTCCTCCCATTAAGCCTTAATGTGCTTGGGACGTATCCCCTCTCCATCACTGCTTGTTGTCCTTCTCTCCTCGCTTCCCTCCAGCTGCTGTGTGGCGCTCAGTCTATTCCTGCTCACCTTGATGCTACAGAGTCTCTGGGTCCCCCCGCAGACGGCGACGGGTGACCTCCGGGGACTGGCACCTGCAGATCAGGGTGAGGGGCACCGAGCTGCTGGGTCACAGCACCGCTGGGAGGATGGGGCTGCGGTGAGCAGGGCCTTGCCGGGGTACCCCTAACCCAGCCAGTAAAAGGATGTGGTGCTACAAGATTTGTTGCCTGTAATTTTCTTTATTGCGTGCAATTACTATTAATATGTCAGTCACCTACTCGGATATCTATTATTATTCCTTTGTCTGACTGAAGCTTTTATCCCATGTGATTTTCAGTTTCCTAGCCATCCATAAAGATGTTTTATTGTGATAATTCATGTTAAGTATATAGCCTGAAGCAGGAGGTTGATGAGACTTCAGATTAGGGAGCTGCGACCAGTGATGATGTTGGTCCTGAAGGCAGTAGATCCTTTCAGCCCTGTGTGGGATGACGCACACATGCCAGCTTAATGGTTCACTGCCTTCTTATACAATATGCTGTAATTTTGCCTGTAATTTTTAGGGTGTGATGGTTATCACAGTCTAGACCTAACATATCAAGCACAGTGGATCAGCCCTTTGTACGATTCACGTGGCAGCTCTGTTTTCTGACAGCATCATGTATCATTCGGGGGAATTTCAGCAATGTACTCAACCCTGGGAACTGATGAAGAAGTTAAAATTACTCCTGCATTTTCATACGATGTAGCCATAGTACAAGACCATCTCATTCCATTTTATGAACCCTAGACGAAATATGATAGCCCTTATGCAGATGGGAAAAGGAATGTAGGTTGTTCTCAGATTTTGCTGATTGTACCCTTTCAGTAGGATTACTAAATTAAACCTAATTGACTAGTCTTCTTTGCTAGTTATTTCTCCAAAAAAGTTTGAAGACTGGAGATACGTTCACAAAGACCCCATCATACACAGACAAGGAACTGCGGGAAAATGCAGATGGACTGTTTGGGGTGGTAGTTAGCATCAGCGTGTGGGAAGAGGACATCGACACTGAGAGTTAGCCTAAAGCACCTGTGCGAGGGGTGGAGGGAGGCAATCGACTCACGACTCACCGCTGCTCCTTAGCCAGGGGGCCGTCAGAGCACTGGGGGGGTTGTGAATTCCATCCTGACTTCCTTATCGTCCCCAGGCTTAGCGTAAAGCCGACCTTTGCCTGTAATGTGTTTTCACTTCCCGCTGTGGGCCGCGCTCTAGCAGCTGGGTAAACAGAGGATGGAGAGGATGAGATCAGCGTGGGACTGCGGCGGCTGGCCTGGGCACAGGGGCCCTGGCGATCCCTGATGGAGATGCACACAGGGGTCTCCGGTCCTCTTTTCCTAACGACCCTCTGCCTCTGAACATGTCGGTAACATTCAGACTGAAGCCAGCGGTATAAGTGTCATTAACCCATAGTCCCCTTTTTCAGTGTATTGGTAGCACCGGGACATGGCAATTTCTTAGTGTACGGTGGTAGTGGTGGAGTGTCTCATTTTTGGGAGAGGTAGATAGGACACTATTTATTGGGAAAATCAGTGTCTAGTTGGCAATGGCCAATGAGGCAATAATTAATTATTATTTTCATCAACTATGAGCATATAGAGTCCTATTATTTACATTAGCAGACTCTGTGATCCATGGGCATTAAATAATGGACAGATATAATTATGTTTCTTCCCCTGACTTTCCCCTGACTGAGCATTAACGTCAATGAAGGAACATTTGACGCATTGTAGAGCTTTGCTGTATAAATGTTTTTGGTACTTTAATTTTGGTATAAAGGTGGAGTATTCTAGCACAAAAATGGATTGAGGGTAGAGTATGATGTCATCTTGTCTGGGGGGGAATGACCCAGCTAGAGATTCTATGGAATAATGTGTCATTTGATATGTGGGCCTTTTATTGCTGCAGAGTGATGTGTGAACACGGTAATTTCACACTCGGCTATTAAGAAAACATTCTTGACATTTACTCTAAGATAAATCAGTAGGGGTTTAACTTAGATTCTGTAGGTGATCTCAGTAAAAAATTTTAAGTGCCGCCATGAGAAAGCAGATTTCAGGTCAGAATGATTGTAAAAAGCTTTTATTTTTATTAAGATTTGAGATCAATGGTTCCTTGTTCTGTTATTAAAAAAAGATCCTGCTGAAGAAGAATGAGTCCTTTCTACCATACAAACTACTTACAAGCATTAATTAACAAAATGCATTGTTTCATTGTATTCAAGATTTCATTGTCAGAATTTTTTAGCTAATGTTTATCATTTCATTTAAAAACAACTGCTTTACAAATTTACGTTTGTTTTGATAAAGGGAAATACTTTTTTGTCCTCTAAATTACGAGCGGTTCTCCATGGTGGCTCAGTGCTTCAATGGGGGGCCCCTGGCTCTCTGTGTCTCTCTCCATGCTCTTATGCATTTCCTCCAAATTCCCTGTTATTCGTCTACAGCCCCAAACCATGCAATTTATGTGACCTGGTGTGTGAATGTGTGTGTGATTGTGTGTTTGAATATGTGTGTGAAATGGATGGATGGATGAATTAATTCTAAAACATTCTGACCCAGGGGATAGCCTATCACATCCATAAAGGCTCATCTCCTCTGGCCCCCTGAATGTCGCCTGGCTGCTGGCCCTCTCCTGCCCTGACCCTTGGACCCTTGGCCCCTGCAGGGGGCCCCCGGAGCAGAGTGCACAGACTGTCCCTGCGCCTGGACGCCCTCAGCTCCCAGGTCCAACGGCTGAGCCGGGAGAGGGGCAGTACGGCGTCGCCACAGCAGGACCTCACCCAGCTGCTACTACGGTACCATCGCCTGCCATGGTCACCTGAACAGCCCACCTTACATGAGGACTATTAGTTAGCATTTAACAACCAGGTGGTTTCAGTGAAAGCTATTTAAATAGCTTATACCTCTATCCATTACCACAACGGGTTTATTTGCTTTGCTAAACCAATTTAGATTAAAAAAAACTGTAAGTAAATTAATATAACCACTTCTTTCCCCACTGGCTTTCTATATAAAGACTCTATATCAATGTTTCCCAACCCGGTTCGCTGGGACCTGCAGACAGTCCATGTTTTTGCTCTCTCCCAGTTCCTTGTAGGGAGCAAACGTGGACTGTCTGGCAGGGAGCCGGGAGGGAGCAAAAACGTGAACTGTCCGTAGGTCCCCAAGGATCGGGTTGAGAAACACTGATCTATACATTTAGAAATAAATTTCGTTGGTGTGTTTTAAAATGATGGGGTTACTTTGGGGGCGGTTTAACTTATCAGGGCCCTGATCTGACATCAGCATGGACACTCAGATTTAACTAACCATTACATTTTTCCCCAAGCTGGGTGGAGCCCTGATGTTTGCTGTGGCTGCAGGCTATGGCCTGGGATACTTATAGATTAATTTGCAATTGGGTTAATTATCCAGAATCAGCAGCTGCCCTAGGGTGTGTATTTAAAAATAAAGGATAATAAATGTTTACCCTGAGATACACATCAAGTCCAAATTGTGTTCATATGTATTGTTTCTCAGGTTCAAGGATGACCACGGGAAGTTGGTGCGTTCCATGGAGAAGGAGCTGTTGCTCATGTCGCAGAAGCTGGACCAGCTCCTGCAGAGGACCCCCCCGCCTGCACCCCAGGAGCACACTCCCCTGCCAGGTACTCACACGAACATCTGGCCAGCACAAAGCAGGTGTTCCAGTCCAGGACCTGGAGAGGGTCATGAGAAGGTCGTCTGGCAGATGCTGGATGCAGAAGTGATCGGCTCTAAAGATAAGGGCAGAATGTCTTTGGACATGTCCATTAGTCCTTTAGTCATTAAACAAGCAGAAAGTGGACTTTCCAGCTACAAAAATAATAATTTGACGGACATATTTAGGCCAGTAGTTTGTTTGGTCTTTGACTATATAAATATGAAAATGGAAAACTGGAGCAGAAGTGAACAGGCTCTTCATGGTGCCTCGCTGTTGTCCTCCCAGACAGGTCAGGTCTGTAGGCCACAAAGGGTTAATGGGGTTGCCTGAGGGGGGTTTTGGAACAGCGACAAAGACCGGGTTTTACAGCCAGGACTACCGTCTACTTAACAGCCCTCAGCGGCGTCTGGGTCAGACAAGTTTAGGGTCCTGCGGGGAGGGGCGCGTCAAGCGTGTTCACATCTTCAAACAGGGTGATTCATATGGGCCACACACTTGCCCCAAACATCGCTAACTTCCTGAAAATTACCTCAGACCCATAAAGCAGAGAAGTCCAACTGTTCCTCACCCTCTGATGTGATTTCTCTCCTGTTGCCTAATGTTTTAATTGTCCTTTGTCACTTTCCATGTTTACCTTGCTGGCTTAACAGCTGCTGTACTATTTCCTCTCACTGACAGTCACTTTTATTGTACATAGAGAATGTCTGTTTGAGTGGCTGGCCAGAGGCACAGGGCTAAAGGACAGACCAACAGGAGAGTGCAGGGCAGTTAAAGGCAGTATTTCTGGGGATTCCAGCCCTCCTCCTCATTTGCTGTAGGAGGCAATAGCAGCGCTAGGTCCTGACCTGCCTGAACCAGGGGCAGGTTTTTAACCATGTTGATGCTGGGTGAGCTGGGTGGCTCAAGTAGTTGATAGTTGACAGTCAAAAAGAATTATAATGTTGATTATATTAGTTCATAAGCTCCAGTGAAGCTTTAATTCATAGTGCACTATGGATACATTCAGAATGCGTTATACTGGTCAGTATGAGAATTAATAAAGCATTACGGCATCTTCTGTTGACAGTCATAAGGCATTATAATGTTCATTATAATACTTCATAAGCTGCAATGAAGCTCTCATCTATAATTCATTGTAGATACCTTCATAATACATTATAATGGTTGATATAAGAATTACGGATGCTTTTTAGTGCAGTGAAGATATCAATAGTGCAATAGATAGATAAATAGATAGATAGATAGATTCCTTTAATTGTCATTGTACAAACATACAACGAAATTGCATTGCATCCACATAAAGAAAATGCGGCTCCTATCTTAAAGTAATGAACAAATAAATAAGAAGAGTAATAAATAAGCCTAAATTAAGCAAGTAAAATAAATTAATCACACACATAGTAATTTTAAAGTACCAGCCATATACATGTACATGTGCATGTAATGTTAATGCATTATAGATGAAAGCTTCATAAAGCATTAATAATGCATAATAATCATGGCTGTAATGTGTTATGCCATTTTATAAATATTTATAGCCATGTTTATAATGCTTTTTGGATGCATTATAATGTGTTATGAATGTTTTCATAGATTCTTTTAGACACGGCATTCATAGAAAGTGTTACTGTTTATCTTATTGTTATAAACTCACACATAGGCAGGTCCCCTTAGTGTTACCACTGGCCTGACAGTGTGCCACCATTTCTCAAGCTCTCTCTCAGGTGTGTGAGGTCCCTGACCATCCCAGCTTCCCCCTGTGTGCTGGAAAAGTGGAGGTGAGTAGAGGGTAGTACAAGGGTTCAGTCCTGGCCAAGCCAAAAAGAAGGCATAGAATTCATGCTGCACTTTCAGTTACTGTGGGGGGTAAACCCTCTGTAACTGCAAGTAAGATGTATACATGGACCTGTGTGTGTGTGAATAACCCTCTGCTGCCTCGGCCCAGTTTCTGAGAGCCAGCTGGCGCTCTGACCCGTGCTATGCCTTCTACGGCGTGGACGGCTCCACCTGCTCCATCCTGGCCTACCTTAGTGAGAGGGAGGAATTCTGCCCCCTGCTGCCCGGGCATAACCGCACCACTCCACCCTGGAAACACCAGCCAGCACAGGAGAAGGAGAAGGTCCGGTATTTACTGTACTGAACGATATTCCAGAAGGCATTTGATGTTGACCTGAGCATGTGATGCATTTTTGGTTGTTTTTGCAGAATTAAACCAAACTTAAACTAGAGCAGTGCTTCTGTAATTGGGATAGAAAATGTTTGCTCTATTGTGTATTTTCATTGGTGTGGTGCGGCAACGGAGGATTATATTCTGCCCCTTAATCTGAAAGGAGATAAAATAAAAATATCATTACGGCAAACTTGGACGGCAAGGCAAACTTGGACTGCTTAATCTGTACATCTGTAAAATTAATGATCTAATTACAAGCACTCTGTTTAAGTTACAATGGAGTATAATGACATCTGTTGTCATCAAAGATAATGCTCAACAAAACATTGTGAGATTAAGCCTTCTAAACATTTATTCCACTGCCGCTAATTCCATTTCCCCCATCTACAATTTGTTTTTGGGCAGGCATTGATTCGGGCTGACCTAAGCCCCCTTTATAAATTGATGGGAAGTGGCTGGGGTCCTGCAGTGAAATTCATGTGGTCTAGGATAGAAAGGCTGGCGGCCAGGTGGACAAAAGCTGGGGAGAAAGTGTGGCGGAAAATTTCACATAGATCTCCTAGTCAGCTCAGGGTGAGTTTGCTCAAGCTTAAAACGTTTTTACTATACATTAATATTTATGTGCTTAGCAGAATGTTTCATCTCATGTCACTTACGTAGCTTTCATATTTCTCAACATTTTACCCATATGTTCTATTTTAGCCATTTATTCCACAGGGTATTTATATTAAAGCAATACAGCTTAATCGCCTTGTTTAAGGACCCCAGCTGGGACACAGATCCTTGATCCCAAAGCCGTCTACTGATTCACCTGCATGGTTCCCCTCAGGTTCTGCTGTTCCCAGGGGTTCTGGCTGGAGGAGGGGGCCAGAGTTTCGGGGAGATGGTTGAACGAGGTGGTCCCCTCGGGGAGCTGGTGCAGTGGGCAGACATTAGTGCTGCCTTCTTCATCTTGGGGCACAACCTGACCTTCACGGTCTCTCAGGGCCACCTGCTCAGGTAGGGCATGTAACAATGCATCATGTAATAATGCCGCATTATGTAATAACTCAACAGGATGTGACAAATTGAATGATGATAATAACAACAATGATGAGAATAATAATAATAATAATAATAATAATATGGTAGGGGCGGCATGGTGGTGCAGTGGTTAGCACTGTTGCCTCACACCTCTGGGGCCTGGGTTCGAGTCTCCGCCTGGGTCACATGTGTGTGGGTTTCCCCCCACAGTCCAAAGACATGCTGAGGCTGATTGGAGTTCCTAAGGTGTGCGTGTGCGTGCGTGTGTGAGTGTGCCCTGCGATGGGCTGGCCCCCCGTCCAGGGTTGTTCCCTGCCTCGTGCCCATTGCTTCTGGGATAGGCTCCAGACCCCCCGCGACCCAGTAGGATAAGCGGGTTGGAAAATGGATGGATGG
>JAODJW010000094.1:20430625-20444585 GCA_026777045.1 Hyperopisus bebe
TCTCTTTCACGCTCGTCACAGTATGGATAGCTTAGATCTATCTGATTTGATTTTGTGTTAAACTGACTTTTTCGTTTAACCCCACTAAAGGCCTAGTGCTTGTCACGTTGAGAGGTGCATAGAAAAAATAATTGCGTGTAATTTATGATGGGTATGGGCAGGTAACAGGCGGAATGTTAACGGGCCCAGGCGGGTGCAGATTTAACTTTGAAATAATCACGGGTGCCCAGGCGGGTGTGGTGCTGTATTGTGCGGGTGCGGACGGGAGTGGGTCTCCAAAAGTGGACCCGTGCAGGACTCTGTTGTGCCTCGAGTCAGCAAAACTGATGGAAAGACTTGGACTCAACTTGAACTTGAGGGCAACGATTTGAGACTTGGACCCAACTTGGACTCTCTGGATACCATAATGTTAATTTTATAATTTGCATGTATATTAATTCTCTGCTGTCTGCATTTTCAATTGGCTGAATGTACGGCCTCCTGAGATAGTTTGTTGGAAAGATGCATCACTCCCTGCGTATACATGGACATAAAAACTGTGAGGAGAACCATGAGTGGAGACTCTCTTTTCAACCCCCGTGGTCCCCTATCTCTGCCTATAAAGAATGTATCCTATGATGTACTGTAGCAGATTTTTGTTGCAAGAAGTTTTAATCACTAAAGGTAAAAAAAACTGACATAGGTAGGGTCTCAAGCTACATGACTCACAACTTGACTTGGACTATAGTCACAAATTTGATGACTTGTCACTTGACAGCAAAAATGATGGAAAGACTTGGACTTAACTTAGACTCTAGTTAGTCTAGATTGGACTTGAGACTTGACTTGGACTCGCCAGGGAATGACTTGTTCCTACCCCTGAGTCTCTGTGGCTGACGCAACAGCTCTTCCTTGTTTTGCAGCCTCATAGGAGCTGCTCCGGGCAGGGGGAGCTGCCCCATCCAGACCCCCATTCCCTTTGACCTTATCTACACTGACTACCACGGTCTGGCTCAGCTCCGTGGAGTCATGGGTCTGTCCTTCCAACACTACCAGTAAGAGCATTTTTCAGTCTGTTGGACACAACTACTGTCGCCAAGACAATAGCTGTGTCTAGATTTAGGGGCTGCATTCTTTAAAGAAAACTATGAAAGGCATAGTCTTTGTAGGTTGTGTTCTTCGAAGGTTGAACAGAAAGTGTTGTGAAATGGGACAGTCTGGCCATCACCAGCCGTTCTTGCCCTTACCCTTGAGTCACAAAGCGCTACTCCTATTGGCTAGCTGAAACACACCCACTTTACCTCTGAGCAATGAATCTTGGTGTGGCTGCAAAAGGTCCATCTGATGGATTCAGTCCATCGGATGAATCTGATGGATCCTTTGCGACTCGGCTAAAGGAGAACACATTATAGATTGCATTTGAAGGAATCTTCCAAATGCGACAGCCTTGTCACACCACATTCCATCTTTAAATGCAGCCTTAGAAGGGTGCAGCCCCTGAATTGGGACACACCCAATGAGTTCTAATGCTGCTTAGCAACGTCTGATCCAGAACTACCGAATTACTGCATGCCTGTTTGCTGAGAGACAAAAATAACAGACAATTCCTGGTTGCATGAACAAACAGTCCTTTCTTGCTCCCATCCCAAGGTGCCGCTTTAGAGTTCTCGACTCCTTCGGCACGGAGCCCGCATTCAACATCGGGGAGTATGCACGCCAACGAGGTTACAGTACCGTGTGGGGGAGCTGGGGGCTGGAGACCCAGCAGTACATGACCATGTTCCGTGAGTGTGATCGCCTACATGTGCGTGGCTCGCTAAGGAATCGCTGTCATGCCGTTGACACTCAAAAGCCTCTGACTCAGGCCCACAGTTGTCACTTTTTTCTTGTTAGTTTAGCTAAGAAAGCAAAAACAAAAACAGTCGTTCAGCCTCAATCTTAAGGGGCGGCAGGAGGAATCTGAGCGGCCCTGTTCTTATCAGCCCAGCTCCACATTGCGTGGGTGGCAGCCGTGGCGCAAGCTGTTGAAGAGACTGAGGAGATGTGTGGTTTTTGTGGAATCCATGTGTAAGCCAAGGGGATTATTGACTCTGAAATCACTGGTCATATGCTGAAATAGCTGAGATGTCTTTGGAGAGAAGAAATTTATTATATAGGTTAAGTAAACGTGAACCAGCCCCAGCACATTTAAGAAAGGAGGACAAAGCGGATCACTTGCCAGCCTTTGGACCCATTGGGACGGTTCTGTTTATTTGTGCTGCTCTATAAAGAAAGATTGATGTCGGCCTCGAGCAATAGCAGTTTAGGGAGTAGATCAGAAAAAGGGGAGACGTGACTTTGAGTGCAGGGGCCCGGATTTCTGAATCCCAGCAGAGTAGCAGCTCCACCCCATGTCCTTCTTTATCATAGTACATCAACATGGCGCTTGTGATCTGCCCCTTACTTCGTCTTTATCTGTCCAGTGAGTTCCAGATCGCTTTTGGGAGAATGGAAAAGCACTCTTATTTTTTTTACTCTTATTAATGATAAAAATAATGGAGGGGGATAGGAAAGATTTTAAAGACATGTGAAGATACCATTGGAGTAGTGTTTCCCAATCCCATCCTCAGGGACCAGACTGGGAAGCACTGCATTAGACAATCCTTCGTATCATTTCTACCAGTGACTCTGCTTTTTGAGTGCTTGCTTTCCCAGTCTCTTCCAGTCCTTTCTCCTGTCCCATGTGAACTTTCCAAACTGCCAAAATCTTCCTTACGTAGTCATGACGTTGTTTTATTGCAGCATTTCAGAAAGTGATTAGATGTCCTTTAGGGTAGCATCACAAAAGATACTTTCCTAATACAAGCTGAAGTGTAACACCTGATATTAACCCATTTCCAGATAGGGTCATGGTTAGGGGTTCTGGGCTTGAATAAGAAATCAGGGAACCTCTGCTATGTGCCAGTCCATCACAGAGCACACACACTATGGGCTATTTAGAGACACCGGTTTGCTTAGCCCCTTGTCTTTGGATTGAGTGAATACACTGGCATAGCTAATGGAAACCCTATTTAAAACAAGCCCAAAGTATAAATGTAATATAAAGACTTTGTGTTAAATCCCTTATCAGAACAAAACAAAACGAATTGATCAGAACCATGTATTTATTTTTCCCTTGTAAAACAAATGAAAAACTGTTAAAGTGATGATGCCTGAGCCTTTTTCTGCATGATTAATGTTTACGTCTGCTCTGTCCTTCACCAGCACACACTCCTGATAACTCCTTCATGGGCTTTGTGAGCGAGGACGCGGGACACGGTCACCAGGCGCAGCCTCAGAGGAAGGAAAACATCGCCGTGGTCTATGGCAAGCAGGCCTACATGTGGCAGGTAGTGACACAGGCGAGACTTTCCCCGATCCTGAGGACAGCTGCACTATTTTTAACCTTTATTCACTGGCAAAACGTTGTGGTGACTTCTGATTTATACAAGGATCAAAAGTATTTTTTAGAAACTGACCTAATGCTTTGGCATAAGGATCGGTATTAAAAAAAGATGGCTTTGACCAGTTTGTCTATTTGGACTGTCATGGAGCAAGAAAACGGCTTGCAAATCAGAATGGAAAATACATTTCTATTTTTTTTTATTAAACTGGCAGGAAATTACATTTACACAATCTGTCATGAACAATCCCTGTGGTCCTCTGTCTGTGGCAGCACAGTAAATTATGAACACAAATGCTTTTTCTTCTTTCAGATACTGCAACAGCATGGACAGTATCTTAGAACAACTGCTTTCAATCATTACATCATTACAGTTTCTGAATGATTGATTATTACTGATTAGAAACCCCATTTCTGTAGGCACCCTTTGAGGGGTTACCTTAGTGTTCACAGGTTTATTTGCTGTTGCAGGTCTCAAACAGCATTGTAAAAGATGAGAGGGATTGCTGATACTCTTTCAGACTGTAGAAATGGGGGGGGGGGGGTACTGAAGGACAAATCATGAACATATACAGTAACTGCATGAAATACATGAACTGTTACAACCTATTAATGAATGAATGGGATCAGTACATAACACTTTCTGGTTAATGAATATATTGAGAGTGTACTGCTACATTATTTGTGCACCCTCAATTAAAGTGCCGAATGATTATATTTAAGTTTTTCAAAAGCTAACAAACAAGTGGATCTGACCATCTGCCCTCTCCACACACCCAACCCCCAAGGATCCATGTACAGTGGTGCCTGCGATTCACGAACGCTGTGGCCTACGAACAATTTGGTTCACAACCAAAAATTTTGTGGAGAAAATGCATTGGTTCACATGCAACATTTGGTTGATGAACAGATTCCTCAACCAGATTCCTTTTTTTATACTAGTGTAGCACCGGCGGGGCGCATGTCCCAGCATGCCCCACGTGCAATTGTAAGTAGAAGGACCACAGCAGGTACCCAACGAGCACCGAACCCAAATACCCAGACAGGAAACACAAGGTTGTAAGACGCTGAACTGCAAGATACACACAGGGTGGAAGACTTACACACGCGAGGATCGGACCAGGTACACACAAGACACGGGCAAACACACGTGTGACAATAGAGAAAAGCAATCATTAACATTAACATTAACAACAACAACAACGACAACAATAATACCAGGGTTAAGGACTGTTAATAAAGAGCGCGATTTCCTTGGCAAGCAAGTCTCCATGTCTCTCCCTGCTCCCGCGATGCCTCAGTCGCCCGTCGCCACACTATATTGTGTTTTTCTTTAAAGTTTTTATTATAAAAACCAGAAAATTAATTAACAAAAATGAATATATGGTAAGCTTGTGGACGAATTAATCAAATTTCAATGCTTTCTTATTGGAAAAATTGCCTTGGTTCGTGTACAAATTGGTTCACGACCACTTTCCTGGACCAGATTGTATTCGTGAACCACAGGCACCACTGTATATACTTCACTCTAGGGGTCCCAGGTGGTCCATAGACCTGTTCTGAGGTTCCCCAGTGTAGCCCCGCTCTCTATATTCACAGGGTAAGGAGCGATACCTCGAGACAATTAGCCAGGAGCTGGAGATCCATGGCACCGTGTTCCTGCCCGAAGGACAACCCTCCCTGCTGCCCAGCTTTGTCCGCAACCACGGCCTGCTGACCCAAGAGCAGCTACAGCAGCTGCTGAGGAGAGCCAAGGCAAGACACCCCTGATATATACCACCTTGACAAATCTGATTCCAGCATCACAACTGAGCACGATCTAAACGGCTCTTGATAAGAAGAGCCTCTATGCTTATTCAGTTCCCTAGTCCCGGTTTTAGTTGCTCAAAGATTTGAAGAGTTTTTGGGAAAAAAGCACACATTTCCAAATGGATATTAAGGCCATCGTATCCCTGTCATGAGGTGGCCACAGCTGTAATGGTCTGTTGATGTTCCCCAGCTTTTTGTTGGTCTTGGATTTCCGTATGAGGGCCCAGCTCCCCTGGAGGCCATCGCTCTGGGGTGTGTGTTCCTCCAGCCTCGTTTCCAGTCCCCTCATTCCTCTGAAAACAGCAGCTTCTACAAGGGGAAGCCAACCACGCGTCAGGTACACCGTCCTCACGGACTCCTGTGGGTTTTGGATTCACTTGCCTTGCTATGCTGCATTTTTAATGCCTAGTTTATCGGCGATACGTAAGAATGGGCCAATACCACGTGTAATATTCTCCAGATTGAGTTCCAAGTTGACTTGTCAATGGACTCCCATGTTCCCCAGGTCCACTCCCAGCATCCCTATGCCGAAGACTTCATCGGCAAACCTTACGTGTGGACCGTGGACATTGATAACACTACTCAGGTGCGAGAAGCTGTCAAGGCTATCCTGAGTTTGGAGGTAAGCAACGTTTATCATTAATGTGACCTCAAACAAAGATACTTGCAGGAAACCAACCACCTCTTCTAGATCTGTAGTAAAAGGCAATTCAGTTCAATTTTTATTGTCTTTAACAATGTACAGGCACATGTGTAAATCAAAGAGAATTGCGGCTTTAGCAGAACATATGAACATACGCGATTCAGGGTATGGTAGCATATGGCTGTAGAGCAAAAAGAGACAGGGTAGATGACACCATTGCAGTAGTGAATGCGGCTGTCAGGATGCTACTTTTCGCAGCACAAGCTCGCACATATGCTGGGTGCTGTGAGCCGAAATGGACACCTTTTGTGTTTCAGGTGAATCCTTTCATTCCCCATGAGTTTACCTGTGAGGGGATGCTGGAGCGCGTCTATGCTTACATCACCCACCAGGTGACCCGTCTGCTCTGGCTTGTGCTGTCTACCTAAAAAGGACCTGAATACCAATGGCTCTCACCCCCGCCACTCAAACTCACCGTGCATCTTATTGTGTTTTCGCTCAGGACTTCTGCAGCACGTCCCTCCCCACTTGGCCTGCAGAGGGCGTTCTGGTTGTGCAGCTGGCCCCGCTCGGCCAGTCGTGCATCTCCATGTGCAAGCAGACCTCCCTGGTTTGTGAGCCTGCCTTGTTTCATCACCTCAACAATCCAGCTGCCTTCAAGAGGTACGTGATAATGGACAAGCATAGCCCTCAACATGGAGAAGGAGAGAGTGACTATTTAATGTATCATAAAACAAAGATCACACGTGGCCTTTCTAAGTCTCTTATGTAAAGATATGTCTCATAAGCCTTCATTTTGAGAATCTATTAATATGTTAATAATAATACCATTAAGCATTAGTATCCTATGAATTTGAAGTATGTAGTTTGACGTATGAAATCTTTATTTTAGAATCAATGCTTGTTATATCATAAGTAGAATTATATAGTCGAGCAAACAGAAGCTTGGATTGGAATCAAAATATTTCCGCATGTCACTCATAGTTTCAGTATCATGCATTACAAGTATGTGCATGAGAAACAAATTGAATTTTTTTTACGTGAATTGCAATGTTAACCTGCATTGCCAAGCAGCAAATCGAAAGCAAAACTACACCCGTCACTACCATGGAAGAAAAGTCGAGAACTTCTAGAAAAATGTGAAAACGTTTCTGAAACAGTCTGCATTTCCAGCACTGCTCTGCTCCTCTTGGAATGTATCTCTTCGCCTGAGATTGATGGCTAATTGTGTTGGTAAAATCACCAGCCACTAACAGGAAAACGCACGCTCTGACCGAAACAGTGAACTGACACAAATCACTCCGGCTGCCCATCTGCAGGGGGTGAAATCCCCTTTAAAATTAGTGCAAAGGGTCAAAGGTGAAAGAGTTTTCAGGCTTGTCTTATGCGGGGCACCATGGGTAATTAGAGCTTTCTGATAATGGAGTTGTGCTGTGGCTCTTTCCTCCCGCAGACTCGGGCTGACTTGCGCGAGCACTGAGGAGGAGGTGGACCATCTGTTCCCGGCGTACAGCCCCTGGGGGCGCCGGTGCTCTCTGCAGAAGGACAGGCTGCTGTACAGCTGTGCCGGTGCACACCCCTCCTACCGCAGGCTGTGTCCCTGCAGGGCCTACCAACCGGGGCAGGTGGCGCTCTGTCCCGGCTGCCTGTAGAGCACCCATGAGGACGGAGGAACATTCTGGAACACAGCAACCTCTTGGCATGCGTCCTCAAGGAATCCACTCCAGCTGATCAGCAGTGCCACGCTCAACTTGGGACGGAATCCAAGAGACACTTCTTCCGTCACTCCATTAATGGGGGGTCTTTTCCAATTATTTTTTTTCCACTTCAGTTTGTTTCATCATTAAAGACAGGAATACCAATTAAGGCGGGGCTACGAGGCATCCGAGACTGCCGACGTGCCCCGTCTGCGTGTGCACGAGCATGGCAAGGCCACGCCCTGGGGACAGTCCCACGGCAGAGCAGAACTAGAAGCACATTGGGGGGATGAATCATGGGGCTCTTTCAAGCTGGTGGGATAAAGGCAGTAACAGTGTGATTAAAGGAGCTAAGGAGCAATCAGAGTGGGCATCACAGGGCGTGACAGTGTGTCATCCTGGGGGGGGAGGGGGAGAGGGGGCTGACTGAAAGTAATGAACTCAGGGGGCAGGAGAGCGTAGGTGGGAGTACAGGACCACCAGCATGACCCCCTCCCCCCTCCACAGGAAAGAGGATGGGTGGGGGGGCGCAAGAAGAAGGGCAAGCAAGGTGCAGAGCTGTCAGGGCTGTAGTGTTGTGGGTAACAGCAAGCAGCTGGTGTTGGGTCAGATCTTTCCAAAAATGGGAAATGCATGGTGAGTGGGAGGGCACACCACCTTCCCAAGGTATCTGATGAATACTCCACCCCCCCTTCTCTGCAGTCACGTTGGAACCCATGACCTGACACATAGCCACGACTGAGCAGAGCAGGCAGCACTTGAGGGTGGCTCCAGGCTCGATGCGGATCCTGAGGTCAGGCACAGCGAGGGCCCCGTGGCCGGGCACAGCGAGGGCCTCGTAGGCAGGCATAGAGGGGGCCCTGCGGCCGGGCACAGCGAGGGCCTCGTAGGCGGGCATAGAGGGGGCCCTGCGGCCGGGCACAGCGAGGACCTCGTAGCCGGGCATACAGGGGGCCCTGTGGCTGGGCACAGCGAGGGCCTCGTAGGCGGGCATAACGGGGGCCCTGTGGCCATGCACAGTGGAGGCCTCATCCCATCCGGGCAGCATGGCAGAGGCCGGCTCTGGACCCTGGAGTGAATCTGACACACTTAAAAGTTTCCGGAAAATTAGCAAAGTTAAAGATGCAGCCGGTTCAACAAAATGTGTGATGCTGACGCCCTGGGGGCAGTTTATTCACTGAATCAAATAATGAGGCTAATGAAGCCACTGAGGGCAGACATGTAGCCCATAAAACACAACTTTAAATGACTAATTTGCTTTGCCAAGGGTAACTGGAAAATAGACATATATATATTGTTCCACTGGATATTTATGGCATCTTGTGCTGGGATTCATGGACATTACAATGCAGGACTTCTGCTTGATAGATCTGGCTTTTAAAGTTAAGAAGCGAGTTCTATTTGTAGGGCAACGTCCACAACGCATTTGAAACACAAGATCTGTTACCTCTATCGGCTGCACGTTTTCCTGAGACCTCGGGCAAATAGCATAACTCCAAACTGTGTCTTTAGAACAATCAAAGGTCTGCAGAAAATAAAAATAAATGAGTTGGTTCAGGGTGCTGAGCTCAGAGAGGGTAAACATTCGGTTGCGAAGCTGCCGTGGCTCTGGGTCTGCAGCATCTGCTCTGGTTACTTTCCATTGTTTGATTCGCTAGTCACGCCGAGCACAGTAAGAGCCCTCAGCACGGGCTACGGCTGGCCCCCTGCCGTACCCCGAAAGCGCTAACGGTGAGGCGGTAATGAACGTCAGCAAGGATGCGTTCGAACAAACGGCAAGAACAAAACCGACAGCCGATGCCGACTTTCACTTATATTACCCCGTACTTTGAGGTCCAAAATGTTGAAATTCACGCACGGCAATTTGTACCTGGACCTTGACAGCAGGTAGGATTGACTGGGGGGCAAATGCTTAAGGCCACAAATGTCAAACAAAATGCCACCTTTGGGGTGGGGTAATTCTGTGTACTTCAGCACAGCTGGAGCAGCCAGAACTGTTATTACACTCTGATTAAAGGTTAAGACTGAGAAGGGGGGGGGAATCACTGGTAATGAATAAAAGAAGCACGAACTGTCCCGTTTACTCAGACGGCTGGGAATCTTCGTGGTCCAATAAAGCCCTACTGTTTATCTAAGCGGTTTCTAATACGTGCCTTTTCAAAAAACACCCCTCCGTGGGGCTGGGGCAGGGAGATGATGTGGACGCTGGATGACATGAGTCCTTCAATCTGTACATATGCACATGGCCTTGATTGGCTTCCTCTGATTGTGTGTCGATTCATGTGAGTAAAGTCAATTAAGCTTTTATGCTGGGGGTGGCGCAGTGGCGCAGTGATTAGCACTGTTGCCTCGCACCTCTGGAACTGAGGTTGAAGTCTCTGCCCTTGCTCCATGTGGCGTTCACATGTTCTCTCTGCGATGTCAGGAGGTGTCCTCTGGTTAACAGCCCTCTCCCCTCCACAGTCCAACAACATGCTAATGTGAACTGGAGTTACCAAAGATGTTACTGCATGCCTGATTGGTATGTGTCCTGCGATGGGATGGCATCCTGCCTTGGGTTATTCCCTGCCTTACAACCATAGCTTCTGGGGTAGGCTCCAGAACCCCATGATTGATGGATGGATGGATGGATGGATGGATGGATGGATGGATGCATGGATAGATGGACATTTTTACTCCATTGGATACAAGACTGCAACAGACCATTACAAAATATTTTGTGCGATTTGTTGGATGTTTTAGATATTATATAACCGACCGCTGGTGCAATGGAAAATCAAACAGAATTATTTATAAATGAATGGACCTCATCTTAATAAATATCTTTTTTTATCTGCAATAAAGACATAATAGGAAGATTTTGGAAAGAATGTCCCTTAAGGTTCAATACTTCACTTTTTTGGTCCATTCTCAGAAACACCTCCTGAACTTTGTGGCATCCCCTTTGTGAATCTCTATGGATTTATTCCTTCTGGGAAGTGCTTACTTTGGACATCCACCCTAGGGCTTTCTCCACATGCCCCCTCACCCCCGCCCATCAACACCACTTCAAGGAGGTCCAACCATCGTTTCCCCACATTCTCACCTCTCCTTACACCTTGCACTTGCTCAGGGCCATCAACAGAGGGCAGTGTGGTAGCACTGATTGGCCACCTCTTGCATTTCCCATTCTGGCAGCTTGGGAAAGCTCCACATTCCATTAAAAATCTCTGCCACCTGCTTCGGGACAGAAACAGCTGGAGCACATGCAGATGCTTACAGCTTTCTGCTCAGAGCTGCTCTTTAGATTGAACATGGGGAGGGGCAAAAAAGCAGCGCGATCACAAAGTGGCCCGTTTTACTGCCAGTCGTTAGTGGTACCCAAATTATACACGGCAATAGCCACGTGGGTCGCCGTAATAGGAATTTTGTGACTTCAAAATAACGAAATTGTGCAAAATAATTTTCACCACTGTGAAACGCAATTTAGCTTAATAGTAGCTGTGCTAAGCAGTGCATCGTCTCCAGATCGAGACGCTGGAAACGTCATGTGACCGCAGGCGAGTTCCGAGGCCCGGAGAATAAGGCCCTGCAGGTGCCGGGCGCTCAGTCGGACACTCAGGCTGAGGACGCAAATCTATGAGAGACACAGAGCACCCCCCGTCATGGATGGTGTATATGGCAAACATTAAGCAACAACAAGCAAGCCTAATACACAGTATTACATTTTATTTTCCATGTGTTTTTAAGCGGACACTTTTATCCAAATCATGTGTAACTGAGAAAGCAGGATCAGCCAGTCCCCTGAGCAGTTAGGGCTCAGGGCCTAATGGTGAAATCACTCTGCCAGCCATAGGAGCTCAACCTCCTGATCACAGGCAAAGTATTCTAGCCTGCAGACACCACACACCACCATGCAAGAAATATATTCATTACAGCCAGAAAAGTGAAGTTAACTCTCGGCACCAGAGCCAGTGGGTCCTGGCAGCGAATCTGTATCATTTACACAAATCCCACCTTCCAGGTCAGCTAGGACTTCAGAGATCTCTTCAGCTGCTTCACCAGTGCTGTTCAGGATCACATCCTAGACACTGGTCAGCACTCAGAAGGCTTTCTGCATTTTATTCTGCATATCTGTATATTTACTACAGGGTGAAGGGAAGCACATCGCGCAAGGCAGGAGAGCGTCCTAGATGGGATGGTAATCAACTGCAAGGCTCGCACACAGAATGGGCCATTGAGAGATGTGTGTCTTCGGACGCCACTAAGAAACTGGAAGACCCAAAAGAAACCTGCCCAAACACGGGGAGAACTCCCGACACTGAGTGGGGTGGGATTCAAAGGTGTAGGGCTTGATGCTGTGGTGACAGCACCACCCCCTGCGCCTTGGACAGGGAGCTGTCCTGAATGGAAAATGCGCACTATGTATGCATAGATACAGTGGTGTGTTTCACAAACTGAAATCTAACACTCATAGTAATTCATCCCTTCCCAAAACCACTGGACAGCTGTCCGCGCGCTGTCTCCGTGGATAAGCTGCAATGGCGGATCTTTAAGAGGAAAGCTGCAGATCGCATCCGTGCAGCACCTTTACCTGATCACGTCCCTTGCATGTCGTGCAGGGGCTGCATGCACCTCTGGCAGCCGCATTTACTGCAACATATCCGGACTCCCTTCCATTCGATTCTTTGCTTCATTCCGGCCTGTGAACATAATTTAAAAATGGGGCACTCTATCCCTTTCAACGTGACCCAAACCAAACACTTTTATTTGAAGCAGTTTAATTTATTCATTATTCCAGCCGTAGATTAAGCGCCTGGTTGGAGTGAGACGTTGATCGATTTTAAAAGGCGCAGCCTGTCCAATATACTGTGAAAATACAGCCTTATTTAAATATTTTTTTGCTTTTCTTACACTTTGGCCTTCATACTGCACCAGCTGTGTGTCCTCATAGAGTTATTTGCCTCACCTACTGCTGCGCGTACCGATGCAATGGCTGATGCGGCCCAGGCCAGTGCCTTTTACAGCGCGATGGCTGGCCTGCAGTGCCCTCCGGCTTCTCTCTGACCTCACAGCGGGGACATGCAAACAGAGGGGTCTTGTGGGGTTCGGCGGGGGCAGATCTCTGACTGAAGTACTCCAAAAAGGGCCCTGTCATCTTTCTTGTAACACATTGGAATTGCCTTCATTTTCTCTGCCCCATAAATCCCCTGTTATTGTCCTATAAATTGCTCCTTTTGGAGGATTTATGCAGGACCCCAACTACTATTTGATTGTCCCAACCCCATTATTAATAATCAGTCTCAGCTTCAAGGCTGATTATACAACGTGACACTGTTCCAGATTTTGTGCTACTTGGTGGGACAGATATAGCGAAAAATTAGGTGCAATATTGGGAATTAATGCCGTGATACATTATAGCGCTGATCTTATATTACCCCTGTGCCTGCAGTAGTGTTGCAGTCCGAAACGCCTCAGGAAGCAGCCGGCTGTCGCCGCGCCGATGGGAATGACACTGTTACAGGTGCAGGCGACGTTCCTGAAGCATTGCATCAGACAAACAAACAAAGAAGTGACAGTCGCAGCAGCATTTTCAAACCAGCATCTGATGGAACACCCCCCCGCACCTGCCATCCCACTGTAAACAAAGCGCTACCCCGGGTGCAGCAATGCTGCTTGAAGCCCACTAATCCGGACCTTTGCAACGCGGGTAAAGTTACATATTATTAACATTCAAGGAAGATTACATTTCTTTAGCAATATAATACGGTATGGCAGAGATTAAAGCCCATAGTTCTATTTCATCCTTCCCTGATATCTCCAGGGAAGATACCTGATGCCAAACTGTGCTTCGACACCCCCCCTCTCACCCCCCCCCCCACCTGCCCGGTTTTGGCTCCGCTCTCTGGCCGATCTCACCTGGGCCTCGGTGCTGATGGGGCCGGCCGATAGCCACAGGCCCAGCTGCGTCCGGCTCGGCACGGCGCTGACGGCCACGGGCCAGGTGCACAGACCGCCGCGGGGCAGGAATGCGTCGTGAGTCAGCGGCGGGCGGGAGGGCGGACGGTGGCCTAGGGTGCGAGAGGAGATGAGATGGCGACAGCCATGGAGATGTGGCTGACAAGCCGCCGCGGGGGGGGCAAAGCGCCGCTTTAGACGTCTTTCACCCATCCGTATCGGACAATCAGACCTGTGCGCATAGCTAATAGGAATATGTCAGGAAGGAGGCATCTCTGGGGGGGGTCTCAGCTCAGCCTTCCTCAGGGAAGGCCGCTGTTATGAGGGGACCTGCCGGGGATCCATTAAGGGGGTCCATTAGTGGGGTCCGGCGTGGATTTTAAAGCTCCACGGCATCTTTGTCAATTCATCCCAGCCAAGCAATTTCATGTGCACCTGTGGGAGAGCGAGGGAGAGGCCGGCCTCGCCCCAGCC
>JAODJW010000094.1:20444638-20496711 GCA_026777045.1 Hyperopisus bebe
GGGACATTCCACTATGCCCCCCCACCCCGCACCTCTGCCTCCCCAGCCCGGTCACCCTTCTCACCTCCTTAATTAGAGCGCCAGGCAAGGCCACCGTCACTCGTCACCGTGTGATAACATGCACAATGGACCCTTGGTGACCGGCTGATCCTGGTGGGAGCTGGGGAATAAGGTGGGGGGAGGAAGGGGGGCGGCCAGGCGGAGACAAGGGAGGTGGCCCTACGATGATGAAAATCCTGTCAGCCTGGAATAAACAGCAGGGCTTCACTCTAGCCCCCATCTTGGGTTCGCTGCGTCACACTGGGCCCTGCGACCTTCTCTGTGGCCGCCTTTCATACATTTTTGCCTGCACAGATCGCTTTGTCATGCTCTGCCTGTAGCTGCAGGCCCTACCCTTGATACTGCCGAGTCATTATGATGGATCAGTCGCTGGGGTAGATTTTAGCCCCGAGCTATTCAAACCACGGTCCCCAAGGTCCGAGCCCTGCTAATTTTCTAGCCATCCTTTACCTGTGAGCCAGGTGTGAAGCCACTGGCCAATCAGAATCAGTAATTATTAAACTAACAAGGCCTGGATTTGGAATCGGGGGCCAAATTTGAAGAGCCCTGGTTTAACCGAAGGGCTCTGCTGACACAATGAAGGCAGATCCATGCCTGAGTCTGGCCCACCGCACATAATTCCCAGGCCAGGGATAAAAATACTCCAACCAGGCCCCCATGACACATAACCCCTTCCCACCTGGGAAAATTGCCCCCAGGATGGTAGGCCTGGCCTGAGTATGGGCCCAGAGGTCAGGGCAAGAGTGGATCTTCGTAAAAATCCCAAAAGTGATGCTTGGGTTCACAATCTCATGAAAAGGTCTCTGAGTAAATAATTAAATCATCTAAGTACAGCTCCACCACTTCTTTTAGTTGCTGAAGGGTAGGATGGGACAAGAGCAAAAGAGAAAACAGGGAGAGAGAAGGACATGGGGCAGGGCGCCATGACAGGAGCATCCCAGAAAGGTGTCCTGTCTCAAACCAGCACATAATGGGTGTTCTTTCCCAGAGGCCGTCAAAGGGGGCGAACAGGAGTCCCAAAATCGATTTCATGCTGGAGTCAGACAGAAATGGGAGTGTAGAATGGAGCAAAGGGTGGGGGTGGAGTGGGATATTGGGGCATTTTTCAATGGTTGTGTTTTTTTTTTTTGGAGGGGTGGGGGCTGCATGTAGGAGAACACCAAAGAGAATGACAAATAGAAGAGTGAGGTTTCATTACGGTGTTTTGCGAACAAACGCAACAAGGGTCCCGGTCTGTTTTCACAGCACGCCCCACACTTTGTGTCGATTAGGGCGGTTATTTATCAAGTGTGTTAACTCCAGAAGATCTTATGTGTGAGCTTTTTCTCCCTCCTTTTTAAATGCAAACAGCTTTCTTGTCTTATGCCGCTGTGTGAAACAGTCAAAAGGGAAAAAAACTCTCTGAACCTTGTTTCTGGCCTTTGCCAATTGGGGGGGGGGGGGGGGGGGAGAGGAAGGAACAGGGGACGACCCAGTCAAAAAGACATTCAGCGTGAATGCTCGGGGAATACAAGAAGCGGACAAGGTTTGACACAAAACCCCTCCCAAATATCTACACTGTGGGCGGCTGTGGATCAGAAGAGGGATGTTTTGGTTTAGCTAATATTCTCGGACTGAAAGTAAAATATAACTTTAAAAGGATTGGGTTTGTGCATTAAATGGCGAGGACATGGCTGGCATGTAAGGGCTGCTTTCCCGCCGACCACAAAACGGGTCGATGCTCCAAAGACTTAAGGAGCTTGAGAAAAACACGAATGAGCAGGATAACGCTCGGCCCCGAGCAGCCCCATCAGCCTTCTGCAATTTGTATGAGGGGCAGCACCACCCAGCAACAGCACTGTCCCCCCCCCAGCCCTAGGCAGCGGCTCGCATGCTCTCCTCTCTTCCATATTCAAACCTTCTCTTTTCTTGTGTCTCCCTCCCATCTTTTAGGTCACATTCATCACCATCCATCATGTGCTCAAGCACCCTCTTCCGTTCCCTGCAGCCTTTCGGCGTTTTGTCCCCCCGCCCGTCGCTCTTTCTCGGCCTCTCGCACCCCTCTCCCTCCCTCCCTCCCTCTCTCTCTCCCTCCCTCCCTTTGCTCTTTCTTCTCTGGCTTCTTTGGCACTGGCTGCACCTCCTTTAAGGCACATTTCAAGAGAACTGTCTGCCCCTCTGAAAGCCCATTGTGCCAGATCTTTTTCTCCCTAATTAGTCGTCCCCGCAACCAGAACGCTTTCCCATGCTAGCGCTGCCGTCTCGCCACCTACCCCCCCAGTCCCAAACCCCCTTCACCCCCCTCCCCTCTCACCTTCCTCTCACACTCTCCATCCTCCTCGCTTCAATAGGTAATTTTGAAAGTGCCATTGAAACAATGACAGTGGCGGCAACAGCTTCTCAGCATTCAGTGAGACATTCTTCAGATCTCCAGCGTTTGAGCTCCACTGTGTGGCTGCTGAGAATGAACACGGACTCTCCTCCACCTGGGTGAATGCGAGAACATGGATCCTCCTTCTACACTCTCTCTGCTCCATTCTTCCTTCGGTACAGTAGTGGTCTGTGGTCTGGAATATACTTACATTTCCATTTCCTTTTATTTGGCAGACGCTTTTGTCCAAAGCAATATGCAAAGTGAAGCAAATGGCACATTGCAAAGATATGTGCTGTATAGTAATCGATAAGCATAAGGGCGACTCGGCTGAGCTTCCAATGGATGCCCAGGTGCAAGCATTACTGAACAAGAGGTACATCTTCTATTTTCTATATACGCAAGCAGTCCCTCTACATATCTGGAAAAGTTATGCTCCTGAAAAGTAAGGCAGTCTACCATAAAGGCTTTTTATCCAGAAATACAGGGTTCCGGAATGTTCCGTGGCATTTCTGGTCAACATGAATTGCTCCGGGCAATGTGGAATCTCCAGACCAGCCCCGAAATGCATTCTGACCAAAAAAATAAAATGAAAAAACACATACACGCACTCTTGAACACAGGATTGAGGTTGTATTGTGCCGTCAGGTTTCCATGGAGCTGGGAAAACTGACAGGAGTTGGAGACAAATGAGCGAGGCCCAAATGCAGAGGCCTGTAACCAATCTGGTATAAATGCTGCAGAAGCATGCCCAGGAAGGGCCCTGCCAAGAGGCTCGCTCCATGGCTCGGGGCGGCTGGAGTGCGTGATCCCCCTGGGCAGGAGCACCGACCCACGTGGGAGAGGGCCGAAAATGTAGCTGAGGACAGCTTTGCTTGCCGTGGCTATGGAGACAGCATCCATCAAGGGTGAAAAAAGTCTTGAAAATAAAAAGTAGCGGGCTGCTACCTGATTTTAGCTGGTGTTCCACCTGACGGCATACGTATGGAATGCCAGTGGAAGGGTTTGGCTTTCAGGACCTTGGCAAAAGTTATGATTAAAGGGTTCCTCTCTTTGGACACCTGCCCATGGTTAATGTGTGTTTGGGTGGCGGGCAAGGGGACCCCATGTGATCATGGCACAGCTCAGCTTGGTAATCCTATCACAGGGATCACCCTGGGGGGCACCTCTGGTGGCAGGGAAATGTGACAGGGAGCCCAGCTGAAGTGGAATATTTAGCCTTTTCCAGCTGAATACCAGCCCTTTCACCCCCCCCCCCCCAACACACACACACACACACACACAACAGCTTTCTAATTATATCTTCATATATCATATCATTCATTTCTATGACGACCTTAACCCCTATCCATCCCTAACCATAAGTAACCAAACAAAATGTGAGACTTTTAGCATTTTTACTTTTTTTGATTGCATTCACAGATCTTTGTGGGGACCTGAAAAATGTTCCCCACAACGTTAAAATAACAGGTTTTTATTACATTGTGGGGAACATTTGGTCCCCACGATGTAATATAATCATAATCACACACACACACACACACACACACACACACAAACATGTGAGGACGCTAATGCCATGCTAGCAGAGAATCTGTTTGCTGTGCATTTTCTGCACATGCTCCCAGACAACGTCGCCTGTGCAGCTGATTTTGCGAAAATGTACAAAATGCATTTTGCAGAGAAGGAAAACAGAATTAGTGGCAACTGGCAACACGACAGACAGCCTGTCCCCTCACAAGTTGGTTTTTGCATTTGTTTTCTTCTCAGAGCCATTTTGTATAAATCCCTTTTAAAGGCAGGGACTCACAAAAGTCCCGTACAATGATTCCCCAACAGGAATTTGACTCATAAAGAAACCTATTACATTAATAAGGGAAAATCTGAAAATTATTCCTTCACCTCTTGCTGAGAAGATGAAAGCGACCCCTGGCACCAAAAAAAAAAAACAAAAACGCAGGAACAAAGAACTGGAGAAAAAGTAAAGCGAAAGATTAACGCAGAGCGACTGAGCAGGTTACAGAGGAGGAATTTTATATATTTATATAGACTTTCATGGAAGCCACTGGGTAAAGAAGAGAGGAGTGATGGAGTTGTAGAGCTAAAATAGGCTAAAAAAACAGAAAGACAGTTTGGCCTTGGGAGAAGAGGGCAGCAGATGCTTTTGGGTGGTGAAGGCAGAGTACGAACCTGAGACTGAACCTGACATGTTGATCCCTGGCTGTGTGGATGGGGTTTCCCAATAGGTTTTCTTGGAGGATCTGCTTCAGCCTGTCCATCCATCTATTACAGGGTCCCAAGGGTCCTGAAGCCCTTCCCAGGAATTACAGGGAACATGACAGGGAACTCCCAAACGGCATGTAGTGCAGTTCTTGTGATAGAAATGCATGAGTAAGTTTATAAGGAAGAACAAGATCACTTCCATGTTCCTGTGATTCAACAGAATAAATGCTTGTTTAAAAACAGTAAAATAAACTATTTTTTGTAAACCAACTCTATGATTCATTTCCTTCAGGTGGACTAAAGATAATCAGATTAAGTCTAATGTTTATTTTCAATTTTAAAAATTACATATCTGAAGGCACCTTTTTTTACATGAATCACAATTATTTGTTTAGCAAATGCTTTTATTCAAATCTATTTATAATTGAAGAAGCAGAGTCAGTCAGTCCCTGGAGCCATTGGGGGTTGACAGTGTTGATTAAAGTGCCAACAGTGACACCACTGTCACAGATTCTGAACTGATTCTGTTCCAGTTCGAGGACTTATTTTTGAATGGTTCTGCGCATTTCCAACAAGATAAACATCAGATTCTGAAGCAAAAAACCAGTTTGCATTGAGAACCAAGAAATTGCTGGATCCTGAACAGGAACCTTGATGACATCACTAATGGGTGTGTACTATTCTATATACAGGCACAACACAAACATGGAGGCAGTGCTGGAAAATTTACTGAAGTTTCTTACTTAAATAAAAGCACAGATACTATACTAAAATGTTACTCAAATAAAAGATTTGCATAATGACATTACATTATTTTTTTTATTCTGTGTAAAACAAAAGCTTGATCTATGAGCCAGATTGAATAATAGATTATAAACATGTCACGGGCTGGTCCTTTGACACCTCTTATAAGTATTGATTAACCTAACAAAGTCCCTGGTAAACTTTGGGCCCAAATAATGGGCAGCAATATCAGTATGTTGAAGAATAAACAGTGCATCTCTACATATTGCTTGTTCCATCTTCATATGGAATACATTACCTTACATAATTGTAAATAACAACATTAACAATTATAATAATACTGAAGAGAGAAATATATTGTTGAGAGAAAATAGTGATCTGTATTCTGAGTGAAAAAATAGTGTGATTCACATTTTACTCTGAATTTTGCAGTGCTGTACTCACACTCACTTCAAATAGTTTTTTTTTTTTTTTTAATTGGGTATGTAATGCATGCAGAATATATCAGTCAAAAGTTTTCGCTGAGAAATGTAGTGAAAGTAAAAGTTGCAACAACTCAAGTGATATACAAATTAGAAAAAACCTGCTTAAGTACAGTAACAAAGTATTTGTACTTCATTATTTACACCTCTCCATGTAAGTGAACGTAAACTACGGATATTCAGCTGCACCCACCACTGATGACGCGATGGTGCTGACTGCTGAGACAAAGGTTGGTGGAAACACTGGCTGGTTCCGGGTTAGGCACCAGGTTCCAAATAGAAATGGAACTGGTTTTTTGTCGGTGGAAAAGCATTATCTGTCAACTAAGGGATTTGAACCGGTGACCTTCCAGGCATTGGTAAAAAGTCCCAACATAGAGAGCCACACACTGCCTGATAGCTTCCTTTGCTGGTAATAATATCAGAAAGTACCCTATATACATCTCATTACATTTTGTTCTAATAAAGGAGCTTATAAATGAATCTGACAAAAGTCATAGTATACGTAAGCACACTTAGGCCCGGAAACCACAGGCTTTTTCCATTCCCCCCTCCCTCCAGTCTTTGGACAGCAAAGCCGAGGCCCCTCAGGATGAACGGTTGTCAGAAGAGGGCCGCTCGCATCCGGAACCTTCCCACGACGTCACTGAGCACCTATGCAGCTCGAGGACATAGGCTTCCTGACAACATCATCAAAACATCTTTTGTTAGGGGTGCCGGGGGGCTGGGGGGGGGGGACTTAGGCCAAACAATATGAGAACGTTCCGGTGAGAGGGGAACCTCAGTGGAGGTTGCACATAAAACTTTGTGAGCTGCAACTTGCTTGGAAATAAATGAATAAATAATGGAATGTGTCAGAGTTTGTGATTGCCAGTGACGGAATCTGTTCCACACGCACGCATGTGTGTGTGTATCTGTGTGTGTGCGTGTGAGTGTGTGTGTGAGAGTGTTTCAGTCATGTACTCACCTCAGCTGGACCACATGTGGTATCAATCCCATTCTCGATGGACTTCTCCCATGACAGTCACGCTCTTCCTCATTTTCTGTCTCTTAGGTGTTCTGTAAACTAGTGAAGCAGACCTATACGCTGTCAGATTTGGGCAACTGCAGCATTTCTACGATTTTTCACGGCCCTCAGATTCTCTGGCACCCCCCATATACTTTAGGACACACATAAGGGGTGGTTTAAGAGCCACAGCGTTGCTTTTTCCACTGAGGGGCAGATATAAGACACCTTTGGCTGACAGACAAGCAGGCATGAGTGTCACAGAGGTCTGAAACCTGGATCAGGTGTAAGATGAAGGGTGTGACTGTCTATCATATACAATGTCCAGAGCCATTTTTCTTCTTTCTTGGGTTTCTGGCCAAGTGAGGCAATCAAGGTTAATAGCTCCAAGCTTTTCTGGCTCTGCATGCTCAATTGCGTCCCGAGCCACGTCGATGAGCTCGACTCCCGTGTGCGACGCCTCAGTGGCCACTGTTGGGTTGATCTCCTCCAGCTGGCAAGCAAGAGCTCAGATCTCATGGCTTTTAGTATTCACTTACGTTCACTTACCCATCTGCCAGCTTTGGCGTTATTGACTTGAGACGGGACATCGCTACGTCTTTACATCTGGCACCCGTATCAGCCAGTCAGGCTACAAGTGCTTTATTTACATCTGTCGACTCACTCGACGGCTCACAATTTTGACTTGTGCAGTTTTGCTAATTCAGACCGGCCCTGTGCCAGAGGAGTACAACAAAACATCTGACCCATGTTTGTGGATATAGGGTGTTGATTCGTTGTCTGGCTTACGTAAGATGTCCATTCGGTACAGATCAGTCTTTAACCGAGCGGATGCTGGTTGTTCCATCACGTTCCTCAGCGGTTTCCGAGTTCCTGAATGAACGTGTAATGTTGAAGCCCCTGACCTGCCAAGGTCCCTTTGGGCTCAGACGCTTCCCAAACGTTCTCTGGACCTTCTCGATCTGTCAGCACACCCTTTAGTGTCATATGGGAGCCCTGGATTTAGGCAGTTATTGTCTTAAACCATACCAGTACCCAGATGGAAAACGGAGACACCAAAATCAGTGCCAAAGTAAATGCTGTCATGAAACACCACTCTGGATGTTTGAATTCACCCCTGCGTTTTAGTGAACCAGTGACTCTAAAAAAAAATAAATAAATTTGCCCACAGCATGTGAGTGTGTGCATGTGTGAGTGTCCAGCTACGGACGAGCGCCCAGGACAAGCAGCTAGGTGCGATGGATTGATGAGCAATGGAGTAAAATATGCTCCACTTTCTGTGTTAAGCTTCAGCACCTTGCTGTTTACAAAAAAGAAAAACGGATAAAAAGAACTTTCCTCACAGAATATTTACACGCATCCTTCTGAATTATAAAAAAATGATTTTTTTCATCTTAGATGCCTAAGATGGAACTATCTTCACGGATAGCCTGTATCTGTTAGCCATGCTAACCAGGCCTGATACTTAACGTAATAAATAAAATAAAAAACTAAAGCAGTGCTGGAACATTTTACTTGTCTCTCAGCAGGATACAGGATATGCCATGCAATTACATATTTTATTGTTTAACCATTAATGCTGCTTTATAAAAATGAGTGATTCTTGGAAATGTTTAAGCCATCTGTATGATAAACAGGACAGATGCCTGACGTTTAAAACACTCCAGTGCTCTGGCATCATGGCAAGAAATGTGACGGCGTAATCGACCTCCAGGAATGAGACCGACAATCTTGCGAGTTCTGCGAAAATGTCCATGCTGTAAATCAAGCTACAGGTTATTAGCTATCAGACATACAGTCTATTACCTCCCTGCTCTCACGAGAGAGAGGCTGTTTTAAAGCATTTAAAGCATAAAGCACAGCTTTCGCCGATCACCGTGAAGGTGACCCCAGAGTGAGCATTGGGCTGATGAACTTGCATACGTTTGCATTATACCCCGGCAATGCATGTGGCTACCTCCCCAGGCTCTGACAACGCTGAACACTGTTTGGACCAGTGATGAAGTGTTTCTCCCTTGGCTGCTGCCAGCCGGAAATGCAAAAACGACCCGGGCTCTGACAACAACACCGATAGCATGGCTTGGCACCGGAGGCTGGTGGAGATGGACGAATAACCTTGGAATCAGGCTTCCGGGAGCCTGCTAGGGCTAGGAAAAGCATGCTTGAATCTGAGGATTGTGGAGTCAATTAAGAAGGTGGTAATAATGACTTCTGTGGAGGGGGTGGTCCCTCGGAGGTTCATCACCGGACAGGGATGGAGGACGCCGTGTGGTTCGGATTGGTTTTTCTCACTTTTTCACCTCGAGGAGCATCTGGAACACATTAGGAGTCAGGCACCAGCCCTCATGCTGTTTGCTCAAGGGTACGTGGGTGTAATTAAATAGGCTCAGTCTTACGCAAGTATGTCCAGGATTCACACACCCATCACTATTACCCTCTCTTCTTATCCTGCTCGGCTACCTAAGAAATTACAAAACCTGCAAAAAAAGAGCCTCCTGTTGAGGGATGGACACTGGCAGCCAAAACTAAAACTGACTGGGCTTCTGGGAGATTCTCCAAAGACAAAAACCACAAGCATTACCCATCATATCACAGTGGCAGCCAGGTTCAAGGGGCACGGTTAATTTCACGTTGAATAATCAGTGCATTAATCTCGTCTTGTGAGAGGTAAGCTGAGATTACCTGAAGATCAGGGCGTTTCTGCTCACTGATAGACACATACATATACTTTATTGATCCCAAATGGGAAATTCTGGCATCATAGCATCTCATGAGGAATTTAGGAGGTTGATGAATGATTTTTGCATGTTCTTGTGACTTAACTCTTAACCCCATATGATTCACTGGTGATAGCACAAACCAAGATCTAAACATTGTTTCACAAAAGCAAAACACAGGTTTGATTATTGATTTCTAAAATCTATGATTCATCATAGGTTAAAAAAATATGCATGGAGTCTTGGGGACTTTAGCAGTAAAAACAAGTATGAAAGATTACATAAACACACAGTACAAGTAAAACAGTCCAGATAATGGTGGAGCTTTTCAGTCCTTATATGGATCTTCTACAGACAAACAACAAAGTCTTCATTTGTTTGATTTAGCTGGCGAGTCGCTGAATTCTTCGAAGACGTATTGTGACTGCAAAAGCACTTTCGCTAAATATAGCGGTCAGGAAATGTGCCAAGACTTCACTTGAGAGAAAGAGAGATAGGTACAAACGTCCAGTGCCTGCGGAGATGCATCAATGGCCTCAGACAGGATCCCTAAATCAAGAAGGCAGAGCATGTGAAGAATTTGTTTGCAGGAATTGTGTTCAGATGCAACTCGGAGAAGACAGGAGCAATTTTTCATGCTTTCCCAAAAAAAAAAATCATTCTGTATTATGATCTACCGATCAGGAGTGAAACCTACTATCCTTCCTAGGAGTACATACCTCCATCCATCCATCCATCTGCTCATCCTGGTTGTAGCTCCTTTATTTTCTTTAGTACATTTATGGTATATTCATAAATACTCATAAAGTCTTTCAAAAAGATGCCAGAAATGGAACAGGACTATAGAGTTATGGTTAAGAAAGACTTTAAAGTGCAGGTATTGGATTACTCCATATCATGAGTTCTATCTAGGTCATGGACCGAGAGTAAAATCCCGCATCAGGAAAAGTAAGGACATCATACCTGAGTGACAATGGCGCCCTGACTGGCCAGGACTTTATTTCGCAGTCATAAATGAAAAAAGGGCCATCAACTACACCACATGAAGGGCAGCAGCCATTGATCTGGAGCTCCAAAAGGCCAGCAGGGGTATACAGTACATGAGCACACCAGCATTCCTACACACACACACACACACACACACACACACACACAAACATGTATTCTCTAATTTGCCTGGAGATGTTCATGAAATGTACCTTTAGTTTTTTTTTCCCAAGCAGTGTTTAACTTCACTAACAAATAAAACTAAATATTTCTAGTTAAGTGAAGAAAGCTATTCATTGTTTTTCTGAATTCTTTTTTTTTTTTTGTAAGTAGATTCCTTAGAGAAAAAAACACTGAAATCGCGAGCACGTGGTTATGTGTTGAATAAAAGTTAAACTGTCCAGCATTTTCCTGTTTGTATTTATGTTATTATGTTAAGTTATTTTTGAGCCATGACATCTTAATAGTACATTCCATTCTGCAGGCTGATCTCCGAAGGACTTTTTGACTTTCTTCATCCACTGATAACACTAGGACTGTTCAAATCGTCCTGCCTGTTAAAGACTGTTATATCCTTTTATGAGTTTTAAACCAATTGGCACTTTATCTGTTGTAAAAACTCAAACATATGCAAAGGCTTACATCTGTTAATGAGCACCTGTGATGAGGTAGTATCCAAAAAAAGGTTTTTATAGCACTTTTTTTTAACACTGACCTAAACGTTTGTTTAATTTAATTAAATACAAACACATTCTCTGTCATTTAAAGGCTTTCTGTGTTTAATTGGGAACTGTAAGGTGTGAAAAGGATGGTCTAGCCTAGATAAACAAAAATGATTGGACCCTGAGATCTTAAGGCACAGTTTCAGGGGTCGGTGTGCGTGCCAGTTCGCTGACCTTTGGTGTGTGCGGGGGGAGGGGGGTGCTGAACAATTGGGTGACTTCAATAAGCTGATACCTCAGCCTGGCTAACCCAACACGTGGCAGGAAGGAGAAGAAGCAGAAGCTGACTGGGATGGCAGCTGGGGTCTCTGGATGGCGACAGGATGGATGGTGCCCAGGGAAGAACGTGATATGGCTGAAGGTGGCCAAAAATAACATGCAGCCTGAAAAGCACAATCTGATTCAAATCAATGAATCAGCCGTAATTTCATGGCAAGCAAAGACTAATCATGTACGTCGCTTTGGACACAATCATCTGCTAAATAAATAAATGTAAATGGAATCTAAAGCTAGGAATTTATGTAGGTACATTTTGTGCATACCTGCTTTGAAGAGTCTAACTCAAATATAAGTATAATTTCAGGAAAGCGTGGTAGGGTAATATATTAGTTACAGCAGTACTGAAGCTTGGGATGCACATGTCTTGGTTGAAATATTGACAAGGCTTTTTCAATGTCTAGGACCATAAAGTCACGGAGGGAAACGTTTAAACTGACAGTCACCCCCGCGGTGGGTTTTGATTTCATGCGATCAGCATGCATGAGGAGTGCCGTTCCCACGCAGCCGTCACGTTCCGGAACGCTCCACACGCCGCATGTGCGCACATCAAAGTGCCCTGAAAGGTGCACACCTTTGAGTTATATATACCGGAGGACGTGTGCAATCCGAACACGTCTGCCTGCCTGCCTGCTCCAGGCTGCATGTGATTTTAACATGCGTGGGAAGATCGGCGAGTAAATAATCAAAGAATTAGCGCAGTTTGTCTTTGACACCGAGTTTATTACCGCGGTGCCCTGTCCAAAAATCTGTTTGGCGCTCCTGTTTTCATTCTGGCGGCCAAAAATCAGTGTTGAGATATGAAGATCCTAACAGTTAATGAGGCTGGTTAATACCTTAATGATTATGGTTCTTTCCCTGTTTAGGTTAGGTACTTACTTCACTGTAATTTCATGAGCAACAAAAGCACATATTTTCCAATTTTGAAGCAGACATCAAGAGTACAGTTTCACATGTGTAATTTATTCCTTGCTATAAAGTAACGTGTAATATGATGTTAATCATGCTAGTAGAGGATTGGTCTTGGAAGGCCGAGTCAGGTGACTGTGATTATTACCTCTGATCGCTTCCACATACTCCTTTTCACCAGTATTTTGTATATATTGGTGTGTTAGGTTTCATTGCAGCCCCAGTAACCAGACCATGGACTCACCGGCCCCTGTGATGATATGTGTGTGTTTGAGTTTGTTATTTTTCTCCTGGCTGAAAATGAAGCAAGTGTTTGTTTTCCCTGGGAAGGATTATGTCGTCCCATCCCAGGAATCCCTGCTGTACCGTCACACTGCCGTCACGTCTGTCTGTTCTGCACGGGGCCAGCGGTGCTTCACGCCGTCATCCTAGCATTGTCTGCACAGGTTGTTTCGTGTGTCACAATTTGGATAATGTTTCAGTGTTTGCTTTGCTGCAGAGCATACACTCAGAAACAACAAAAAAAAAGTAAACAGCAGGCAGTATGAAACTAGGCCTCCCCTAATCCCCAGGCTTGCCTAAAGCTCTCGGGCCCAGTGGTAGGGCCAAACGTGGGTGAGCGGGTGGGCGATTAAAGGGCAATCCCACCATCTCAAGAGGAAAGATGCTAACTGTACATAAATGCAAAGCACTTGCCCTGCAGTGGCATTATTTCCTCTTAATAATTTGTGATTCATCGTTTGTGTACTAAGGATGTCCTTATTGTCTTGTATTTATTTGTCACTATGTTTTGCAGGAAGCATACAAGCAAGTAAATTCCGTCATACTAGGTGCACAGGACAATAAAAAGACTTCAAAACTTGAAAAATAAAGGTCTCATCCACAAAGCAAAGATTTTGCAGTGTGCTGAGATTTTAGCAGGTTTATCCAAAGCTTTTTATTGCTTCCATTCTGCTCTGGTCCCTTCCTTAGAAAGGTACGGTCTTCCTATATCACCATAATAAAGACCCAATGGATTTCCTCCTTGCCATCAATAATTCTTCAAAGACACATTGGTAAATGAGGCGAGCAGCACTGATTAGGAAACTTTGGTGCGACGTGGAACACAAGTAAAATTATCGTCATTTTTTATAATTAGCAGTCCGTAAGCTGGTGGAGCACCGGGTCAATTATTCTGCATTGCTCCCAGGCGGAGGAAGCGATTGCTGGTTCCTTGGAGATTCAGTGGGGGAGGGGGGGTACAGTCGCCCGGCGACAGCAGAGGAGCCGAGTGCATCGCAATCTGGGAGAGACGCGTCAGAGCTCCTCCGCACATTTGTTTAAGAGGAGACGGGAGGTGGCATGCAAGGGACAAAGCGGAAAGTTGTATCGGTCTGACAGCCGTGGGCTGGAAGCAATTTCTACTGCAGAATTTAGTGAAAATCCCAGCTCACCTTCCCTAGGAAGAAGGACTGTGGGCATTACAGCAGCTCCGAGGAGACGAGATGATGCACCCATCCTTGCATTCAGTCTGCGGCACCCAACAACTGCTTTGAGAAGTTATGCAGAGGAGATAATGAACTCGCTCCCAATTTCCTCCTGCAGCGTTCACCAGACGCAGCCTCAGCAGGTATGGAGGCCCAGCAACACAAGCAGCTCAGGTTACACTGGTTTTACAAAACGGAGCTTTGGGAGCCCTGGTCTTTGGCTTTACTTAAGGAAAAAAGAGAGAACGGGTCTCAGTCGCCTGGAACCAAGCATTACAAGTAACATTAGCATGTCAAGTTTCCAACAGACCTGCATAGCAGTATTTATTCATGTAATGAATAAAAATGAAATAGCCATTTTACAGGAAGGGAGTTGTTGTTTTGAAGCACCAGAGACCCATTACAACTATACAAATGGTCTGGAGAACATTGTCACCTTCAGTGACCTTTGCGTAAAACCTAAAATGAATGGCCATGAATACAGCAACATACTTATGTACAATACCTAGCGGACGTTAGTGTTATTTATGCAAACAACGAAAGCTTGATCAACCAATGTGGATGTGTATTTGGACGCAAGATTCTATTACAAATTACTGTAATACTATTACAAATGATTACAAAGTACAAATAGAAGGGATTTTTTTCCCTAAAATTAATCATAGGAGCAGGGGGAGTGTCTAGTTGTAGAAAACCTTCTCTCCTTCAACCAACAGGAGAAAATTTCTTGTGTCAGAGGACCTCAGCTGCAGTTCATGGAGTTGTACTTGTACATACATAATGCCTACCCAAATGCTAATGAAGAATTAGGTATGTACATTTAGTAATTGCAGATATGGGACGTGGTAAATAAGAAATATATCATCACAGAGAGAAAAATAAAGGTCTGTGTCGTGTGTGTTTTCCAGTAAAGTACAATAGCGTGTTTTTGTGCCGTTAATCTGGTTCAGTCCCGACACAAAAATATTCACTCCTCCCCAGCTTTCCGCAAGATAAACAGCAATTATTCCTTCAGTTAAGGGCACATTGTAACTCAATCTCTTAATTGCGCGGCGTGTTGCGACTGCGGCGTTTCTGATATTAACTTGAAGGCGGTGAAAATAATACGAGGCGTGGGGGGATTATCCGTCCATTAAAGCTGACGAGAAGCGCGGCTTCATTGCATACATTCATAATCAAGATTATTCTCAGTATAAACTAAATACACTCAATAGCTTCAAGAGAATGTAAGAAGACATCTGTCTATCATTCAGTAGTCAGTATGCATAAGTGTAAGGACATAAATACTGTTATTTGTGTGGCAAAATGAGCATCATTTTCCACCATTTTTGGAAAACAGAGCAAAGGGTGACTCATTATACCCCACTGCACACCACAACAGTAGTCTGTCTTTTGCAGACTGACCCTGAAAAGCACCGCCGGGTATTATGGGTAATCCCCAGCAAATCACAAATGGTCACCCTCACTACACACACTATGTATGCAGTACACTTTATATACTTACCAATAATACTTTTGAATGTGCTTTTACTTAACAGAATAAAACTGTGGAAAAAAGAGTGGGACTGCTGTGTTATTTTGTACCTATACTTAAGGGTTTTTTTCCAGAGGTATTCAGCAATCAATCAATCAAACAAACAAACAATCAATCAATCAGCAAAGCACGTAACCCCTGCTTTCATTTTCCATTTCATATATCCAGCAGAGGGTCGCCCTAAAACCCAATCAAATTTTTAATTGGCAACTGGGGGTTTTCACAGGCAAATTTTCCAGTGCTTTCCAGGGGGATTTGGGAGGCGGTCGCACTTAATTGCCAATGTTTAAAAAGCCTCCAGAAAATTTAGCAAGTGGAAAATTGTCGCTCTGTGTAATTGTCATGGCCCAAGTCTTTGGAACAGGCTAATAGCTGGTGATGCGGCAGTCAGAAATCATTGTCAAATGTTACCCTTTACTCTATCAACTATTTTGAAGTCTCTTTATTTTTTTACCTTGGACAAATCAAAAATGTTCTTGCTGAAATTGGAATCAGGCTATGGTTTCTCACAAGTCACAAGCAAAGTCAGGTTGAGTTTGGTAGGTGGGTGCAGGACCGTCGACGGGAAAATTTAGCCTACGTGTGACATTTCGGAGGTCTTCACAACAGGAAGACAGAAGCTTGGGCTCTGGAATAGGGTGGGGGCACAGAAACAGTGAATGGCAGTGTTGAGCCCGGTCCAGCAGTTGTCTATAATCACCATGTACCGGTAGCTGCAGGTGTTCCACAGCCCGCCGATGCAGAGCCGCTTTCCCTTCCCACGAAAATGCTTTCAACTGGCGTAGGGTTACTGCAGAGCAGGGTGGACATCTCAGCGATGTGAAGAATGTCTGCGCCATCAAAGGGAAACAGCCAGGCCTTTTTTAATGCCTCCAATTAAATAAGAGGCAAGGGGATGGGAAAGAGAAGAAGAAGAAGAGAGAGAGAGAGAGAGAGAAGGAGAGGCAGAGGAATGGAGAGGGAGAGATTGTGTCAGCACCTGCTTGCAAATAAAAGGAAAAAGACGATAATGATTTCTCTGCCAGCGCAGTCATTGATAAGTCATTTTTTAATAATGCCAGAGAGCAGGCTTTGTGCCGGGCTGTCAGTGTGGTATGGGGCATCTCACCGTGGCTTCACACCCGCGTGGCGAGAGGCAGAGCTAAGCAAGCACCCTGCGCCGCGTCTTACGTCTCTGTCACATTGTGGGCGTTCCGGGCCAGCGGGCACAGCGTGGAGACACGTGCTTTCCCAGCAAGCAGGCGCCTCCTGACAGCTGAGGCGTCGGCTGCGATCATGGAGCGCCCCGCGGGGAGATGGGCCAGGCACGGGTACGAGGAGGCACGGCAAGCAGGGGAGGGGCCGGTCCGCATCCGTGGGGCTGCCACGGTGACTGTGAATCCTGAGACAATAAGTTACCAGTTGGTCACAGTGCAACAAAGTGCCACCCAAAGTAGTAATGGGTACAACAGATCCATCCATCCATCCATCCATCCTTCTGTCTGCTTATCTGGGTCAGGGTCTGGAGCCTGTCCCAAGCAGCACATGGCATGAGGCAGGGGTCCATTTTGGATGGGATTCCATTGAGCACAGCAGATTTACTGCATATTTTTAAATAAATCTGCCGGGAAACATCCAGAAAAACCAAACAGAAACATTAAAAAACTTGGGAAAACAGCTCAAACGGAAGAGCAACGGCTTTGCATGGGCAGACTTCCAGGACTGATGTCTGCGTTCTCCATGCCACCATGATTAATATCTTAATTTTGCAGCCGGGGAGCTGTGAAGGTAGGGAATTATAACATGAAGGATGCTGGTTCAAGTCCCAGGAGGGTTAGGTAGCATAGCTTAACCATAAATGCACCACTAAAACATCCAGATATATAATTGTAAGTCCTTTTGGGATACTGTTGGTTCAGCAGCGTAATTAAAGTATTTAAATGAGCATATCATAATAGAATTAAGAAGATAAATCGTATGTGTTCATAATGACCATCAGTGGTCCTCTGCTGGTGCAAACAGAGGAGGTATAGTGTCTCATGCCAACCAATGAGAAGAAGCTGGTGGCCCAGGAGTTGGCAAACAGTAAAATGACTGCAGGGTCTAAGAAATATGTGGCACAATTAACCACATTATCATGTGTCTGGATTTGTTCATCTTTCAGAAGTAAATTCTATGGAGATGTGTGCCCTTGACAACTTTAATTGGTCTATGGCTGCTTGTTTTAAATGTTTTGCTTTCCCGAAAGACCTGAATCCTTGGTGTCTATGAGGCCTCCGAATCCTTCAGGGAGAGTTTGCGGCTCTTGAAATGAATACTGTTCTCGTCCTTATAAGCAGGTTATAACCGGCTGCTGTTACAGGGACCTAACTCACCACAGCATGGGACAGAGGACACCCTTGATGGGATGCCAGTCCACTGCAGGGCACAGACACACACGCAAGGGGAATTTCCATATTCGGGTTTGCCTGAGTGCATGTTGTTGCAGGAGGAAACTGGAGTATCCAAAAGAAGCCTGTGCAAATACGGAAACATACAAACTACAGACAGGGAGATCCGTCGGTGGAGATGGACCCGCCCCCCACCACCCCCCCAAGGCTGCTAGCCTCAGTTCCACAGACGAGTTTTTATACGTTTCTTGCACCACAACCGAGGAGATCGAAATTTCATCTCACTGTATGACCCATAGATCACATAGCTGAATATAGCAATAAAAATACTTCGACTTCCTGTTAAGGCGAGCAAAAAAAATGAAGTATTGATATGCAAATACGATAAAAATTAAAACAGCTCGACTGCAAAGTTAGACAGACTGAGGCAGTAACCCTGACAAGTGCATGTTACTTTGATATAATTTTTTTCAGCAGAATGAGGTCTTTATGCTTGAGCGTGGGGGGTGAGCACAGGGTGGAGAGAATCACTTGTGCGGCCTCCAGCTATACGCAACCCGCTGGATGAGAATTCTCACATAGATCTTTGGCTTAAAGTCCACTGATGGGATCACACCTGGCCGTCTGGATGAGACTGCAGACCCCTCCGCCGTCAGGACATCATAAGCCGGGAATGAGGTGGTGGTGGGATGCCAAGGTCAGTCATCCTGGGGGTTTTGCAGATTGTGGGATTTCTGTGTTTCTGAGTGAGTTGAGTGACTCTGGCTGCTCAGGGATCGTCTCAAAACTTCCCTCCTGCATCTTTGCTGGAAGCTTCGGTTAAGCAGAATGAAACATGAAGCCAGCCCTCTTTTCATTCTGGCTTACTCCACTTTCCAGATAACATCGTCCTCTGTAGGAGAGGCCTTTCCAGAAAAGAAGCAGTGTTCTTCCAAAACAAAGGCATGCTTGCTCTCATAAATAGTATAATTATAAAAGCTGATTGCAATTCTCTGAATCTGTGCTTTAAATCTTTACATGCAGGCAGCTTATTAGTTTTTACCAGAGTCCAACTTGAAACATTAGCACTAATTTTAGGCAATATTTTCCATGTATTCATTTTAATCACTTCATTAGTGTTGTCAAGCAATCAAATGAAAAAAAAAAACCACAACACTTATCAGACGTATCAAAATGTATTTAATGCTTATTTGTAGTAACCCTATTAATCAATTAATTAAAATTAAGCAACACAGTAATTGCACAATGTACTGAACATAGGAAAAAACAGGGATGTTGCTAGGATGTTAAGACATCAGGGGCTTAGCCTAGAGACCGAATCAATCCCAGGGTCAGCATACTGAATTCTTGCTCTCTGAAGTTACAATGATTGCAGCCCAATTAACCTTTTAGGAAACGCAGCCCTGGAAAGTGGTGATGTATGGGATTCTCAAACTTAGAGCACAGTCTTCAAAACATCTCAGCTAAACAAATCATTCGGGGCTCCTTCGGATTCATTCAGGGCTTTGAATGCCCCAGCTTTGTGATGCATCAGGGAAAATATTATTTAATTATTATTTATTTAATAATTTCAAAATGAACAAATAAATAAGTTTGTTGAGAATTGGTTATGATACAATAAAATATAAAACGAGTTGCTTTGTTTTTGTGGTTCAATCAATACTGATCCTAAATTGCTGTGGAACATCCTATCTGAAAGCCCCATCTCATTACCTACACCACCACCTTCCATTCTGATCTGCGGCCTCTTCGGACCCAAATGGGCTCTTTCCGTGTGAGCCTCATTCCTCCCCATCCAGTTCAGGTCCTCCCACAGAATGCCGGCGCTCTCTGCGCACTTCCGTGACGGCGGCCCGACAGCTGTCCGCTGCGATGGGCGGGCCCCAGGGTGGGAATTGTCCCTCAGGGGGGATTTGACAGAGGAAGTCCTGGGTTTTTTATGGTCACACCAATTAGGCCGGACACCCTCCCACAAAGCCTGCCCCCCCCACCCCATCTCTTCTCGGAATGGGGGTCGGTGGGTTTTCTCTACACTAGTGCTCTGCACCTTCATTCTCTACACGAAATTCCCACAAGTCGTTTGTCTTCCTATCGAGCGGCTGAAAAAAACACTCCCTGCAATAGGACATACTTAAGTGATTTGTCACCAGCTGACATCAATTCTCGATTTTCTGGCTTTTAGAGGGCCTTATTTTTTCCAGGTTGCACTGTTACTTCATTGGAATACCATGGGGTGTGATGTGGCCCAGGAGGACCCCGAGGCCGTCCTGCGCGGTGCCTGATTTCATCCCTCAAATAACACGTGGGGAAGTGCCATGCTGGTCATGGGATGCCTCCACCCGCTTGTCCGCGATACACACATGACATGTTTAAGCAATTAACATTCCTTCAGTTCTCCTCAAAAGTCTAAACAACCGGTATTTACTCATTAATCTGTAGGGCTTCTAGGGGCCGATCCATCGGCCTCTGTTTCCATCATTAATACAATCCTTTCAGCTCTTATTCATCAAGCCCTATAAATCAAACCAGTGCTAAGCTGTCTCACTGGAACGGCTCGACAATAAATAACATTCGCAGGTGTAGAGATCAGCATTTTCAGATTTACTTCTGAATTGTTTTTTTTAGGAAGAGGAACATGAAGATAAAAGCAGAGGCGGGTTCATCTCGCCCTCAGACCTCGTGGTTTCTGACATGCCGACGTCATGATGGTCTCTCAGGTCCGTTTTCACATGCTTTCGAAACCACATTCCGGCAAATATAAAGCGACCTGTTAGCTGTTTGCTTGGAGTCCAGGCTTGCCGGCTGTGATCTGTCCGGCCGGGTAAGGACTTAAGCAGATTGCGAGGAACCGGCACCCATCTGGGGTGCAGCAAAGGTGCATTTTATTGGAGCACTTAAAAAAAAAGAAAAAACCAGGAAATCCCTCTGGATACTATAAAGGTTCTGGTGTAAAGTGGGAGACGGGGGCTATTCCCAGGTAATTAGGAGCAAGGGAAGCCGATGAGGGGACTGTGCTTTCCTGTCTATCTCTCCCAGAGTGTTCTAGGGGCCCAGCTTACAATTTTTCGTTCTAGGAACGTTTACCGAACGTTACAGTTCAGGTTTACAAATGTTCAAGTGTCCAGTTTTCCTGACGCTCTCAGAATGTTATCCAACTATTACCACTGAGAATAATAATGCATGAACAAGCAGAGGGCAAGACAGAGCAGCAGGTCACCCTGCCATCTTACACCCCTAAGGTCAAAGGTTAAAGGATGCATGGCATGTTCACTGTGCTTTCATCAAATTATATTTTTATTATCAAAAAATTCCAACATTACATTAAAAACATGTTCAGGTAATAATGTTATGCTGACATTGACAGAACCTTTGTTGAAATGTAAAATGTGGAAATAACATTCCACTAATGTTGCAATATGAACGTTCTTGGCCAACTTTGAGAAGATCTTTACAGAACGTTGGCTAAAGTTCTGGAAACGTCCTCTGTTAGCTGGGGATCTGTTTTATTCTAGCTTCTTATCTACTTCTGTACACCTAAGAATGGTGCATAACCTGGATTGTCCTGTTTGTATATATGAGTTCATGAAAGGGTACGATTGTGAGGCTTCTCACCTAAGCCCCGTGATGGAAATAATCACAAGGTAGATGAACTGAGGGAAAGGCCTGTTTACTTGATAAGACTGAGCGGACAGGGCATGGGGGTGGGGGCATTTCCGGTGGTTCTGCGGTTCCTGATGCGCTGCCGAGGCGGCACCCCCTCCCTCCTCCATCAGCCACCACCTGTGCTGACCATTAATGAGAGAGAATAGGGCGTGGGGGGGTGGGGGTGCACCTGTTCTTCCCTGCCGGTAGGCTTCCCCCCGCCGGCAGGGAGGGGGCAGTGGGGTGGGTCAGCGCTGATGCGTGGGGCAGGTGCAGCTCGGTGCTGACAGCCTGACAGATGACAGAGCTCTGAGAGACAGGATCCCCTCTTTGTCTGGGGGCTGATTTACCGCCCACCCCCACCTCCCTGTTCCGACTGGCATCAGCATGCCCCACTAACCCCGTGCCGGCAGTTCCTGAACCCACCCCCACCTCTGGCATGCCCACTCAGAGCACATACACCCCCCCAGGGCAACTTTTAAACTACGGGCTCCTATTAATAAACAGTAAATACCGATAGGTACATCTACAGGGAAAACTTCACAGAAGGTTTACTTTTCAGATCGTAGCAGGGTCAGGCATGACTCAGAGTGGTAACGTTGCTGTATCTTGTTTCATAATGCACCCCCCAACTCTGCCAGCCGGGTGAGCCGGGGGCTCCATCTCATAAAGGGTCTCAAGGCATTTGGGGAGAAAAGTGCATAATCCAGATAAATTGTATAGGCTATTACTGCAATATGACATAATTTTTCTTGCCGAATTCTGCCCTAAATACTCTGTATTTAATGTGGAAAATACAAGCCATGTTGAAATACAGCTGTTTAGATCATAAATAGCTAATTCTACACCTTGTCGGCGAGTGTCTTCCATCTGTTTCTCTCTTTTCTTTCCTTAAAATAAATTCTGCTAAGGTATTATTTCTGCTTTCAGTGAAAAATAAAACTTAGTAATTACACACCACAGAACATGAGACTGTACCTTTCATCATTAGCAGTAACGAGCATGGAATGGAAAAGTGGGCGATTACGTTATGGAGGCCTTACCACTTATCAACCTGTTGGACAAACTCAGCCCTTGTTTACTTCAAAGGTGTGCGGGGTTTGTAACCCCCCTCGCAAAAACACCAACAAAGGGCTTTATGGTCTGACGCACATTTTCCATATCTGATGCCAAATGAAGTCAACAGACAAACAGGGTAAATAATGCGACGTGCACCTTGCTTATTGCGATCATAGGACTGTGGACAGGCTTGACGAGGGCTTTACTAAATGAATAAAACCCAATGCTTTGCTATTATTTCCGAATGCATTATAGGAATGCAAAATCGGAATGATGTAATAATGAAAAAAACAAACCAAAAACATACAGATAAGCTATAAATGTGAGTGGAGAGTGGCTGACATCATCTGGGCCCGATTAGGTGATGATTTGTTCTGTGGAGGTGCTGAGGAGGAGCAGCATGATGTTGATATTTATGCAGAAAATAGCGTGGGAAAATTGGACAGTTCCTGTATATCCGAGGAGCACCGACTTCAAACCGGTGAGGCTATTCTCCTGGAGTTCTCTGAATAACACTGGAGGTCATAAGAAATGGAACTTAATTCCTCGGAATGCCATTTCAGTCTCACAACGTTAAAAATGGGCCCTTGTTGGGATAGAGACTGATATCCATCCGGAGCGCTGGGGAAAAGGAACCGTAAAATCCCAAAAGACTGGCCCCCGCTCCCCCACCCCCACCCCGACCCCTGACCTCCTAATGTGGCCATGAACGCACAAACACATGCGTGATGACTGTAGAGATTGACGAGATCTCATTGCGAGCGAAACCTGTGAGCTCCTCTCCAAACCCGGGCTGGGGGGTGGAAGTGGAGGGTAAAACATAATAGGAATGAAGGGTGCAAAGAACGAAACTGCGGATGGCTGCGACCCCTGAAAAGGTTTTATGATGCTTCTCAGGTGCACCTCTGTTAATGACCTTTATAAGCCTGGAGATGTATTTAATGATTCCTGTTAGCTTTTTGCTTGCTTGATGGAGGTTACGGCTTAGGGCCATGGGTACAGAAAGGAAAGGCGAACCTCATAAAGGTGGGAAACTGGTTGGGTGAAGCTGGAGTCCTGGCCCCAAACTCAACAATAGCAATGTGATTTTGATTTGGCTCAAAGCTCAGGGAAAATGGCAGCCACTGGGAATGCAGATGAAGCGGAAGTCACGTGACCTTAATTAAGGAAAGAAACACTGGAATGACATCTGATTCCTCCTTTCGTTTTTCTGGAAGCCAGAAAAGAGGGAAAGATGAAATCAGCGGATGGGGGTGGCGGTGGGGGCTTGTGGCTCTTCGTGTGCCCCAGTGCCTGAGGGAACAGCTCTTTATATAAATCAGACTCCTGAAAAACTGTATCTTGGCTGATGTACTGAAAGCCTGTTTGTATGTTTTTTTTAACAATATGTCCCATTTCAAGTACATGTGTATGTGAGTCACAAAAAGTGCAGCTTTTATTGTCAGCCCTGGAGCTGTAAAATGACTAGGGAATCTTAAGAGAATTTAATTAGCAGAGATTTCATAAATACCTCCACATACGCAGCTGGTGACAAGTTGGCATGGAGAGGAAGGCACTGAACTGCAAAGGGAGCATTCCTTCAACAAAGACCGCAAACCAAAGTTTGTCAACAAAGACCTCAAGCCAAAGTCTATCCACTAACCAAAATCGATCAGCTAAGACCTCTAACCAAAGTCCTTCAGCTAAGATACCATAAATTCTTTCACCGAAGATCTCGCAACAAAGTCCTTCAGCAAAGACCTCAAACCAAAGTATGTCCTCAAAGACCCCAAACCAAAGTCCTTCAGCAAAAGTGCCATAAAATCCGTCAGGTAAAATTTCCAAACAAAGCAATGACCTCAAAGTAAGCCAGCTAAAACCTCAACTCTAAATATCCTAAATAATTCCTCACCTGGGTCTATCTATGTGGAGCTTGTATCTTCTCACAATGCCTGCATGGGATTCCTGTGGGTATTGTGATTTCTCCTCATCATCCAAAGACATACAGCTTTTGGGTGGACTGGTGTCACTAAATTGGCTCTTGTGTGCATGTGAGTCTGTGCCCCACGGTAGACTGGCATCCCGTCCAATGTGTCCTGTGTGATTCCTGAGATAAGTTCCAGGCTCACCGTGACTCTGTACTGGTTATGGAAGATGGGTGGAAAGTTCCTCACATCATCACCTAAGAAAAGTTGACACATGGAAAGTGTTGTGGTGCAATATAACCTCTATGCCCTTCAAGTATGAGACAAAGTCTTCATAAATGAATTCCATATTGTCTTGTGATTCTGAATGGGATGTTCTGCAATTGCTGGTGCAGAGAATCACAGAGACAATCTTATGGGTTTTATGAGGAGGGGGTGACCCCTCTGGGTGGAAAGGGGGGGGGGGCACAGGGCTCCAGTCAAGGAGGTGGCGGGGGGGTGTGAAAGTGGGACTAGGGGCCCAGATACGCTGGGCAGAGTCTATCAGCAGAGAGATGTGGGAGGAGGATGGACAGAAAAAGAAGGTGAAGCGAGGTGAAAATGGCCATTAACTGAAATGCAATGGCTCCAACATCAGGGTCAAATCAAAGCTAGACAAAACTGGAGTGTCGAGCCAAGCTTATGACACAAACAAGCCGCCTATAGCTGCTGAATGAGGATTTATGAATCTAAAATAAGATCAATGCCATTTTAAACTGATTTACTGAAGACTCAGAAAGAATCCAGTATGAGAGTATTTGAATTGCACCGATGCTGTAACAGTTTATGTCCTATTTCTAATAACAATTCAATGGTTTAGGGCAACTGAAAATCATTTGTGAGTAGACAGGATGTCTTGCACTGATGTGATTCAAGCTGCGTGATTCATGTGGGCCACAGCTCAATTACAGCAGAAACGGTTAATTAATTAAGACCTCAGCTGGAAGGAAAGCCAGCACAGCCCGTAACCACAAACACCAGGGCTCTGTGCCCAAGTCATAATTTATGCTTTTTAATTCTGTTTAATGTGGGATCTCAGCAAGAAGATTTAAGGTACCAACCCAAGTTTTGATGGCCCACCTACGGTGTGACATGCCCAGATCACAGCCGTCCAGATGGATGAGCTGAGGAAGTCATACGTGTAGAAGAACCTCTCTGGCTCATTCATTTGAACCAACTAGCGGGCTAAATATCAACGAATAAATCATGTTTTATGGCCCTGCCCGCTAATGTAAACCGTTTTGTTGGCTCTGTCCATCTTATGTCATTAGAATAATACCACCTAAGCAACTCTAGCAAGTTTCCTGAGGAACCAAATTTGATTTGAGGACGCTTTTAGCTCCATGCTAATTTTGTCATTAACTCGGTATTATTGACCTGGTTTTATGAAGCCTGCGACATTTAGCTAAATTTATGCCTTTTAATGTTTGCTCACTATGTTACATAATACATCACTGGGCTGAAAGCCCTGCTGAAAACGTCCTTCCCAGAAAACACACGCGAGCCGCATTTGTGTTGGCCTGACGTGGGGCTCGTATATCTTACCAAGTGTTGTGCACATATTACGTGGACGTGGCGCACTTTCGTCCTGCCCTGCCAAGGCGTGACACCTCATTCCTGTCCGTAGCTGATCCCGCGTTCGAGACACATGCAGCAGCCTGCTTTGCGGTCTGGACATGCACAAGCCCCCCCCCCCCCCCCCATCCACTCAACCACGCCCTGCACACTGCGCTGACGTGCCAGAGAGAGAGATGTGTTGTCGAGGGTTTGGTTCGAGCAGCGTACTGGTGCTCATTTGTTGTTTGTCTTTTTTTGCCGGAAGGTTCCTGCGGTTACTCGATTCACGCCTTGTTTGCTTGAGGCTAGGGTCAGAGACCACCAAGGTAGAGCCAGGACAATGGCGACTTTATGAAAAGGGAGATGGAGAAGCACAAGCCTTGTGTCCATCCTGCTTTTTCTTGACTCTCTAGGCAGAATCCCTCCACTCCTTAAACAGTGTAGCGTAAAACAATATCTCACTGTCCTGCAAACGGGCTGCACTAAAAGCAGGGCAAATGTATCACGCAGTTCACATTAACTTTCAGATTGAAGGTCCCCAGGCCAAAGGGGAGTCCTCACGCCCAGGCGTGGTTGAGGGACATGGGCTGACGTGGACTGCAAACCAGAGTCAGCCAGGCTTCCTGAACAGAGGAGGGGCCCTACTGGCCCCCTGCGGTCGCTGCCGAGGGCCGGGCACAGCTTGCCAAGCCACTCTGAGACACACCACGACCTCTGCAGCAGAATGCCGCTCCCACTTTGATGTTGGCAGCCTGTTCTTATTTTTCTAATCCGGAGGTCTGAGAATCTGTCACATTCCTCAGGCCTTACGAAACCTCTCTCACCTGCTTGTTATTAGTGTAGCTTTTTTGTGCTCTGACCCCCTCTCCCCCCTTTTCTGCAGTCTCCCCCACTCCACACCTCTCCAAAAACAATAAACACACCTCCCAAGAGACGCTCTGCCGTCCGGGCTCCTTGGCTCACGCCAGTCCATGCCAGTGGAGGGTTCACTACAGCATCTAAAAGCTCTTCGCCCTCCGGAGCTGTGAAAGGAAACTGATTAGATAATAGGTCTAATTACTACCTAGTGAAAACCCATAGGCAGGATGCTTCTAAGGTAAATGATATGGGCGGCCATTTCCGCAGCTCAAGTGCCATCCGCTGCATCCCTTTGGTGCGACAGTTACTGGATCAAACCAGGCCACTAAGTGAGGCCCTAACCACCTACCACTGCATAGGACCAGAGCACATGAAGGAAACATGAGGAGAAGATGCAAGCTCCAGACAGAGCAGAGGTAGGCTTCAGAGCCCCAAGCCTGGAGGTGTGAGACAGCAGAGCTACCCAGAAGCACTTATCTGAAGGAGGGTTGTGGTGAGCCTGAAGCCCATCTGAGGAAGCAAAGGTCAGAGGCGGGGATCACTCTGGACGAGAGGCGAATCCATCAAGGGCTGTCAAACACAGATCTAATTTTTGGTATCAGAGAAGCGGACAGAGATATGAAAATGCATGACATATAATATCAGGCTCAGCCGCTGTTAATGCAGAAGTGTTACAGCGCAGGGCTCCAGTTTCCCAGGCTGCAGAGTCGCATTACAGCAGGGGAGCGCCCCCATTGGGAGGGCCGATACCGCACGCCTCACCTGGATGCCGTGGAAATGTACTGTGTGGCCGCTGTCACTGTTTCCTTCAATGTGGCTCAACATCGACGACCTTGGAACTTTCAGGCGAGATTGCGGTACCCATTCATTACCTAATTTAAACACCATTTCCTAAGGGCAAAAGGCATGCCAGGTTCGTTAAAAAATATGATGGAAACGACGTGAGTTTTGTTAAATAAAACAGGTTTGAAAATAGAGGTAACCCGGCCTGATTAAACATCACAGGCACAGACCCAAATCTCAGCGTCGAGGCAGAAAAAAACCTCAAAAGTGCAGTTATGAGGGGCGGACTCTGTGTGCTGATTGTTCGAGCAGCCGCTCGTGTCCCGACAATGAGGAGCCTGTTTCCCGTTCGTCGAGATTTCCCGAGCATGCAACCAGGCCAGAGCACCTTGCCATGCCAGTCGGAGCAGCTTTATTGGTCTGCAGGGGCGGGGTGAGGTCGGGGGGGGCTAGGTGGAGCGAACGGCTTAGTGGGCAGCAAGCGATGCCAAGAAGTGGCGCCAGTCCTGGTGGCTGGCACCCCCCCCAGGCCAAGAGGCGGCTGGCGTAGTTGTTCTGGCAGAGCTGGTCATCGTGCCAACCTAAACCAAGTCCCTTCCTCTTTCGGCGGCGGTGTTTTTATTGTGCCCACGTGAGCCCGGCCCTGGGTGACAGCAGGGAGTACAGGAAGTCTCCCTTCCGCTCCCTGGCCCTCGCCTGGCACACCTGCGGCAAGATCAGGAGAAGCCTGGGCAGCAAGAGCACGTGGGACAGCGAGAAGCACATTAAAACAAAGTGTCCCACAAACTCTCACACAGCAGTTTTTTCATAAGAAGGATTTCTTAATGTTCATCATTAATGCTGTGTCATTTGTCACACTATAACCAGTGCAAGGTTATACAGTATAAAGGAAAAAAATAAACACTACACTTAAACTATTCTTGGCTATAATTATTACTAGTAGGCCCACAACCATGGTGTTCGGGGTTCAGTTTGTAGAGGCAACTTGTTCTCTCCGTTTAGAGGGAAATCTTGCGATAACGGCGTTTGCGTCGTTACGCTCACTGACAGCTGATGGAGGTTTTTGGCAGAAACTCACTCCGGGCTCAGAAACCATTCCGAAACACATGGGAATAAAGTATAAAAGAGACTGGCAGTTGTCTAAAGATTTTTTTGCATAATAGACTTTAATTTTGGAGTTTGTCACAGATAATAGTGTTTCTTGGCCTACAGTAATTGAATCACAATGTCATTGTAATTAGGTGTCCCCGAAAGAGTCGCAATTAATTACGACACTGCAGCTTCTTGGCTGCTCTGCGCTTCACCTTTACAATGTGCTGTTAGCTTTTCCGTGGAGGCAATCTCTCTATACTTAAATGCTATGCTTAGCAGTCTAGCAACACCAAAACTGACAAGCTATACAAAGCATGCTGAGCTAAGGATTATAATAGCACAGGAGGATTAGCGGCGATCTAACAGAGTTATCCATCCATCTTCCAGCCGCTTATCCTGGTCAGGGTCTTGGGGGAGCCTGGAGACTGTCCCAGGCAGAATAGGGTATAAGGCTGGGGTACACACTGGATTAGATGCCAGTCTATCATAGGGCATAAGGCTGGGGTACAGCCTGGTCAGGATGCCAGGGCACATACACTGACACATGACATGCCAGCTCGCCTGACTGTGTGTCTTTGGACTGCAAAAGGAAACCATAACACGGTGGGACACACAAAGGGACAGGCAAAGGGACAGGAAAAGGGACACGCAAAGGGACAGGCAAATGGACATGCAAAGGGACACGCAAAGGGACAGGCAAAGGGACACGCAAAGGGACACGCAAAGGGACAGGCAAAGGGACATGCAAAGGGACAGGCAAAGGGACACGCAGAGGGACAGGCAAAGGGACAGGCAAAGGGACATGCAAAGGGACAGGCAAAGGGACACGCAAAGGGACAGGCAAAGGGACACGCAAAGGGACAGGCAAAGGGACACGCAAACCCTAAACACAGAGCAAGGTTTGGGCCGCCAACTCAAAACCTGAGAAGCTGTACCCACTGAGCCATCCTGTGGTACAGCTACCACAACGTAATTACGGGGGAATGTTACCGTTTATCAGTCTGCAGTTTTCCCTGTGCATTCAATAAACAAAAGAGTGATAATCATCAAAGAAACATGGTTTCACCCATGAGGTCCATCTAATTGCTATAGCTGTCCAGGATAATGCCCGCTGAGCCTGGATGCCACGGAGAGGCATGTCCCTGAAGGACAGTGGTCCCGCTGGCCTGGGTATATTTGCAGAGTGTTATCTGTCATCGGTGGCCCTGCCATCCACCGATGGTGAGCTTATTAGGTTTGATATGTGGTCAGGCCTCTTATTTTCCCAGGTGCCTTTCTGTTGAATTTATACCCTGTGTCCCCACGGGGCAGGTACAAGGCAGCAGTTGTTCAAGGCTTCCTCTCATGAAGGGGGAGGGATTTAGCCTGGAAGTTTTAAACGTGTCCTTTCAGTGTGCAATTTTAGGCAGATTAAGTAAAAAAAAAAAAAAAAAAGAAAACAAAACGATAACAGTCCCATGTCAGATTTTAACCCCCAGAGTCCTGAGTACCATGTTGCTATGATCGTCCTGCGCAAGGAGGCAAATCTTGGGTCATTAGGAAACAATGTGACTGGGATGTTTATCTTTGTCACTACGATAGCCCAGCCCCCCACCACCCCAGGCCACTCGCTGTCGGGCTGAGCCCCGGCCTGTCCGAGCAGACAGGAGCTTGGCTGTAAGAGGGTGTGAAGCCGGTAAGCGGGCGATCCCGGGAGGATGCCTTAATGAAGACGCATGACGTCTGTCTGCAGGCCTGTGTGTCTCACGGCTCCCTCGTCTCTCACTGTCAGGTGCTGCTGATCCTGTCCCCAGGCGCTCCCCTGGTAAGTATTTCAATACGTCTGCATGCAGCTCACCGCTTTGGGCATTCGTTCTTGTGTTCCTCCATTCGTTGCGTGTCCTCCACCGAAACAACTCCCCTGCCAATTTCAGTGTGTGAAAAAATGCAACCGTGAAAAGCACCTCATAGGAAAATGAATAAAGGAGCTCTGACTGGCAGAGCGGCTAAGGAGTTGATATAAGGTTTGCATTTAATAAGCCTTTTTTAGAATCGTGTCCGCCAGTATCCGGCACCCCTGGAGCTGTTGGGGTTAATAGCTTTGCTCAAAGTCCCAAAAGGGGTGTAATTGCTCAGCTATAGGATTCAAACCCACAACCTTCAGAACATGGGCACAAATCCTAAACCTCTGAGTTACACATCAGCTACTCAGAGAGCTGGCGATGTATTTGGGTACCTTTAAAAATGCTTTACAAAACCTTCTTCTAAATGGATGCACTACCATTAGTCGACACAGTCCTTCACAAGCAGGCCAGTGAATGTGTCAGGATAATCTCTAAACAGAGAATTTGTTCTAGATGTACAGAATCTGTATTGAAAATTATCACTGTGCTTCTTGTATGTATAGCCGGCATGCATAAATTATATCTTAATTTCAAAATACATAGCTGTAAATAGTTTACTTGTCCCAGATTGTCCTCTTAAGCACAGACCCTTATGTGGCCTTTGTACAAACTTGCATCACCAAACAGCGTCTTCATTAGCCTAAAAGGTGAAGCAAAGCGTGTGAGATGTGGAGCTGCAGAAGCAGCCCGAGAACAACAGCCATGGCTGCCCACCTCCAGTCCACACTAGACGACACTTCCAAACCCATCTCAGCTGGCTAAATGTATCCAAACGCACGTTACAGAGCACTGGTGCTTACAGCGAGCTCTCGGAGAGTTTCCCACGACGGGACACGCCCACCCGGTGCTGCAGGGCGGAGCCCCGTCGGATTCGCCCGGTACGATAAGTGGCTTTGTATGCGGCTGTAGCTGCGGCTTTGCTGTCGACGTGCTACTGCAGCTGAGATAAAGCTGTAACTCTGCTGAGAGCTCAGGGTTACTCCCAGCTTTGGGCCTTGTAAAAGAGGCTGGGAGCACTTCCAGTCATCTCACAGCCCCCCCAGAAACTCTGAGCCCAGCATCCCCCAGCCCCGGTTGACATCGATAACCTCTCCACCACCTTTCTTATCAGGTATTATAGCATTAAGTGCCTTAAGGGTCTTAATCAGTTCCAAAAACAGAAAGCCCACTTCTTCCTAAAGATTCACTATATCCCAACAGTTCTTATCCAGACTGCCCCCTCCCCCACCACTCGTTTTTCGGTCCCTTTCTCTTTCTCTCCTACTCCCTTTTTCCACTGCAGATGAGTAAGTATCCCTCACCTTTTACATGCCATCACATGGTAGCAATCAGCCTGAGCTTTGGCAGACAAATTAGGCGAGTTAATGTGGGCCGCGGATCAGTCGGATGGCAGGCAGGCAGGCGCAGGGCCCACCGGTGCTAAACGACAACAGATGGGCCAGACGCACAGTCAGCCCTCCAGGTGGGACAGCCCAGAGGAAAAGAGCCCCTTTCTATGCGTCCAGCTCTGCATAATAGGAGAGAGAGAGGAAGGCAACGAGGGGGGAGAAACAGCTGGAATCACTGAGCTTCTCGCTCAGGCTCTGGGTCCCGTTATCGGAGGCCGTCAACCTCGGATGAAGTGCTCTCGTTTGCTGCATCATTCACGCCTAAGATGCCGTAATGTGTAAGTGCTGTACGGCAACGTTCCTGTCATGTCTCGTAGACACTGAGTAGAACGAGATCGCTGGGTTTGGATTAAAAGATGGGTGTGTGTTCGTTTCCCCTCCATCCATGCTACAGGCCTGGTTTTTCCTTTCCTGTCTTCCCAGTATTCTCTGCCAGGTTACTTCTGCAGACAATGTTCTACAACAGGGGTATTCAGCTAAAATTCACAGAGATCCTCCTACTCAGCCATCACCCCACCCAGCTAGGTCTGAACCATAAATGAGAAATTGCACATAACTATGATTCTGGGATCTTAATGACAAAACTATAAGGTATTTTTCAACATTTTATTTAAGGCTTTCAGACAAAGTCTTCTTTCTTACATAAGTATATTTGCAAACATGAGAGAGAACGTATCATTTAGCTGATATATTCATTGCATTTGCCTGGAAGCATGTCTGCCGCTCTGTTGGTTGACATAGCCCCGGCTCTAGGTATCATTGGATGAGACACTGCGACCGAAGGACCCACAGCGCCCTGCTAAGGTGGCCACTCTGTGCCTTTTCAAAAGTCACCCAACCCTAAAACGTGTGATTAGCATCACAAAAAAATGTTCTGCGGTTCAGATTTAAACATCTCAGTAGCTGACCACTGTTCTAGAAAGCTCCATGGAGCACTTCCTCGCCACTTCCCTCTGCTCGCCCTAGAATGACACTCTGGGGTGACCAAGCTAATGGAGCACCAGGCTCCCCATGGCCCTCACTTTTGGGGAAGGCTGCCAGCTCGGTGGAGGGAGAGCAAGCCCAGAAAGAGATGGGTGAAAGGGAGATGGCTTCACGGCAGAGACCTAGAATGAGGAGGTCACTCTTTTACAGATCACCTAAGGGAAAAGATAAACAACAGTGATGAACAACCAAGACCTCGACATCCTCCATACTGACTCCTTAGTGACTCTGACACGATGCTTAAATAAGGGTATCCTGTGTCGCACTGTGTAAATCACACTCTGATTGATTAAAATAAAAGCCTTTCCCTGTGAGTGTTGCTTGGTAAATCTGTCTTAAATTAATGCCCCCCTCCCTTGTTTTTGTTACTTTGACTGTTTCAGGCCAGAGGTTCCATCCCCAGAGCAAACTGAAGCGGATTTGAAAATTCGACTGTCCTTGAAGTTTATCTGCTGGACTGCATCTGTCTGGGCCGGTGACTCGAGGCCTTATTGCAGCACCCAGCCAGCATGTGCACGTGTTAAATGGAAAAGGACAGCAGAGTCAACTTCTGTTTTTCTTTTTTTTTTTGCCACATACTCTCAGAAAAATTGGGGAGACGTTCTCAAGTGCCTTTTTTTTTCAAATGGAACCTGAAGGTAAAACAGATCAGATTGTGTAACCAAGGGTCGACGCTCTGAGTGTCGGCAGGACGCGACGCAGCTGGGCTCTGCAGTACGGTTCTGGCCCGGGCCTGTTTTCCATCCTCCTTTGACGGGATGCTGACTAATAACCCCTGGCACCGGGAGCCCCGGGCAGCACAGGGGTGGGAAAGGAGGAACGGATTTACGGCCTTCCTCTCTGAATCTCTGCACATTTTATGCGAGGAAACAGGCGAGCCGATCAAGGCCGGTTCAGAGGACGGGGGACCCGCTCGATGTGCCCAGCCCCCCTATTTCCACACCCGGCTGTGACACTGCTTGATTTCGGCTGTTGGACTCCCTGTGGTGAAGGCCCGTTCGAGAGCTCCCGTTGATGATCCGATGCCCCGCTGATGGCGATGTCCACAGACCAAGCAGGTGTTAGAGCTGTTACTTCTAATTCCCCCCCCTCCCCCCCGACCCCTGTAATGGTACGACCCGGCTGACAGTGTGATCCAGGAGATGGGCCAATGGGAAACACGCCGTCTGAGAGAACAAGCTGCACTAATTACAGAGTGGGAAGTGATCGTTTCATGTGTGCTGCCAGCATTATTTAATATAATGTCAATAGAGTCATTAATCCAATGTCTGACCCCAAAATGCACTAACTATGTTAATTCAGGTTGTACATTCATCTATCTTCCATATGCTGAACTAGTACAGGGTCAGAGTGAGTTTGGAGCCTATCCCAGGAAAGAAGATACCCTGGATGGGATGCCAGTCCATCACACATCCTATGGCCAAGGGTGACCAGTTCACACTGGCACAAGCCCTGCTACCTAAAGCCAACACAGGGAGAGCTCCACACTTTGCACTGGGAATCAAACCCACAACCACAGAGGTATGTGGTTACAGTACTAACCACAAAGACACCGCGACACCCCAGACTGTCCACGAGCGGCAAATAAAAAAGGAAAATACAGGATTGATGGTTTTCACAGCCTTTTATTTTACCTCCGCAGCTGACAGGCCAGAGCAGGAGGGAAAAAAGAAAAAGGCATTTCCCACAGCTAGCGCTGCAGGGAGGAAGCGTATCATCTGCGGAGCGGAGGCACCAGCACTCTCCATAAGAGATTAATCTTCCCCCTCCGCCCTCCGAGCGCTCCGTCTCCATCTAAGGTTTCAGTCCCCGAAGGGGCGGCCTGTCCGCGGTCATCACCGGCACCCCGCCAGTGCGGCCTCCCCGGGCACCGCACATCGTTTCGCCGAGGTGTCCCGGCCTTTCGTCTGAGTCATCCCTCGCATACAACACATAAAAACCATTAACGTTACCCGACGGTGACTTTCTCCCATTGGTGAAAGTATATCAAAGAAGCGAGAAAATGCGATGGCTGAACATTAGTCATCGTTCTATTAGCTATTATTCTACGACCAGCCGTCGTTGTGCCAGTTCACTGGGACCCAGCACCTGGCTTGATTTGGATGGAGGTCGATCCAATGCCCCCCCCCCCCCCCCACAAGACGCAGCCGTGATCCTGCAGCCCCACGTAGCAGCCCGGGTGGGCGCGGGGGGTAGGGGCAGGAGAGCCTGTGGCAAGCACCCCCACTCACCGCCACTGGCGTGGCCCCGAATGAAACCAGCTGTGCGAGGAAGACAATGAGAGAGAGCGGGCGATAGCTTGCGTGAAAATCTCACCACACATCTGTGTCCCATTTCACCCCGGCCTTTGTTGTTTGCCTTTTTAATGCAATAACAAGGGCGGACTCATTCCTCAGAGTGCTCGCTAGTCACCTTCACTCCCCTGTGCCCAGCACGGAGCCCCCACACCGCACACCCCCCCCACGCACGCATTCATGTTTCTTTAGGGAGCATTTCCATTGACTCTAAAGGTTACTGACTTCAAAACCTAACCTCCACATCTAGAAAACATCTCAAAAAATAAAGATGGTTTTATTAGAAAATAAAAAGGGGTGCCAATAATGTATATATGTCAGAAGTTACAACTCACTGCATACAGTAACTGTTTTTACCTGCTTTACATTAAAAGCCATTAAATAACAATAATAATAATAAGTTACAGTTTGGAGGCTGGTTCATCTGACAGCTGATTGGATGGCTGGTATCACATGATAACAGATTGGGTTCATAAGTCACCAGCTACGATACGAAGACCTCGTCCTTAGCCAGAGAGGTTGTGCCCTTCCCTAGGTCTCATGGTGATCTTCATATTCACCTTGGCCCGCCCCCCCCCCCCCCCTTACCACCAGCACCTTGACCTTTTTCCCCCTTTCATTCAGTGCGGCCCACAGAGTCCTTTCTTTTCGTTGTGCCTGGTTCTGGGAATCGAGGGTATGAAATGGTGAAAATAAATATTGACTCAAGACACATCTTGGAACTCAGACTATTGCCTTTGTTATTTCAGCAGGGTAACAGGGCCTAATTATTTCATTAACTGGTGTTTGTGTTTTGCAGTGCTGGCCCAGGGAGAGCACCAGTCAGGTCTGCCCCACTTGCTTGGTTTCTAATGACTGTGTCGACTTGTTATTACAGACGTTCGAGGAAAGCACAGGCACTCGTGCTGTTTCGTACGTCAGGCCTTGTTCGGTAATTAGCAGCAGAGGACGTGGGAGAAATTCCATTTGGGCGACCGTTCATGAATATGTTAATGAATGCTGAGAAAGTTTTAAATTGACGTTGCCTGGGCCAATCCTGAAAAAATGCCAACAAGAGCAAACAGAAGGGAAATGACAGTGGGTTCAGGATCTGCGTCTATGTCCAGAAGGTTTTGGGTTCAAATCCCATGGCCGGCTGGGCAATCAACTACCATATTGGCCTTAAGTTAGGCCTTAACCCCAGCTGCTCCCGGAATGCTGGTTGATCCTGCACTTTATCCCTAAATTTTCCTCAAAACATCTGCCAAATAAAATGTAAAGCATCAATCTCAGTCCCCCCACCCAATAATAGGGATTCAGTGATGGATTATTAACAATTCTTTAGATATATGTGGATGATACTATATTTCTGGGGGAGTTAACGTGACTGATAACTCCAAGTCCTTGTGATGAAATGAATTCTTCCGACATTATTCACCTAACATGCCATTTCAAACCAGTTGACTGGAACTTGACAACGGGCGGTACACAAAACAGGCGAGTTACTCTGTTTACGCTGAGTTTAGAGACGTTTGCTCATTGCCCTTCTTCAAGCAGTAATCCATCAGTGGAGGCTGCCTCCTGGCAGGACACCCGCACACCCGCAGCCACACAAAAATGACCATTGGGATGGTGGGGGAGGCTGGCGTCAACGAGAGGTGAACATGGAAACCCGAATGCGAACAGAGCTGCGTTTCAGAGATGGTGATGTTGCCCTGGGCGCTCGGTTTATGCCGTTTCACGGGGCACTGGGTTTGGACTAAGCAGATTCAAAGGAGAAGAGGAGGGGGAAAAGCAGACACAAATGAAAACAATGTGATCGCCTTATGAGCGCAGAGCCGCTTAGCGTGACGCAGGAGCGAGGAGCGGGGCGGAGCAGACTCCCACGCTGGAGAATGCCATTGTTTGCCTTTGAAGCGATGTGGTAATGAGCTCCCATTTAGCTGAAATTGCGTTCGTTTGGCAGATTATTAAAGAGACCCCCTCTGGAACCCTCCATTCCCTCCCTGGGCCGCCCATGAGCCCAATACACCCTGAGCAGCCGTACGCGGAGGTCTTCCAGCAGCCTGGAGTCCCAGGGTCACATCGTATCCACAAGCTCCTGACGCCGCCTGGGGTCCAGCCTCGGCCCTGTCCTGCGCTGCCCAGCCTCCTCGTCTTCTCCCGCCTTTGCAGCCCTAGGGCTCCAAATTTGGGGTCGATAAGCCCAACTAGCTGGAAAAATTAATCAATTAGCTGCCATCCCAGCCTCCGGCCAGCAAAAGCACTAACCGAAATAATCAGGGAAGCCCAGGAACGTCCTGATCCAGCCTTCCTCTGTGGGGCGCTCTCGGTACGATGTGGTTATTAGTGCCGAGGTGCCAGATCTTATCCTCTGCACATCTGCTACCTTTTAGCAGCGCCGGCGCTGCATGGGGTCTTTACAGCGCCGGCTTTCATCAGCGTCCTTGCTTAATAAAGCCGACTTTAAACAGACCAGTGCCAAGTAGGTGTAAACACGCACAAATGACTTTCCTTTTTTTTTTTACCTTAAAGGACAGAAAATAGGCGACGAGGGTCTTGCCAAAACCAAACAAAAAAATGAAAACCTAATCATACAAAAAACAGCTATTGATCATACGATACGGCTCAGCGGTCTGGTAGATATGTTCAGTAGGCCTTGGGGGGGGGGACAGGTGGCTGCCCTCATGCTGGGCAAATCGCTTTCCGGGGGCGTTAATTTCAAGATGGAGCTGCACCCCCCAGCCACCCCCACCCCCCCACTGAGGGCTCTAAATGGGTACAAAGACCAAAAGTATGACTCAGCAGCCACGGGACAGAAAATGAGTGTGGCCAGGTCTTCAGAGGCTGGGCTCATCCGCAGGACATGTGCTTTACTCAGCTCCACCCATGTCCCTCAGCAGCGTCAGTTACGCCCTAATACACCCCCCCCCCCCATCGGCACTGAATTGCTGGAGGATGCCTGCCACCAGGGGCTTGCTTTAATAACCCTCCCTGTTAGCATACTGTATGTTTCCCCAGTGGAGGCTCCCACATGCCTGGTTCCAGTCAGGCCCGCGGGGGCCGGCTCTTGGTGCACAGTGAAGGTGCTAGCCATAAGTTAGCCACTGATACCTCTTTCACATCAAGCCGGAGCTGGTGCCAGAGCTGGTGCCGGTGCTCGGTCGCAGCTCACATTGGGCCCACCGAAAACCATCTTGCATTCACACTGCACTTGGTGCTGAAAGGGTAGAACGATGACATCAGTGCGCGCGTGGTGCTGTGGGAGGGGTACTGTTCCGGAAGTGAAGACGAAAATGGAGGACTGTGCGAAAAGCGATGAATGCAAGACTTTTGAACTTACCACAAATGCTTACATTATTTTTCGGCTTTACATGTTTATATGATTTTGTTCCTGGGTTTAACCCAACGCAGTTTAAAATTTCTGAGCATCCCGCATTCACATTTAAAAGCAATACATGCAGCAGTCGATTGTTGTAACAGCGCAAATGTGTTACTTATGTGCATTTGTGCTGATATGACAAGGAATTACCGTGCATTTTCCTTGGAAGGCATCCAACATACACCACATGTAATTAAAGTTCATAGTCACCTTGCAAGTAAACACAACAATAACAACTTACCCAATTCCTCCAAAGTGGTTGTGGAATTCAATGTTCCAGTAACCTAGAAGGTCTGTTAGCAAACACAGAGTCTATATTATCTGTTTTTAGGGGGGGCAGCACTGTTTTTACTTATCTCTCTTTTCAACAGTGTATTCTTTTTCATGTTAAAAAATCTTGTTCACGATTTGCTCCGTTATTCCGATAACCTCCAACTTCTCCAATTCACTCCGCATTGCTTCATAAACTTTTGGGTTTCGCTTTGATGACTCTAACCCCGCTTCGTGACATCATATTCTCCCAACTCTGGCCCAGTAGTCTTTCGGGGCTGGAAAAATGAGCTCCGGCCCGGATTTATCGGCCCTGCACCAGTTATTTTTGGTGTGAATGTAATGCCCGGGTCGGAATTTAGGCTCAGCACGGGCCCTGGCCCTGGTGTGAAAGGGCTATGTGTGTTAGCTATCATGCATTAGCTATCAGTTGTTGGCCACAAAATGTTAGAAATCAGACATTAGCTATCAGGTATTAGCCCATTGCTCCCCATTGCTTCTGTAAAGTGCTTTGGGTGTCTTGAAAAGCGCTATATAAATGCAACATTCATTCATTCATTTACCAGGTGTTGCCCACCTGACATTAGCTATCAGGTATAGCCACCAGGTTTTAGCCACCTGACATTATCCATCAGGTGTTAGCCACCAGGCATTAGCTATTAAGCATTAGCCTCCAGGCATTAGCCATCAGGTGTTAGCCACCAGGGATTAGCTATCAGGTGTTAGCCACCAGATCTTAGCCATCAGGCATTAGCTATTAGGTGTTAGCCTCCAAGCATTAGCTATCAGGTGATAGCCACAGGGCGTGTCATAGCTAACACCCAGGACAGAGAGGGAAGGCACGTTCAAAGCGTTCCTGCAAGCATTGAGTGAACGGCACATCACCTTGGCGACTAGTGCAGTGTCGCCAGAAAGCATTAAGCCCGTGGCCCTGTCTTCTCTCCTCGGCTGCATTCAAGCTGGAGCGCCTCCGTCGGGGGGAGTGATAAATCACTGCTTTCCTGCAATTTGCCATGGGAGGCCGGCCGGCAAGTTGTTTAGTTAAAGGGTGGGGAGAGGGAGGCCGAGGAGGGAGCCGCTTCCTGCCAGGGCTCGGCCTCGCCGCATCGGGTTTCGCGTGCGCCCGGCACCATGCTCCACTGTTTATTTTCAGACCCCTCGCCCCACCTTGGGTGAGGACCCCCCCCCCCACGCTCTCTCTCTCTCTCCAGTATTTCATCTATGTCGGCAACCCCGCTCCGGCTCTGGTGGACACCACAGTGGGAGAGAAAGTGGTGGAAAAGGGCCTTATCCCATCAAAGGCCGAAACACAAACTCCTGTCGCTGACACCCAGGTCGGCTCAGGCCCAATTAGCCTCCAGATCTATCCTGCAGGACCCAGTGAATTTGCTGCAGCACGAGATACACGGGATCCATGGAGGCATCATGGCTGGGTCCCCATCCAATACTGTATGTTCTTTTAGCTTTAAATGGGAAACCTACTGGACTGAACTATGCAGCAGTAATATAATTATCAGTGGGAAGTTTACAGGCAGAAATATTAGTCTTTCCCCTTGACATGACGCTGGTGCAAACAATCAGCACAGACACAGTTTATTAACTAATAATTTATTTTTTTTTGTTGCTTACGATTAAAAAGTCGGTAGTTGTTGCACCGAATGGTGATGTACAGAGAGGAAATTAAAACAGGGATGATGACAGGGGAGCGAGGTGGGACCACCCCCCCCCCCGTGGGGGTTGGAGGGGGCCGGGATGCTTCCCCGGGTATACACAGTGCCTTACTAACGGTGTCGGGAAATCCAGGGCTGCCTGGTACCAAACAGTGAGTTTGGTATCTGTGAGGAAAAGTTTGAGACAAGTTAAGAAGAGGCGACGAAACCAGCCGCCCCAACTTTCATCTCCGCCTCCTGCTCCTCCTCTGATCTGCTTCCCCCCCCCCGGCCCCCCCCCACATCCACAGCAGCCTGGGCGCCCTACCTCTTCCTTTGTTAAGAGAAATGTTTGCTTTACAAAAAGAAATAAAAGTTAACATCGATACGTATTTACAACATCACAGACAAAAAGGGCAAAGACACGATACAATTTGGAGGAAAAGAAAACAACCTTAAAAATCGTAAGTGATTTGCCAAACACAGGCCACCCTGAAGCACCTACAACAACAGTACGTCTGTTCTGCATATTAAATATCAGGGCATATTGCAATTAACTGATCTTAAGCATGGTTGTTTCATTGTATTTTTAGACATACTATGTCTGCATCATAACTCACATACATAAGGGTAGGTAGATAAATTCTAGATATCATCTTTCCACGCGTAGATATTGTCAATGCCGTAAGGTATGATGAGATCCAACGAAAGGTAAATAGGTGATTTCATTCCAAAACCGCAGATAACGAGCTCGGGTCAAGGTTTAAACTTCACCAGACAGCACACCAAGGGACTGCTTCCTTGATGTGTCCGATAAAGGGGGAGGGGGGAGCACTACGTCATTCAAAGTGAAAACAAAAAACCCCCAAGCCAATTTGGAGCAAGACCCTTGGGCTACAGGGAGGTCGAAGAGACAAACCGCATGTTGGTGTCGAGATGAGCACCCAGGCGGCCTTGCAGCAGGAGACGGACCAGAAACGCTGCCCATCTGATGCGGAGGAATGCCGATGGATTTTTTTGGCTTGTTGGGAGTAAGGTGAGTCCTAAACAAAGACTTCCTACAATAGACAAAACATCAACTGGGCCTGGGCTGTGCTTTCATCCATATCCTGTAAACAATCCCTGCAAGGCTTACCGTATTAAGGCCAGTTTCAACACAACCCAAAGGGTGAGTATTCATTGCACTCTGCTGTTGTGTCACTTCTGATCCCATCGCCTGGTTTGCATTTTTTTATTTAGTCTTTTTCATATTTCAACCGTTTCTTTGATGACCTGTTATATGAAGCCCAAAGTTTTAAATGTTTTTAGTTGAAGGTGCCCTGGCTGCAGAGAGCATGAATCACTTAGACCATAATATAATCCTGACGTTCCCATAATGTAAATTACATGTGAGAACTGCAAAGCCTGACAACTAATTTAATAGCTTCCTCTGCCCTGACATATTATGCAAACAGTATTCAAATCTGAATAAGCACGTCGGGTTTCTCTCTGTCACAATGTCATCTGTCTCTCATAATAATTTTCCAACTTTTTTTTTTTTTAAACAAGGCACGCACACCTGTGAGCATTCCCAGTATTACCAGGGAACATGTTTTTAAAAACCTCGTTAAGGCCTCAATTAAACTGCTGAGCGCTTTTTTTGGCTTCGTTTTAGTCCAAACAACAGGTGTCGCCTCTCGGGCCGTCAAGAGAAAACAAATCGGCAGCCGACACGTTTCTGTGCTTGCGCTTGGAAACGGATTTACGCCTTCGGGAGCAGAGCGGATCTGGTGTTCCAAAAATTCAGGGTGGCTCCATGTTACTGGAATAATAAGGAACGAAAACAAATGAAAAGCATCCGGTCTTCGTTCGTGAACGAGCAGGCACTGAATACACCTACGGGTAACTTTGTGTTTAATATGTAAGTCTCGTTTGGACTGACCAATCAAAGACAGTGCTTTAAAAAAGTACGCTCATACCAGCGATGTAAGATGGCAGCTATTTTACGATCTCTGCACAGGCGGGGTAACCAATGGTTAGATTTCACTTTAATGAGACTGCACCAAATGTTGGTATTGCCGAACAGAATCAAAGGTCTTTTCTGAACGTGTTCAGTTACGTTGCAGGACGCACCAGGCTACCAGAGAGAAGCCTGAAAATGGGTCTCAGTCTCGACCATCCCCATCGGGCCACTGGGTAACATGAACTATCAGCTGTACCGTTCAATTTTCGTTTAAAGCCATACTTTGACTTACATATGTTACAAGCAAGCCAGCCTGAATGCCAAGCATAACAAGATAATCTCATGGACAGCCATAGCAATCAAACCGTGGAGAGGCTCTGCCCTCCCACACTTTTTTTGCTCCCCCCCCCCTTTCTGTTCACATTCGTTTCGGGAATGAAAACAAATGCTGAACGGCTCCGTCTGCTCCCGCTACTGCGTCACGAAGTGCCGGGATCGGGAGCGCACACCGCGACGGAGAAGCATGCTTGCGAATGGATCTGGAAGTGTGACAAGCCAAGCCACACATTCCCGCCAAAATAGTAAACGAATAGCATAAAAACGGCTTTAGGCTCACTAGTAGCTGGCTATTTTGGAACATGCATACATTCTGTTTACATTCTCTGTTTTTAAAAAAAAAGACAACAACAAACTTCAGGCAAGACAAAAATAAAACTTTCAAAACAAAAAGGACTGCATTTTTCATTCAGTTTGTCCTCGTTTTCCTTTTTATCAATTCACAACAGTTGATGGATTGAAAGAAAACATTTAAAATAAGTGGTAGTGTCATCACAGCCTGCATCAAACCAAAGGCTGACTACAAAGCCTCTTTTCAGCTGTGATCATTTGGAAACAATCTGCTTTCTTTCGTTTCCTCGTCTGCCACTGAACCTAAGCAGACCGGGCCCTATGATGCTAAAATCCTCACACGTCCTCACGTATGTAAACACAGGCATCTGTTAAAAATGAAAAACATGAAGAAGCTGACCTGACAGGTGAAAACAATAATCAAAGACATGTACATTTTTGATCTCTCTCGTGGAAATGGCCTGGCAACCCTGTCAGTTTGCAACGTGATATGAGTGGAAGAACTGGGTGAAACTCAAGCAGTCAGACGAAACACAGGATCACTGGTCACATGACATCGGCATTTCAGAGATTCTTCTGCCAAGGACAGTTTACATCAAGTACCCTTCTGGTGCAAGGGATTATGGGTGATGGGTGGGGGGGACAAAGTGATGTGGCTGTAGCAGCTGGAATTCAAGGAAAGAAAACACCTCAGGACAAGCCCGCCTGTCACCTTGGTCATGTGACAGGGACAGTAGAAAATATGCAGCCTGCCCAGCAACCAGCGAATCCCAGACCTCCAGGAATTTCCTCCCATAGGCTAAACCGTGAAAGGACTTTGGGCCTGTGGTCCAACGAGGAGTCTCGCTGGCTGTGGCAGCCTGTGGCGTCTTTGCCGTCCAATCCCTAAGCAGCCGAGAGGTGTTACGGCAGCAGTGACGCCAAATCAGGCAGAAAGCAGAGGTGGCGGCACAGAATCTGACTGGGTTTTAGCTAATGGCAGAAGAAGACTGTGGCTTTATACTAAAAAGTATAAATTGTGTTAAGAGGTAACCAGTCTGGGGATGAAGGGAGGGGGACAAGTTCACAATTTCTACTGTCTTTGTCAAGGACGGGGAGAATGGCATGAACTCTCATCTACACGTTGTACCCTTTTTAACGGTCCCTTTTCAAGGCAGACCAATAAAAAAAAAAGTCACACGCGAATGAAAAATAACAAGAAACGGCGGGAAATAGTACAATATACACAAAGTGGTCCTTAAAGGGGCATAACACATGCAGTCTTTGTATGTGTGCCGTTCCTGGGCATGCTCCATCCTGCAAGGCGTCAGGAGCTTGGAAGGGGGCGCTCTCCCGTCACGCCTTGTTACACTTCCCCTTCTTCTCCTTGCGCTGGAACTTTCGCAGTCGTCGCGTCCATGCATCCCTCCACTGGATGACCAGGCTGTTCTTGTCGGCCAGCAGGCCGGTCCGCTCCGACCCGCTGTTGTTGGTACCCATCACCAGGAAGCGTTGGCTCATTTGGATTTTGGGACACTTGCAGCCCAGGTCCTTCATATGGATCCAGAGGAAGTTGTCGCCCCGCTTCAGCGGCTCCCCACGGCTCTTGTAGACCGACGCCACGTTGACAGAGAACTTGGCCCAGTCGCCCACGGTCTCCATGTCCAGAACGTTCACTTGCACAGCTTTGGGGAGACGAGTCGCAAGTTAGACGGACAGAAGTTTTGTCTACTTAATCTGCTCTCTTGAGAGCCCAAATTTGAAACAGCATCAGTTTTAGACAGTAAAAGAAAAACACACACTTGCTATATCAGGACGTATCATCTGTTTCATCGCAGACACTCTGCAGCACGTGATTTCAGCTGCAATGACGTCACCGCACCTTCGTAGCCGGGCAACTCACCATAATCCTTCTTGCAGTACTTCTTCATGTTGATCTTCAGGTTTCCCTTCACAGGCTTGCAGTACGACTCACAGTCTACAAAGGAACACAACAATTTTAGCATTAAGCAAGTTCACCCGAGTCCACCGGCCTCAATCTGTCAGGAGCAATATAACAAAAAAACAAACTAACGATACACATAATAATTATTATCACCCTATTAATCATTGGCAGCTGATTTCTGACAAATTCACTTACAAATGGTTCAGGAACCGCACATACTTATGGAAAACCCAATATTGTATTATTTGAATTACAGACATAGGGAGGAGGGGGGTGGTAATTCAGGGACGGTCATGCAGATAGGTTATTATAGTTTCTTAAGTAGCACAAATTTGGAAGCATTCACGATGAAAATTCAGCAGCACGTCATATGCAATTCCATGCTGAACTACGGTGCTGGGATCTGAAGCAGAAACCCGACCAGCGGAACCCACATGTACCAGCGTCTATGTGACTGCGACCAGACAGCTTCCATATTCTTTCCCACACTCCACTTCCCATCAGGCACCTGGGGATAGACGTAGCTGCTCACAGACGCGCAGGACAAAGTTATTCCTCACCAGGGCCATGCCACTCACTCGATGACATCACAAAGTCACACTGCTGTATCAGCCTTCCCGGCCAGCTTTTCCTGTCATGGACGTTACAGGCTTATTACAGGAACGTTAAAATGAATTGCAGCTGCCATCCCAAGCCTCATTCATACAGGGGCTCGATGACATCACATGTGTGCTTTCTTTCGGGTCCGTCCAGCACAGCACTCTAACAGTATAATAGAGCCTGTGTACCGTAGGCAGATTCTAAGTAATGGAGCGAGAGCTTCCACTCGCTTGTGGCAGTCAGAGCAGCACCTGTCATCTGCAGCGGGGTGGAGGACGGGAGGGAGGAAACCGTCGGTTTGGCCAGCGAGCGCCGGGCCCAGACTGAGCCAGCAACAAATCACATTTCGGGCCAGAACCAAACCGGAGGGAAACAGACTTGTGGAAAGTGATGAAGGAATCTGCTTCTCTGTTGGCGCTTTCTTCTTGAGAGGAACAAAAAAAAAAACAGCCAACTGGAAGAGGCGGAGCGTATTGACTTGCTCAAGAGAATGGGGCCGCTGACCGGGTGAAAGGAGAGCACGGCAAGGGGGGAGCACGCCCCCCCCCCCCCCAACTGCACACCACCGTGACAGCACCCAGAACCGGGCGCAGAGAGCTCCTTCTCGCCATCAGGGAGCTAGATTCTTACAGGGCTACAAATGGAGAATAGGCAGCAAGGAGAGGGCAAAGCCTTGCAGTGCAAGCAAAGGCAGAAACAGCGGCTGAAAGATTTTTTTTTATGGAAACCCCACAAGGGTATATACGGTAATAGCCATTACGTCATTGGCCAGCTCTCTAGGCCACACAGTTCTAGTGTTATACCATCATCACAGTAGCTGTCATGACATCAGAGGTAAAAGATGCCCATTAAATGGTTTTAATGCATGTACTTTGTTATTATTAAGAAATATGAGCCATTTTTCTCTAAGGTGGCACAGTCATACTTCACATAGTTAACACATAGAGAATTCTTATACCAAGCACAAAACGAACATTAAAGGAACATGAGGCCTATTAATTTCATATTAATATTTTACCCTGCAAAGTAAATAGAAGAATAGATCCCTCTTTTTTCTAGTAACAGGAGAAATGAGGCTTTGAAACCCATAATGTGAGGGATTACCGTTTCCTGTCAATCACCAGCCCGATTACTCCAAAGGAATCCTGTCAAGTCACCCAAAGGTTAAACAACTAGTGATTGACAGTGCAAGATAATCCCGCCCACCGTGAGAGCCGAACACGCATCGTGTCCAATCACTTCATAAGTGTAATTTATTTAATTGTTTTGTGATTCAGCTCAACTCTAAACAACAGAGGGCCCCTCCTGGTAATTCATTATGTAACCTTCCGTTCATGAGTTTCTGAACCAAAAAAATTACGTTAATCACATTTTAAAGATACACACAGATAAACCTATATTCAGCAACTATATTCAAAATTTAATTATACTACCCATTCACACATTAATGCACTTGACTGGAATGTGAATGTTAAATGATGGTACTTTCTTATAATCCAACCCTGGGACAATCTCTTTGAGATGGGAAGGTCAAACATGCCATAGAAATGGGGGGAGTGAATTATGAGAATGGGTGGCTTTGATGGCTACGGCAAACTCTGATTTCCCTTGGGCACCAGAGGGGCTGTCACGGAGGGGCAGTCATCTGTACTGAATTAAAATTCACGAAGGGATTGCAAACTATCTGCCTGGCCCTCTGTCCATCCGTCGCTGGCATCCGGCCTCCGATCACGGCACTTCGGATCGTACCCCTGAGCTCACGCTGAGTTAAGGTGACGTACTCCCTGGATGCACCGCCGGCCCGATTGCAAGGCTTCGGTCAATCATCCTGACACCTACTTGAAAGGGCTTGTTGTTGTGTACTGACCAGTCCTCGAGTCGCTTATAGCTCTTTCAAAATGAAATCATTCAGGAGTCTGGTCAAAGGGGCAGTTTCAAGTTCCAAACCCAACCAAATAAAAGGGAATGCTCACACAGAAAGTCTTTTTTTCCACTATTAAGAAACAAAATGTTTTCTCGTCCCAAGGTGCAGAACGGCCCTTCTCGTTTCAACGTCGATCTCTAAAGGAGAGAGTGAGCTGGGGGGACGTTGAGAGGGGAAAAAAAAAGCCATAAAAATGTCAGGGGGACTTGGCTGTATATCAGAGCGACACCGTTTTCTTGGCGGTAACCGAAGAGCGGACAGGCCCAGCTTTTCATGGCGTTCAGGACGTCTGTGGGGATAAACGGCCCAATCTCCTTCACTGAGCCCAGAGGACCACAGCAAGGGTAAGCATGGCTCTCTAGTCTTCTCCTGGGCATCCAGGAAGGTGAATAAAAACTTTGCAGTTCAACGATGCAGTTCAGAGAAGAGCATTTTTTATTTTGTGTTTTTTATTTTGTCTCCTCAGTTCGCTGGCTGTCCACTTCTGAATGTGGCCGGGAGGACCCAGGGCACTGTTTCCTGCGCTAAAAGGAAGGCCGTGGCAGCGTGCCTCTCCGCGTGAAATGCTTTAAATGTAAAATATCTGCCGGAAAGGGCAATTAGTGAGCTCAGCACCGCCGCGGAGGTTGCCCGGCAATGCTGCCGCACTGCTGGCCACCTGCCAACCCGTATTTTCCCATGAAGAGCTGCTTACTGACGGCCAATCACCTGGAAAGTCTAATGAATCAGCCAGTGACCCAAAAAGCAGGGCTGCCGAAAGCAGGACGCGACCGCTGAGGGATCTCTGGTTTCTGCCTTTTCGCCTCCACCGGGGAAGAACTGTGAACCACGCCCCAAGTGCGTGTGAAGGAATCACCCCAAATCCAGAAACCAGACGTGGAGCCAGGGGTTGGAAAGGCACCTCAAGTCCCATGGCTGGTACCAGACGCCCCCACAGAGGGGGGAGTACTCAAGAAAGGAGGGGAGGGGGATCAGTGTACCTATTTGGCAGGTGCAGAGGCCAGTCCGCCACACAAATCCCGAGGAAGGAAGTTCTTGTGCAGACGGCACCAGGAATAATCACGCGTGAAATCCCACCATCACCAGCTTCCAGGAGTAGGATACTTGGAGCAGACCAGGAATATCCGGTGATAAAACAAAAGGAAACTGGAACCAGCAAAATGCAAGAACCTATAAAGCAGAACTACTAACCTAAAAGCTGAACTACTGCCCTTCACCACACACTTTGTTTGACAGCCCTCCTTCATGCTTGCTCTGCAGAGGCGCAATATGCGAGCATCCGTTGCAATGACATCCTCAGGCAGATCTGCTCTCATGTGCTGAACCTAGTGCCTCAAACCGCCCCCAGGAGGCGCTCATCTGACAGGGCAAACACTCAGCAACCTACGTGTGACCCTGGGAGCATCTGTTCACTCTACTTAAACCATCTAATAAGGAAGAAAGCACTTAAACACCACTTCAGACTGACGACAGCAGCCTATGCCACTGGATTTGGCAGCTCGCAGTCCTATTTTCTCAGTGAAGCATGGGGGGGGGGATTGGGGGGGGGTCTGACCTGCTGGTTCTTCTGTGCTGCTGACCACTGCGGTTGGGTTCACCACCGGGATTTCTGACAGGGGAAGAGAGGAGAGAGAAAGTTAACAGCAATTAGCAAAAACAAACAGAGAACAATAAAGCCAACACCCCCATCAGGAGTTATTACAGTAATGCGCAGGGGATTGGAAATGAGGGGGCGGGGCTTGCATGCAGTCCCTGCAGTAATTGCCCAATCACATCACAGTGCCCACAGCTGTGTCCAATGATGCTCCACTTTCCTCCTGCCCAACATCATTCAAATATGCAACCCCATGGAAAACAAGTCACTAAACACATTACACAGCCCACATCTAGTGGACACTCCAATACCAGAGTGAAGGTACGCACCTCAGAAGCAGAGCGCATGCGCTTTGTTCACAAACACCAACGCTAACTGCAAGTCTAACAACAGCGCGAGATTAATTACTTTTGCTGGTGGCGGCATGTTGAGTTTCTCGTGGTGAAAAACGACGGAAATGGCAAAGCCGACAAAGGGGGTCGAATAGACCCCGCATCCCGCAACACTAATGGAGGACACACTGCTAAGCGACTGGCTCCATCATAACACGAGAAACCTTTGGCATCCGCGTGTCAGGGAGCCGTGCAGCCGTGGTGATGTCTGGAGGCCTAAAGATACAATGCAAAAAAACCCAACACACACAGCAACACACAGACACAAGACTAAAATGCCCGCAAGCAGAACCCACAGGGGTTAGCATGTTACAGCTTTACAGCTGGTTGACAGCAGAACTGCCGTTTGATTTGTGCGGACAATGGAGAACTGGCTCAGTGTGCAAGTAACAGCTGATTTCCTGGAAAAGTATCTACCCATATGCACCCCCCTCCCCACCAATCTCTACAACAGTAGCAAAGTCCCTTCAAAACACAGACGTCTGCCAAAAGCCAGCTCCCTCCCTTGCAGCAAATTGCATGGCTATACCCATCTAAAGTGCACTCAGACTGTTACCCCCCCACGTGCAATGTTTCTCAACAGATTGCGAGTTCCCGACCCTCTGGATGCCTCTGTTCAGAGGGCAGGGGAGTTAAACCCAGCCTGGCCCACGTCATGTGGCATCCGGGATCCCTTTGGCAATGCCACCTACCCGTCCGCCTTGCCTCCACTTCAATGCTCAGATCTCACCACTAAGTCGCAAGAAATGCATGGACACCCGGCCCCAACTGGTGGGTGGGGTGGGGGAGGGGGTGACGTCTCGTGAATGCGCCCTAGCCCAGGGTCCTCCGGCGCGGGGCTCCTGGAATTTGTCGCGCCGTGTGACCGCGGTGAGTCCCCGCCCCCCAGGCCTCCGCCATCTGCCTCAAGTGAGGTGGAGATGGCAAGCGCAGCATCCGTCATGCGGCAGAGCGTGCAGACAAGCTGCTCACCCTCTTGTGGTCCGTCTGTGAGGACCAGGGGGCAGCTCGCAAACCTGGCCCCTCCACAGCCCACACTGACCCCTCACCACGAGGGCAAGGCGTGCAGGCCCTACCGCTGCAGCTGGGGCGTGTACGACTGAAATAATGCACCTTTTTCTTAGTTGAAATTACAACTGCGTGAGAATTTACCTCTGGGACAGAGAACAGAAATTGCAGCTCGGAGCAAGTCAGCTTAACATAGAGTGGCACTGGAACAGCCTGACGAGAACCCAAAACCAATACAGAAGCAGGGGCGGATCTAAGGTGTGGCCATGACCCCCCCAAGGAAATAAGTGACCACCCCTGAACAAAAAATGAAAACGAAATATGGAGCATTTAATCCTGTAAGCTAGAGCTGCCCAACCGTATGATGTGATGCGTCTCAAACTTGATCGCTAGATGATAGATAGATATTCTCTCCCCCACTCCGGTTGGCAAAATATTACCTCACTGCTACTACAGTAAAATTCCTGGTCTAGTGTGGTCACCCCATTGTATAAAGTCTGACTATGTCCCAGATAGGGGGACAAGAAATATAAAGACAAGCAATAAAAAGGAAACAGACCCCTTGCCGGATTAGAGCCTCAGCCCTTTCACACTCCAGGACTCAACGAGGAGCCCAGGGGGGAAAGAGGCCAGGTCAAGATGTACAGTACCGGACTCTATGAACTGATGGATCCACTCCACCCAAGGCAGTGTGATCCACCTGATTGCTTACAGTCTATAGACAGGAGGAGCTGGTGGATCCTTGGACACGCATGGTGTCTATCAATTCTGCTGAACATACCCCCCTCAGTCCCTTAGTATTAATGCACAATGACAGAAAAGCAAAAGAGACACATAACAGCCTTTGGTTTACATTTACAAACCAAACATGTCATTTTTTGGTTTCTGGGTATCTGCATCAGATGTGCCTGTTTTCTATTCTAACCAAAAACTCAAAACCAGAGCCAGCTCAGCAAGGTGGCCTGCCTAGTGTAGAGGTGAGGGGCAGTCCGACTCACTGATGCAAGGGGCCACGGGAGAGCGACTCTGCTGGTAGCCCTTGGCGCAGCGGTTGCAGGTGATGCCCGTCACGCCGTCCTTGCAGGGGCACTGACCCGTCGTTTGGTTACACGTCTTACCAGCAGCGCCCACTGGGTGGCAGTCACAAGCTGGAGGGAGAGAAAATAAATAATGGTTTAACACGTACTTCATTAATTATACTATTTGACCTCCTCATGTATTCCTTCCTGATTAGATTTAAAATTTAATGAAAAAAGAAGTCAATGTAATATCTGCATTGGTCTTAAAACCCGTGCAGCTCACTGTAATTGATTTCTTGTTCTCTGACATCGGTACTCATTACTGATCTCTACTGCTACCAGCACCGTGCCGCTCCTATATACCTTTAGTATTTTTTGGCTGCAGCAACCAGTCACCTCCATACCGCCGGGTACTGCGATAGCGGACGAACCGGG
>JAODJW010000094.1:20496811-20527583 GCA_026777045.1 Hyperopisus bebe
TATACCTTTAGTATTTTTTGGCTGCAGCAACCAGTCACCTCCATACCGCCGGGTACTGCGATAGCGGACGAACCGGGGAAGGAGAAGCGTAAGTGCATACCGCGCCAGGGCCGGTGCAAACTCACTTCTTTAATCCTCTGTCTGCCTGCACATCTAACTACCCCTCCTTCCAGCAATAAAGCACCAGAGCCCATTTTTGGATGCTTTCAATATGTAATTACGGTAAGGTTTCGTTAAACAGTGACTGGAAATAAGACTAGAAGATTTTAAGGACTGAAAAAAATCTCCCCTTCCCGCCCAAAACAGATAAAGAAATAAATAAAAAAAAGAAAAACGCACGGACGGTGCCCGTTGTCAGTATCAGCAGCGCCCTTCATAAGAGGCGGCGGACGGAGCAACGCGTCTGCATTCCTCTGACTCAGTTCCCTGTACCATCAAAGTAAACAGCACTAAATCTCCTCATCCCCGGCCGCCCTTGGCTCTGCCCGGTGAGTAAATATAGGGCTCTGGATGCCCTCACACACGTATGCCTGCAGCACACTATCCACTAACATCAGCAAAGTGCTGAAACCCAGAGCCGATTATTTGCGACGATGTTCTGAAGTTTAATTTTTATTTCTCAGTAAATTGGAATCATATGCATTGCTATGAACAATGCGAACAGTGTCTATTACATCGAGCCGATATGCAACAATTTTATTACAGTTAGAAAAAACATCACGTTGCGAACGACTGCATATCAAACAAGCAGTAATACTCCGTTCCCTGTAAAATTTATCAACGCCATCGAGCGCCACTGGTTTCTCCGGTTGCAAGGTTTCAATTTTTGAACAATTTGATCTCATCTTGATAGCTAGGAAAAAACGGAAAGAAAAACATGCGACTGCCTGAAATATCGATATTTTATGGTGATGAGCGGTCAGCAGAACGAGAGCTGGAATCGGCCTGCGAGGTTCGTCGAGATGGATTCAAATCAGGTCACGCAGTACGGAGCGAAGAAAAACAATATATTTGAAAAATAAACAGTAAGAAGATAGGATCATGTTTAAAAAATGTCTCTATCAGATCTGGCACTGTGAATGTTCGTTAATGCACAACTGGGAACAACGTAGAAGCAGTTTATTCCCCCTTGTTTGAGACTAATTTAGTAGAAAACAACCCCTTTCCATGCTGAAATTACAAAGGTAAACAGCAGTATTTTACTGTAATGCGATAGTCCTAATTATTCAGCATCCTAAAGAGCAGAAACTATCCTTTGGGAAAATACCAGTAACTCAAGTACGCTAATAAAACAATTGTTCATTTTTGGGTCTTGATTTTGTCAGACTTAATTGTGTTTTATTGCTATTCATAATTTTCCCCTAAGGCCATCACAACCTGGTGATAAGAGGATAGCCTCCTGCTTCTTTTATTTACTTTTTGTTGTTTACTTGTCACTTTTTTTTTATCTTAACTTGGCTACTAATGCGTTATATACTTTAGATATCTTTGCTGTCATTGTAATTAAAACAACATTTAGTTGTTTTAATTACAATAATAATAAAGATGTCTATCTATATCTAACAAATTTCAATTTATTTAACAATTAATATAATAATTATTCTGTTGCTTGAACCAGAAATCATAAAATGAGGAATCTGCATCCTTAACCACCAAATTATTGTTTGATAGTTTGTTTTTAGATGCTGTCTGCAAAAACCATGCTCTGTTAGACAGAGTTCCAGCACCTGGCTAGAAACTTTGAGCTTTGTATTTTTCCCCTCACTATTGTTTGGGGATGTTGGCACGTCTGCTGAACTTCTTTGATTGAAAGTGGAGATGGGGGGGGTGAGGGGGATGGTGCAGGAGCCTGAAGGTCAGAGGTCTCTGCGCAAAGCACCAGTCTGCTTGTGTGACTCAGTTCCCATCCCTCACACTGCTGAGGGAACAACTGCATTGCCCCTGTGGCCAGGTGCTGGGGGGTGTACCCATTTGGAAATGTCTGACATTCCTCTTCCAAGCGTTCCTTCACGCTCCCAGATGTGCTAACGAACTGCAGCTGATCAGGCCCCTAAAACCTGCTCTTTGAAGTCACTGAGGTCATCGTGTGGGGAGGGGTGGCGAAAGAAACGGAAGCAAGGGGTCCAAATCACCCCCGTACCTTCACCTCAGTTATAAAAAGTACAAAATGAGATAGCTACCCGGCTGGTTAATGCTAAGGGTCACCCACTCTTCCGCGGTGCTGCAGAATTAGGGGAGGAAATTTTACCTGTGGCCCTTAAACCATTTTGATCAGCTTACTGTGGATCTGTCAACTGTGAACATAGACATGGTCTCTCTTATGAAGGACTGTCAAATATCAATAATGGAGTACCGAATTATAAACTTCCTGTCATTTGAGCCTCCCCATAAAAGCAGCTCTTCTGCTTCCTGAGACCTGTGTAGGCCTGTGTTGCAGCATTAGGTCGATTCCATTATGTTATTTTTGCACAACCCCACCAAGAAAACACAACTGGATCATAACTGGTTACATATCTGTTTGCCCGTTTGTGTATAAACAGTCTGTGTTAATCCTGAAAGAGAAGCAGGATACTTAATTCATTCATGTTTTTGACATTTGATTGAAATTGTAATCTGCTATGAGCCATGTATTCATTACCCTGGAATCGCAAACACGCTCCTCCCACACCACATAGCTGACTGCATTCCCAGATGTTGCAACAGTGCTTGATGAGACGGTTAATGCTTTCACCAGTGCAGATTGAAACCGGAGATGCGACTCTATCTTATCTCTCAAAACAACAACATCCCTTCTCACTCCAAGACACCCTAAAATACTACTGTTTCTCGCTGTATTTCAAACTAGGCAAGATGCTAATGTATAGTGAAAACAAATAAAGCTTTATCTCCATAACAAAAAAAGACAGCTGTGGACTCTTGCGGGGTGAAAGCAGTTGCATCAACATTGCTCCACTAAAATGAATTTAAGCCTCACTGTAGAGTTGCTTCCTAGGGTAGAAAATCATGGTAAGAAGTCATGGGGAGTCCATGCATCCGCTAGTGTACTAACAAAAGAAAAGTATGATAGCCGCAAAGATCTTGTCACAAGACAATTATGATGTATATTTCACAATATAACACTCCATATAGCATGCTTAGATACAGTGAACAAATGCGTTCTATAATAATTATGCAAATATAACTGTCGGTAGGAAGATGTTGCACAAATTTATTCAGATGAACTAGTCTACATCCCATGTTCATATGTGTTTCAAAATTCCAGGAAGGGAAAGTGGATAAAGTGAACAGTGAAGGTTATGACACAGAGACTGTAAAGATGTCTCTAGGGGCATGCCCCCCATTGGCATACTATTCTCTGGAACCAAAGAGTCAGCATAGAGCCTTTGTTGGCATGGAACTAGAAAACCATCATCCTGCCAGCACAGCTGATTTATTTTGCCCGGAGAATGACAGACGAGTGACATGACATTGTTTTTATGTCATCCCCCCTGGTGCCTAAAAGCATGATGTTTGAAGTTTTATGTCAAGGAGGCTTAGGGCAGTTAAAAAGCAGTAAAAATAAAGAAGGGCCGTGGATGTTGATGAGTTTTCAAGACTGTATAGCTAGTGCTGCATTGGGCAGTTCAGGGATACTTCTGCTCTGTTGCTGGAGAGACACAGGCAGGGGTACCATGGACGAGGAGAAGAAACGAGTGCCAAGCAGCACCGAACAAGGGCAAAGCACGGAAAGTACATGGGTGCTTGAGATTTATTTTAGGGGCAAATAAATGTAGACAAGGTTGATAATAGAAAGCCAGAGGGGGGCATGTGGAAACAAAAGTCTTGAAGAAGCAATAAACTTTGCCAGAGAAGTCATTCCACCACGCGTGCAAGAAATTCAAGCTCCTGCCGAAACGTCCTTGTGGTGTTCCGGGTGCATCTTATCATGGAACAACATGCCAAAATGTACAGCAGGCTCTGCAGTTTCCTTAAACTTCCACAAGTTTTTGTACAGGAAAAAATGAAGATTTCAGTTCTTTCTATTTGTCCGCTCCACCCCCATACCTACCAAAAAAGCTTAACTCTCTGACACTCTGCCAAGCCAATTGTTTTTCTTACAGACCACTGATCACATGTTGCCTTCCAGTGCCAATTAAAGGAGTGGCAAGTAACGATGGGAGAAGCTAGGCTTTAGAGAGTATTAATCATGCACTGACAATACTGATTTAACCCAACAAGAACCAGACAGTTATCGATACTTTTAACCACTATAGCTTTTCTGTTCTTAAAGTTTCCTTAATGACAAGCACTTGATAATTTACAGAGCATATGAAAAATCCACTCACTGTGGATTTCAAAGCATGATCTTCTACCATCACCAAAGATCATGAAGATTTAAAAAAAATATTGGTTAAAGAACTGCTGAACTCTTAAAATCAAAACCTTCTTGTTGGGGCAACTTCCAGGAAAACAGCATTTGTAACCTTGAGCATGGAACTCAATATGAATGACTTTGGCAAGTGTCCATCCATCCACAGTTCCTCTATACCGCTTATCCAATACAGAGCTGTGGTGAGCTTGGAGCCTATCCCAAGAAATACTAGGGAAAGGAAGGAGGACACTCAGGATGAGGTACTCAGCAAGTATCCAATGCATATGAAGTCTACCAAAGGCAACAGAAAGCTTGGGAAAACTTGCAACTTCTGATGAGCAACTCTGTGCTTGTGCAATGGCTGCATCAGATACCCTGGCTCCCTCAACCCTTCTGCCCCAGGGCAAAACGATGGCAATTACATTCCACCACTGCAATCAGGACTGGACAATGACACGGCTCAGGCTCAAATTGTTCAAGACGAACCTTTCCTTGAACAGTGTTTTGCTACTTTATTTTCCCAGTGATGGGAAAAACAGGACTGCAGGATTTCTGAGAAGAACACATTATCTACACAACTATGTGCTCTTGGCCTCATTTGAGAGCAATTCACTGCATCACAAAATGAGACGTCCAACTAAATGGAAAAAAGACTGCTTAAGGTATATAGCTCTTAACTTGAATTCGCTTTTATAAACTAATTAGTAAGTCACAGCGAACATTTTGTTATTTTAATAACTGCAGGGTCTCTTGTTGCTTACTAAGTTTTATCAAAGCTTAGCAAAAAAAAAAGAATAACAGAGGTAGGCTTTTGGGTCAAAGGAACAGGAATTTGGAAAAGGTTTTAATGGAGTACAGGAGAATATGGGGGATGTTTGTAAGAAGATAATTTTACTTTGGTCGCACTTCCTTCAAACATGTTCTCATCTCAACATTTTATAACAAGGGCTCAGACTGGGTCGGCTTCATGTGTCTCTCAATGGACAACACTGGCTCCAGCCTGATATTTCATCTCTCTGTTTATACTCTGGGATCACCTTATGTTCTCCCCCCCAATACACTTTACATGTGTTTCACTTTAGAAGAAGCTGTCCCAAGTTGGACTCGCTTTAAACACACGGAGGCTTCTACGTTGCCCCGGATGGCGGACGTCTGTTTGATTTGCACTCTGGCAGTTTCTCAGAAAACTTGTGTACACGCCAAACACGGGGTGGAAAGCTGGCCCTGCGCCTCCCGAGAACACGAGCATCACGTTGCTCTCTCACTTATGCAAGCACAGGTTAGGAGCTCTAAATCTCTCCTCCTGGGGAGGGACGTGACCTGAAAGTACAAAATCTTGACAGGTAGAGCAGGGTCATGTATAGTTATTATTTTACTGCTAGTATTACTCCAGGATCATATGGTTTTCCAGTTGGAAACCAGTTAACATCACAAGAAAATGAATTCTTTAATTTGAATAATCTTCTTAGTAGTGTAATGGAGTCTTTATAGCCATTCTGGATAGTGAGGTAGCCCTCTGCCTTAACTCTGATTGCATATCTCTCCTTTTTCTCGGTATTTCTATCTTTTTAGCAAAGTATCTATTAGGCTTCAAAATCCTGCCTCTGGTCTGTGTGTAGAGTTTGCTTATTATCCCTCTGTTACATGGCCCATGGGTCTCTTGCAGGTACTTTGGTTTCCTCCCACAGTTCACAGACATGAAGTAATGTTATCCGGTGTCTCTAAATTGCCCACAGTGTGTGAGTACATGTACAGTACCAGTCAAAAGCTGGGACACACCAAGCCACCTACAAAAGAGAGTGATAGTGTCGCTACCTGGACTAAACACAGTAGAAATGGTTTTGGAGGAGTTTGAGCAGAGAGTGAAGGAAAAGTGGCCAGTATTTGTGGGAACTTCTTCAGGACAGCTGGAAGAGCATCCCAGGAGGCCACCTCATGAAACTGGTGTAGAGGAGACCATAGGGTCAACCAGTCCCTGGAGCAATTGGAGTGGTAGGATCACTCTGCCAACCACGGATTTGATCTAGCAATCTTCTCTTGAGTCCTGACCCTTAAATTATTATTTTTTTGGTCTGTACATAATTCCATATATGTTATTTTGTAGTTTTGTTGTCTTTATTTTAAAATTAAGAGAACAGTACAAATAAAGCTTTCTATGGATACATGAGTCAAAGCTTTTGGCTGGTACTGTATATGAATTGTGATGGACTGGCACCCGGTCCAGTGTGTACCCCAGCCTTGTGCCCTATGCTACCTGGGATAAGCTCCAGGCCCCCTGTGATCCTCAACAGGATAAGTGGTTAGAAGATGGATGGATGAATGGATTGATTTCCATCTTTTCAGCACCATAAAATATAAACAAAAGCATAACTGTCCAGCTCAGTCTTTTATTCCTGCTGTGCCATCCAGGATGTCAAAGTACCTCAAAGTAAATGAGCGACAGGGCCTGTGACCATGGCTTTGAAATACCTGCAGGAGATACGGAGGTGTGATGGGGACCAGATGGGGAGCCGAGCGCTCAAACCATCTATCAACGTCTTGCCTGTCCATTAAACGGCGGCGCTTGGAGTGTGAGAAGAGCAGCTTCATGGCAGCTCTACCGTGGAGGTCTGATTCGAAGCAGGTTTACCCACCGCACTCCCCAGGAAACACCTGTATTTTATTGCCATTATTCCATTTCAGACACTAAGCCGGCCGATTTGCGGACCCCTGTCGCAAGTGGGCCGAGAAATGTCACGACATGGGGAACACGCGGCGGACTGGGTTTCAGGGAATCAGGGGCCGGACGAGACTTGAAAGAGACGAGCTGAACATAACAAGAGCCCAGATCAATCAACATGCCGGCTGCTAAGTCTGACTTCTATTGCCGCAGGATTTTCATTTCCTACACATCCGGACTTTTGAAGGCAAGGTGATAAAGTTTTATTACCACCGAGGCAAGACTGACCGCTGCATTTGTCGGCTTTGATAAAAACAAATAACCTCGTCCTGGTCTGTCCAGCAAGTGTCAGAGGCCGGTGGTATCTGGAATTCATTATGTGCCATGGTGGCGGGCATGTCTAATTGGAGTGTCGGGCCGGGTCGGTCACTGCTCCATCTAAAAACATTGCACTGCTGGAGACGCCGAGTTGAACAAACAGAATGGTGGAACTACAGAAGCAGCATTTTTTCACCGTGCAACCTGGAGCCTCTGAAGATCTGTAATTCCAAAGCTTTAAAAAAGAGAATTGATCAAAAGCCTATTGGAACCTTTCGTCCATCAAGATAAGAGGACAAGTACTTAATATCCTGATTATCTGGACAACTCCAACGTGCTGGCAGGTCCGACCGTCTGTCCAGAGGTGTGAATGGATGTGTAAACTGGAATGTTGACTTGAGAAGGAAAGATAAGGAAGAGTTTGAAGGAATGTTTATTCTGATGGAGGCCCTTTGCTTTCAGTCATAATCGTGACCGTTAGCTATGCCTGACCGTTCCAGTTAGACTTCCCAGCTACCTCCACCGCTGTGCCCCTTGCTTGCGGTCTTCCACAGACCCTAATGTACGAAGTCACATAAGCCCCCTTCTGCTGTTCATTTGGAAAGGCAACAACTGGATATTTCCCAGAGGCAACAGTGAACTGACAGGAAACTTGTGTTGCTTTTTGCATGAGTTGAAACAGGGGGAGAAAAGGGAAAAAAAATTCTTAACTGGATTGGGACACATTGCTGCATACTAGCTGCGAATCTGCAGCATTATGCAGTCTGCAAATACAATTCTCTCATGACAAACAGAGTGTAATCAACTTGTAATTTAATTTAACATATGGTAAACAGCTTTCAGAGAAAAGTAATCAGTGGAAACTTTTTTAGCCAATAAGTACAGAATATGCTAAAGTAATATGCTAAATCAATAATTTTGTATTGTATATTTTGTATAGACTGTAGTATTGCTCTAGGGTGAACAGTTTTTTCACACATAGTTAGGTTATTAAGGTCACAGTAAAAATGTTTAGTTTCAAAGGCAATGTCCATCTAGTAACTGGAGATTAGAAACTGGACAGTTGTAGGCGAACTGGCACTTTTAATTTAAATATCACTGTTTAAAAAAGTTAATCACACTGACAGATGCGATTCGGGGCACAAAAAGTGTTTACATTTAGATCATAAACATAGAGATGATTCGCAGAGATTTTACACTCTGCAGGACTTTAAATTCCATTTCAAATAGCATATACTACTTGTGATGTTATAACATGACGTTTGTGATAAAACAGCTGAAGTTCTCATCACACAACTTCCTTTGACACGAATGACACTGTTTGGCCATGCAGAAAGAAAACCTCATTACTTTGTCTTTAGCTATTTAGTACCAAAATGTGATGTCTATTCACACCAGCTTCAGGATGATATCACTGTAGCAGATATTACACATGTTTTTACCTAAACCTTAAAAGAGATAGTAGACCATACCTTTGCAAGCCTTGCGGTGGTTGATGGGCCGGGAGAGGTCCCTGTAGAAGCCCTCCTTGCAGTAGTGACAGTGCCGGCCAGCGGTGTTGTGTCGGCAGTTCATGCACACTCCCCCGCTCTTCCTCCCGGACAGTTTGTACAGCTCCATGTTGAAGCGGCAGCGGCGGGCGTGAAGGTTACAGTTGCAGGCTGGGGAGGCAAGAAAAGGGGAAAGAACGTGTAAAAAAGGGCTTTTTTTTCCACCTCTTGAAAAAGAGACCCTGCCCAGTGGAAATTATGTTATGTGTCTGGAACAAACTTTAATTTTTAAAACCTGTGTGATAGCTTTCAAATGTATACATGTTTTAGCATCTAAATGGAATCTTTCATGAAAATCCATATCTAGATCCATCTGTATTGCTGGACCCATATCTACACATATTAGGTAGGTATTGCCAAAGGTATAAGTACTTCGACTGTGACCTAAGACGAAAAAAAGGAAAGGGATTAGACCAAATCACTGTTTTATGTGATCTTCATCTCTGCAATTTATGCTAGGAGTGGCATATTAAAAACATGTATGTTTTCTGACAGGATGAGTTTTTAAATGCATCAGGTCCCTAAGAGTGCCAAGGTGGAGTTGGAAAGACAGCTGCTAGACACATTTCTATGGATGCCTTCACAGTGACAGGGTGGGGTCTGAACAGGACAAATTACAACCAGGGGAAATCTAAATATCAGGCGTCTCTACCATGTGTAGCATTTGCTGTGATTTCTCCATACCCCACAACACAAAAAGCAGATCCATCTCTTACCATCAAGAACCCAGAAGAGCAATGCAGACCACAAAGGTGTACATTTTTAATCAGGATGTCTGCAGTCATGTTCATATAGAAAGAAAACCCATTCAGGGCTTTTGCCATTGTCTGCTTTAGGGCATCTCTATGACCTCCAAACCCACAATCAGATTTCAGGCAGTTCTGACCATTCTGCTGATGTGCAGTTCAAACAAAATCCTCAGTTTCTTAGCCGGCCTCCCCTTCATCCACACAAAAAAGAACATTTTCTATATTCCTACATCTTTTCTTTTATTTAGGGAGAAATTAACTGGGCTGACAACTACTTTTACATGAAGAAGGTTCCCTAGGAGACCCACTCTGACCCACTTGTACTCATCATATACCAAAGAGCTCAGTCAGGAATAAACGCTTCTCATCTAAAATTACCCTGCTATACAATGTACATTTATAAGAATTTATAATTAAGAGGACATTTAGTAGATTCAGAACTATTGCGGTTTGGAGAGTGAAACCACCCAAATATTTACAAAGCTACACATAGATAGTAAATGCATATATTTACATTGTAAATATTAATATCTCTAGTTCGCAACACATTCGTGTTGCTTCTCTCTCATCCTACTGCTGACAAATATGCAGAATGCATACAGCAGTCCCCTTCTTATGTCCAGAGAATTCATAGTATTCTTAAGGTGCTACGACTGCAATAAGAAACATCTGCTCTATGTTTCCAGTTGCTGTCTGGAGTTTGCCTGAGCGCAATGGAATTACTCGTGGCTAATTTTGCGTTACAATAAGCCTTATCTGAATAATGAAGTGTTTTTTTTTTGCTATTTGATCCAACATAGATCAGTCTATGGCACGGCATATTGCAGATGGACCATGTTTCTGTCCAGTTATCCATCTGCTTTCCCTTCACACCCTGGCCATATGCCCACCACATGGCAATCACCTTCAGGTTCGTGGCCTCACCGATCTGACAAATCAGCAGGAAGAGCCTGATAGACCCATGCCTTGTGGAATCAAAGAAACCTCTAAGCACCACCCTCCCAACATAAAATACATAATAGAAAGAGCACAGTGGCAATCTACAATGATTAGAGTGAAAAAAGTCCACACTCCTGCTGTGAGAGACAAATTGAAAGCCTCTCACAAGTACAGCGGCTGTATTCCTTAAGGCTTTAGTTCCTCTAGATAGTAGGATACGTGTGATTAGTGTTTTATAGAATATTCTAATCCTCTGCTTGAAGCCACATTTATAATAATAATAATAAAGAAAAATGTGTTAAATGTTATTGTTTTCAGAGAAAAGATCTGTTTCAAAGCATTAATGGTTCCTGATCCAACCACCTGACTGACAAGTCGTATACTCCACAATAAGTGTATCCCACACGATTCCATCTGATTATTATTACAAAACCAATTTGTCTGGAATTCTCCACTTAATGAAAACCTTTTTTTCTAATCCTCCTTGGAGAGAAGCTATTTTCCTACAATAAGTTGCCGGTTCTGTTCCCGCGGGTTCTGGCGTCGACCCTTTTAGCCTTAGCTGCAGTCTGCTTCAGTCTAATTAATGACAGGCCCTTGATACACGGAAGCCCGTTTACAGACGCAGATATCAGAAAAGCATAAAGCGTGCTCGTATCATACAAGTTTTTCCCATTGCTTCGGAAGGATATGCTGATCAGAGAAAGGAGCCATCATATAGATAACAAAATGACAGCTAAGCTCAAGGCTGATCGTAGTGGAGTATTAAAGCCGAGCCCAAATCTCTTATTTCCCCAGCTTCCGTTCAGTGATATCCCCTAATCATTTGTAAGCTTTAGTCTGTATCTCTTGAAAATTCATGTTTGAGTTTCTATACCTCTGACAGAGTCCTGTTACTGCTTTTAACAAGGTATCAGTGCGTGGGGCAGGGTGTTTGGGGGTGGGGGCGACTGATTAAACGCCTCAAACCAAAGCACAGCTGTGAGCACTTTTGTCTGTTAACACACTAATAATGGACACAGGAGAGAGTGATCACTCAATTAGCACCCACACCGAATTACCACTTTCGTTTAGACTTTCGGACCTGTGAGACCGTCACCGTTCGGCTGATAATTTGCTGCGCGAGGCACCAGCGTGGTGTACTTGTTCGCTGACCCCGGCTTGCCATTGAAACCAGAACAAATGAACAATGAAAATGACAAGAGTTCTGTGGGTTGAAGTTACTGCTTTGAGCCATTTGATTTATCCCCTTGCAATTACTTTGGCCAGTGGCCTCAACCAATCAGAGACCAAGAGGCGTTTCTGTGATCCATCAGTGACCCAAGGAGCGCCTTAACCTGCATCAGAGCCTATTATACTTCTTCCACCTTTTTGAGGGCTCGAAGGGGGAGGGAGGCAAGTGAAGAAAAGGGAAATAAAAGGGGGCCGTTAACTGCAGCTCCGTGGCACTGGAGGATTTTCTGCAGCACATGGCATGTTTATGAGTTTGTTTTGAAGCGCTGCACACAATTCCCCTTAATTCGTCTCAGCAGGGATAACTGCGTCTCAGCAAGGCCATTTTTAAATTCATTAACACATCAAAGGCAAATGGGAGATTTCTGAAAATGCTCTGTAATTGTTATCTGTTGGAGAGACCCAGGGGTTCGAAGAAGTAGAGTGGTGGTGGGGGGGGTATTAAAACTCCTGGCCAGCACATTTTATAGGTCATCGCCACTGTCGTTCGCGCTTGGCAAAAAAACAAACAAAGAACGAGGACGCAGCAAATTAACTGCTGATTGAAATAACAAGTGAATGGGCCAGAAGGAATTAATTAATAGATTCTGGATCGGCACTGGGTCACGACACATAATGAGCAAAAATAATACCACCCTATTGTGACCCCATATTTTGCGCAGAAACAAGGCAGAAGGGGTATTTTAAATCTCACAGAACTTCAAGACAAACATTTTCATAATGATTTTTTGGGTATTGTGTTTTCTGTTGCCAAGGATGTAGAGGAAGATGCAAAGCTGGGCTCTCCAGAGATACCCCTCTTCCCACTTCTCATAGCAGGCTTTAATTGGTACCACTCTGAACCTTTCGGCTTTCCCCATCGATTCATTACCATATCAAACCCTTATTAAAATGTTTCCTCCTATCCAATTTTTCATATCATTATTTTGGAGACACTTACTGGAACTAGGTTGCTAGGGATGCAGTTGTTTTGCAAACAAGAGTAAATTTTAGGGAGTATGAACCATAAAGGGGGGGGTGTCTGCTTATTTCACATGCAAATGTGCACCCTAAGACTGATTTTATGTTGTACGCAAGCTACATTGTTTCAGAAAATCCCCCATTTTTAACACCTGCCCATAAAATTTCACAGCTTTAGCAGACACCATGCAGACAGTTTGTCTTTGATTTTTCTTTCTATTACATGGTGCTTTTTTCTTGCATAGGTAATGAGTAAGGTCTGCTCATTGCATGGGGCTGTTTTGACCAAAATCCATGTCTGCAGTCCTAAAATAGACTTATGAGGTCCCCAAGTTGGAGCATTCTGCCAATAAAGACGGAACAAGAAGAGGACCTCTGCCCTCATCACCAGAGATTTTCACGTCTGTCTGAGTCTGGTGCTCTCAGCCAGCCTCCCCTGGACACAGGAGCACAGGATAGTGCTCTGCCAAGCCCAGAAGCCACCTGCTCAGGACCCAGCCTATAATTGTCCCATGGATCCAGCCAAGTGAGTGCTGGCTACTGCGGGACAGAGAGGGCCCTCTGTTCAACTTCACCCAGCATGCTGAGTCATGCTATGAAGAAGGACTTAAAGGCAGGAGACACCTATTCCTCATGTTCACTTTGTATTACAGCAACTATGGCAGTGTTCCCCTGGTCTACCTCACCTACTTAACTCTTGAAGTTTGAACCTCAAGAGCAGGTTTTGACAAGATTATGCTTCAGGGTGGCCTCATGTCAGCATGACCCTTCCTAAGCCCTGAATTTCATGCTTCACTTCCTCATCAACATGCCATGCTGCCATCATCATCATCATCATTGTCATCATGATCATCTACATTCATAACCTCTTTGGTGACACAATTCTGCACCAAACAAAATGTGGGATGTTCCGGTTCTCCATTAGTTTTGACTTCACATGTGACCGGAACCATGGGATTCTGGCCTTGAAATCAATCGGGGGGAATTCCACAGACAGACGTCAAGCCTTCCCCACAATAACAGGGTGATTAGGAAATGAACTACTAGAGGACGTTGGGATAAGGATGATACTGCAATGGGTTCACACTATCACTTTGGCTACTGTCCGCAACAGCAAAGCACCAGATGGCAGGAACCTGAGAGAGCAGGGGGGCTGTGAGGAGCTCCTGACCTCATGGTGGGCTTACAGTTTCCTTCATATATGACAAAAAAAACTGTCCATATAAGAAACCGTATTATACAGGGTCCCATTGAGCAGACTGTCTTAGCTAGACTTACTGTAAAAAGTTTGGAGACACCATTTGGAGAAATGTGTTTTTTTAATTATATCCTCAGAATTTAGTATAATTCATACCAATGTTGATCTTACAGACTGAAGTGAAAATAGCAACAGTTATTGTAACACTTTTAAATACAAAATACCCCATCTAAAAATGATCATATTGCATTGAACTTTTAGTTAGCAAAAATGTCAGCTGTTAATGTAATTCAGTTTAAAAAATAATTTTTACTTTTGCAGCTCTGAGATAAAGATTTGGGCAAATCTTAATATTTTATAAACAAAAAAAGCTAAAAAAAACATTGCTTGTGATGCACCCAAGAATTTTTACAGGAGATGCTTGTACACAACACAATTCATTCTAGGAGCGCAGAATCCACCTTTTACATATTACTTTACACAGAGAATAAATCATACTGAAAAGGGGTAAATGATTCAACTCAGCGAAAGGTCAAAAGGTTGCCGGTTGCTCTCAGGTGTCATCGAATTCGTCTACCTTTTCTTGACTCCTTTGCTCCCTCCTCTCTGAGATGTGCCTCCCTCCCAAATCCTGCCCCCCAGGGAGCATAGATCTCTCAGGCTTCCCTTCTCGTGTCTCTGCAGCCTGGGTGGCATCTGAGCGCTCCACTTCAGAGCAGGGACAGCAGCGGGGGGGGGGGATCAAATGACGTTTGGATTGCTGAACAATTCCACTCATACGTGATGTCAACTGATTGCTACTAGCGCTGTACTAAGAGAATCTAGACAGTTGTAAATTGAAATGAAAACACATCACACTTATACACTGAAAATGGCCAAGTCATCAAAGCATGGGTGTTTCTGTAGAAAGTTTGCTGATGGGTGTTCACGTTTGAGGTTTGTGAGGACCACCCCTCAACGTTATGAGTAAAAGTCTACAGATGACATAAGACGATAACTACACATCCCCCACAATCAGCTGGTAATAAACAGTATGCACCCTCCCCCCTCAGCAGGGTCTCAAAGGACACTGAGAAACACATTTGTCCTTGTATATGGATGAGAATTTAGTGGGTTTGAAAACCACATGTCTGAATTCACCACAAAAACCACCAAGGGTGACTGAAGGCTCAAGCCTGGGTTTATTCAAGCCGTATTCAAGTATCTCTACCACTAGGGTTGCTAAAAACATCACTCACTGATGCATCCCACTGTCATAATTCAGATAAATTAATGAAGTGACCAACCACTGACTCATAAAAACCTCTTCTATGGCTGCTAAAACCAAGACTGGTGGAGAAAGATCTCATGGTGTAAAGCTGGGAAGAAATGAAAATGTGGAACGGGGTTGATGACTCCCTATGGATCTGTCCTGTATATGAGTTACCATTTGCCTAAAAAACCTTCATTACTCAAGATTAGTTTCATCTGCTCAACATCTTCTCCAGCATCTATCCCATACTGCAAACGTCACCCGATGCTGTCTGTTTGTCTGTTCTTTGTTGTTCTGTCACCAGTGCTCCATCGCCCTGATTATTAACCATGATGCTTTTGTTTTAAAGGCTAAACTGGTGCCCTGGACAACAGAGGCATACTCCTAAAAATTACCGACGCAAAAAAAAAAACAACTTTTAAACATTTTTTTGGAAGAATTCCTTACAAATTCAAACTTGGAGGAGTAACTTTGGAAATGGTAAATTTGATGATATTTTTAAGAATTCCACATAAAAAAAATAAAACAAAGGATTTACCCATCAACTATGGCAATGTGGAGTCATTTTCATCTACAGCCCAGATTAAATTACACAAAAGTGCAACAATGACGTGCCTGCCGCTGCAGTGATTGCAAACATATGCCGCACAGAGACGGCAGTAGTGTGGCCGCGGGCACGCTAGGCATTCAGTATGCGCTGGCACAGTGATAAAGCATGTGAGCTGTGACTGAGCCATGCCCATAACATCCATCTACATTTAGGACTGAGCTATCCCACGGAACGCCAGGTCCGAAGAAGTTGCCATTACTACATCTAACGTGTAGAAAAAAAAGTTATTTTTCCTTTTGGTACAAGGATTCTTGGATGCGTACAAAAGAGCGTGCCAGGCAGCGATTTCACTTTGCCCGGTTGCCAGGTTAAGCAATCCCAGCCCACACAGTCTAGCAGGGGGCGTTGGTTTGAACTTGAGACGTGTGAACTTGCAAGAGAAGAATCCAAAGCAAACAACACAAAAAAGCCTAAAACATGCAGAATTTATCTGCTATGACCTCCCTGTTACCCTTCTGTCTCATCCATCTGAACAGTCAGCTGAGGATCCATCTTCACACCCCATTGGCCCACTCCTGACCCAACACCACTGTTCTCCTAATTTTTGCAGAGGCACCATCTCAGTTGCTCTTGGAATAACATTTCTGAAATGTTAATTTTTCATAAATGCCGATTTTATGTGTATATATATATATGTGTGTGTGTGTGTATGTGCATCTATGAATAATATATATATATTTGCAAACAGCAGCATGGTTCTTCCCTGCTTCTCATTAATGAAGGGCTTTTAGTAGCTTGATACGAACTGTCCTAGCAGTGCACTTCACGCCTGCACTTAATGTTTCCCATTCATTTTGAGGGCCATCCTATGATTCATGGGAAACTGTCGGATAAGGTCACAGTCATCTCTAGCATTAGAAAGTTGCTTCTGCCCTTTACCTGGCTGGTTTCTGGTAATTCTCAGTGTTTCCTACTTCACCTTACTTTTGTGTACTGCTATTTTAGAAATGTTGAACCTTGAAGCATCCTGCTACTCAGCATAGCCTTCTGCCAGCTGAACCAGGAGTAAACATGGATTTAACAATGCAGATTGAAAAATATAGTGGTCTCTTAATTTTTTCCACGGCTGTGTGTGTGTGTTTGTGTGTGTGTGTGTGTGTGTGTGTGTAAACATGCAAATTAAGTGATGAGTGACAGCAGCAAGAAAAAGAAAATACTAACAACAAGTGCTTCTAGAAAATCAGCTGATTCCATTGCAGTACCATCTACAGTTAAATCCAGAAGAGTTTGCTTAATCTGTGCAGGAGACTGAGCAGAACACAGAAAAATAAAGCACAACATCATCATGCTGGCCTTGAACCGGCTGATTGTATTACACCCCGGCACAAAGAACGTGACCTCTCGATGATTTCCGGAGCGGGGATGAAATTGTTAAGGGAGAGAAAACGCAGACTTCTTTGTGCCCCCTCCTTTTTTGAGAACCGTGGAATGGAACCGCTTTCTGAAAGTGGGGGTTTCATTTGAAAGTATAATTGTCATGCGGGCATCTGTCTGAGACCAATCCTCGAGCCTTGTATCTGGAATGAGGCCACTCCGAGGGTGGGGCCCGGACGCACTGTGAATTTGCAAGGGGCGGCACTCAGCCTGATGTCCACTGACCTCCCCCCGATCCACCGGCGGTCCGGGTGGCTGGATCCCAGTGGATTCACCACCGTCACTCCGCCTCTTCTGTGCCCCAAAACCCAGCCACTCTCCCCGGCAGCCCATCTGTCATCCCTCTTTTAATTCCAACTGATTGTTTCCCAAACAGAGGCTTCGCATTGACCCCTCTATACACGGACCTCACGAGTCGCCGCCCTGAAAGCCCACAGTCGGCTGTCTTTTTTTAATCAATAGCAGGAAAAAAAGAGACAACAGAAAAGTAAAAATGCCAACAAAAGATTTCACAATAAAAGCCTCCATGTGTGTCAAGCACCAGAGCATATTCCACAATGGCCGGTAGTCGCTCAGAGAAAAGGACCAAACCCTGCTGCACGAGGATGAGGGACATTTCAAAGTCTCATCAAATGTAGAGAAGACTCTTAACGGTTAATGAGTGAAATATTACCCATTCCTCTCTATAGATACAGCGTGTCCTGAAAGCCAATCTCAGACAGGAGATGACCTGGTCAAGATGATTAAAATGAGCCACATATTTACCACACATTCTAAGCTAATGAGCTCATTCCAGCTCATTTAAAGAAATGAGCTGTGCCTGGATTTTAAATCCTCTGTTAATCTTTACACCGCAGGTTTATGCTAAAAGTAGTTTGAGCAGGTCAGCTAATGAAGAGATACGACAAAGCCTCAGCCTATTCACATGTGGAATTTGGAACAATCCAGAACAGATGATTGGACAGCCTTTCTTACTCACTCACGTATCACACGATATGAAATGCAGAAAATGCACCTTTGCCCTTTCCACATGTATTCTTTTAACCATGTTTTTCTTATCTTTAACTTTTTATTTAGCGTTGAGTCCATGTACAAATCAGGATGAGCTTGTCTGTATATCGGTTCTGTTCCTGAGCCCCTCTCTCCCCTTCCCCCATAACTGCTAGGATTCCAAAGGTCTGCTGAAACCACTTGAAATTCGTTGGTGTATTGCTTTTTGGACAGGCCGATTTTTAAATAATTAAAGCACACGTTATTGGAGAATACACCCGTCATGCATCTGTCATTATCCCCCGCTGATGAGAAACATCCATCGCTCCCCATGTCTGTTATCCACTCCTGATGACAAATAACAGAACAAAACGGCTAATGGGATATTAATAGCCGTGTACACTTCAAACCCGACCTTGTGCACAGAGCAGGCCCTGTGTCAGGGAGTCTTCAGCAAGACATGGGGGGGGGACAGAGGTGATGACTAGGGACCTTCTATTCCAGCTGCCCCCATGAAGCTCAGCCACTCTTGGGCTTCTTTGAGACAGCTTAGCCCTGTCAGCACTCCACAGTCGATGACAACTGCCCCAGCCCTAACCCTCATACCCATAATGCCTAGCGTGCTGTGATACAATGTGTGGGCACACCCATTACTTAGTATTACAATTTTTTAGTTAGGCTACAGCCGCCATATGATAACCTTTCCCTGCTTTAACTCTACAGATTTGTTCCCCTGGTGTGGGTACCCAGGCAGGTCCTGCTCCTGCTCATGTGGGGACATTGTCTTAAAGAACCTCATGAACACCCCCCACCCCCCTCCCCCATCAGCATGACATAATGACATTTGCCTTGGCACAGCCCAGTGTACTCCACGTCACACAAAAGTACGCCCTTCGCAAAGGGAGGGAGAGACCTTCCATAGCTGCGCACAAGATATTTTTTCAGCAACAACGGTAGTCCTGTGAGGATATAGGGCGTCGGGGTAAGAGTGGGGCTGGGGGGGGGGGACAGAGCAGACACAATCCCCTGCCAGAGCTTACCTACCCTTGCCCCCTCCCCTGACTCTGTCACTCTCCATCTCTTTAACCAGGTCTGGCGTTCCTCTGCGCTAAATTTGATTTCAGTCCCGCATACCAGCAATTACAAAACATACAAAAACAAACACTGTTCCTCATTTTTTATTTTTTTGGGGAAGTCATTTTCTTTCATTAAGGTTAAAAAAAGACAGGGGCTTTTAAAAGTCGTGCTCTGTCCATTAGAAACAAATTCAAAATCGAGTGCATTTTAATTGAATTGGCACCCTTTTTTGCACATTTAGGTCCAAACCGAAAGGATTCAGGATTTTAAAAAAATAGTTTGGAACTATAGGAATATAATGCATCAAAATTTAGATTCCTTCTGACGCAGGCAAAGAAGCCAGGTGCTTTTTTTCAGACGTACCTTATCATGTATCGTTGTGATTGTTTGCTATGGTAATCTGTCATGTTACAAAAACTGCCGTAATTTCACTTGGATGGCTTTCAGGACATGTCTGGAATATTATGTCTTATCTGGAGGTCAGAGGCAGTCATAGCCAAAATGACATTCTTGGACACCTAAGCGCTAACGTTTTTCCAGCGACAATAGCTTATGGCATCCACTGTTTAGACTTGTTCATTGAGGCTTAATATCATAAAGTGGGTCGTCATGGCAACACCATCTGTTTCAAAAATGAACTCGTCGTTAACAGCTGTAAACCGGCTTCTTTTTGTAGAGTGTCCCTGGTGGAAATCAGTAATAGGAGAATCCCAGAAAATCGCATAATTTTCCATGACAGTGAGAAAGTCACCAGAGTGGAGAGAAGTGAGGATAGACTGCCTAGCTGCACACAACCTCAGCCACCCCCTCACCATCCCCCTTCCTCTGAAGACAATGCATTTTTTTTTGTTTTGATGCCAGTTTGATCTTGTCTCCCCATTTTCCTTGCCTTGACAATTATATCCCTTAACAAATGGGTGCAAATGAAACTGCTCACAGAATAACTCTGCAATGCTCATTTCCAGAATCTTCTGTGGCTCCCTCCTCCAACAGCTACCCTCTTCAATTAGGTACTGGAATGTTTACAAAACTCATTTTCAAAACGAAAATCCTGTCTGGTCTCAAATGCTTTTGGCCAGATTTGTCAGAAATAAATTCCCTTTTGTGAGTTCCAACAGTGTTAAAAAATACTGAGGGATCAATAATTGGAAAACAAAAGCAAAAGTTTCCTTCAAAGGCTCCCTGTCAGAGACCATCCAAATAAAAAAAAATGAATGTGCCACAAAAGTGTTACAGGGATTAGCAGCAATAATATGAAAAATATGAAACAGATATGGGTTATTTACTCATGATAAATCGTCCTGTCATAGGAATCTTGTTCTCCAGTATGAAAAAGAGAGAAAAAAAACAGTTCCATAAACAAGTATCAGTCTTGCACAATACAGAAGAAAAAAAAAGAAAAACACAATAGCGCATCTTCAAACTTCCATTTAAACTTTCCTTGAATTCAATGGTTTGGCCTGTCCATTGTGATGTCAGAAAAGTTCTGCCAATCAGAGCCCAGAGCCCATCTCTCACCATTCAGCAGCCTTTCATAGGGGCGAGAGAAAGATCTTCCACCTAAGCGCGGCTGACAGATTACATTCAGAGACAGCGCTTGAGCGAGAGCCGCGGCACGGACAATTATGCCACCGTTGCTGCCGCCGCTGCCGCGCATCAGGACCCGGGCTGAACTTGACCCAGATCCCTCATTATCAATTCTGAGCCTCATTCAGCTGCTTGTCAGGGGCAGATAATAATTCCTTCAGTCAAGCGGGGGCAGAATGGGCTGTGGCGCAGAGGTGACGGGGGAAAGGCAGAGACAGCTGTTTGTATTTACAGCCCATTATGTTCCTAGGGGCTTGAGCCCATTTTTGTCTCCCAAACATTTATGACAATATTTCTTCCCATCCTGGAGTTTCACGGGAATGCCGTGTGTTCCTAGTGATCATGAGATTAGCTCTCATATGACAACCAAGGACAAACACCCCACATCCCCCACCACTCACTTTTACATAGTTCAACAGCAGAGTCCTGTCACTATCTGGCACCCTTAAAACCCGGTATAGCTCTGCCTTGCTGCAGATTACTGACCTTTTGTTTAATCAGGCGCATGATTGGATATAAATACACAGGGGCCCACCAGCAGAGCTGGCCATGGGCTGCACAGAGGTGCTTAGAAGCAAGTAGCTAAAAAACTATCAAATGAATTGGAACAGCAACATTGGCAAGTCGTATGTAAATGATAATGAAACTGAGATGACTTTTTTATCAGTTTTATCAGGCAGGAAAACTTTCATAAAGTTCATAAAGTGCCCTCTGTTATACACAAAACAAATATATTAATCTTTGTTTACTTTTTTGCTGACCAAGACCAGCAAGCTATGGTTGCTCCTGCTACTGCTGATGTAAAGAATTCAAACCTATGTGAGAGAGTATGCATGGAGAAGTGGGACCCCGGTGGTAAAGGAGAGAGAAAGGCAGACTCACGCAGACATTCGTTGGCCTCCCGTGCTGTGGCCCTTTGCCAAGGGCGGTCATAGTGGAAGGGTTTGCATCGGTCGCACTCGGGGCCCTCGGTGTTGTGCTTGCAGTCGCAGACCAGCTTGCCCTCCTTATCCTTCAGACACCGCGAGGCATGCCCATTGCACTTACAGCGCCCACCCACCTGGAAGTCTCCCACTGCATAAAAGTACATCGGCATGGGTGAGGATGCAGCCGAAGGGTCCTCCTCCCGGCCGGCCCCGGCCAGGTCGCGGGGCAGCTGCGGGCGGCTGAATACCACGCGGATGTCGGTCAGGGTCACCCAGTCCTGCAGGACGGGGCTGTTATCGAAGTCCTTTCCGGACGGACGGCCGTCCAGGGTGCTGAAGGCAATAAGGCCTCCGGAGAGGGGATAGAGGTCAGTGTGTCCATCCGTGCACAGAGCCTCCTGCTCATTCTGCTTTGTGATCACTGCCTTGTTGGGCCGATTGTACATGCGCCGGCATTGTGAGGAATAGAACTGGTACGGCGTCCAGGTCTTGCCATAATCCATGCTCTTGTAGATGGCCAGGGACTCGGGCCGTGGTGAGCAGAACTGGAGGCTAACATAGGTGATCTCGAACTTCTTGCCCAAGGACAGTGTGAGCGTGACATTGTGCGGAGAGGTGTGCAGGTTCTCTGACTGCCAGCAAGTGAGGTTGTGAGCCGAGTTGAGGTCAGTGAGGTAGGAGGCGGGATGGGCCCGGCGCGGGTCCGCGGCGTCACATATCTGGCAGGTGCGCACGGCGGGCTTCTCCTCACGCTCGACCACGCTGCAGGACCGAGATGGTGGCCGGCCACATGTGCTGGACACCTGCACCTCTTTCCCAAATGCGGCATTGATGAACTCGGGAATACATCTCCGGGCGGCACCATTCTCGTCATAGCAGGGATCTGCGGGGCTCTGCTGGATTGCGAACGGGTTGCTACTGGATGCTGCCGCTGCCACCAGGGTGAGGAGGCAGGCACCCAGCAGACATCTCCAAGCGGCACTCATTCTGCTGCTCGGGCCTCAGGGCGAGGGCGCGTCCTGGGGAGCTTCACCTCCAAGTTGCCCTCCTCTGAGCCTGTGAGCAGAAGCAAAGAGTGCTTGGCTTTAAAAGACATGCAAGAAATTGTAATTGTTATGTTGACAGGAAGAAGCTCTGAGAGCTGAGTCCTGTTGACAGCATTTCATGATAAAAGACAAGATGGGTGGCAACTCTCTGTAAATATAAATTAATGTAAAACACCATTCGCAAGGGAAAAGCCCCTAATCGGAAACAAGCACACAAAGCATTTCTCTGGGTTGTGAATGTCAGTGAAGGTGAAGATACTTCGGAAGCTGTGTTTATGCTGTTTGGCAATATGTGCAAGAAATGTGACGGTCATCATTATGTGTCTCCTTAGAAGTAAAGCCAGGAACAGTGCAGGCAACAGTGTGAATTACTGTTAGCCAAGGACTTCAGCAGCATTCTTCTGTGTGATGATGATGATGATGATGATGATGATGATGATGATGATGATGATGATGATGGAAAACGTGCTGGTGTGCCTGGATACCCTTGTGTCACAAACCTTACGATAGCTTTGCAATCAGGTCAATGATGGCAAAAAGGAAATAGCCCTCGAGTAGGGTACAGATGAATCATTTGGTGCTGAGGAGTGCACAGGGAGGATCCTGTAATGTACAGCATGACAAGAAGAGCATTAAAATGTCATAAACAAAATGCTGAGGGCAAAAAAAACGATCCCTAGGTGACTCTATGTCTGAGGAATGGGTTTATGTGGGCATATGACAGCATGGGGTTCAGTAGCGCATCTGGCCACATACGAGTCAGCAGGTCTATACCGCATCCAGACTCAAAGTCATTCTCCATCTGCAGAGTCACCCGCTAGGGTGATCATCGCCTCCAGCAAGTGCATTTAAAGTAGCCCATTTAAAATATTAGGCTGAACTTTTATCAAAACGCATTTAGCATCAGCAAAATGGAGTAAGAATCAGGTCAAGGCGCCCGTCACGCCTGCCCGCAGTTCCCTCACATCTGATACCCAGTCATGCTAATTTTTTTCCAGATCGGAAAGAACCTCCCCATGTTTCTTTCGGGAGGGGGAATTTTAGTTCTGAGCCATGGTCGGCTACGTGCTGCTAACACATAGCTAGCCTGCCCCAGTGCAGCCAAAAGGCACACAGCCACTGGCTGAAGCGGACTAGAGAAACAGCACACTTTGTGCTGCAATGAGAGACATTAGGGGTGGCTGGCCGGCCTCCTGGTGAATGTCAATGACGCGGCCCATTCAGCACCTCAATTCAAATCTCTGTGTGGGATTCCAGTCAGGCGCGTACCTCTCCAGAGCTGCAGAGAAGTCACAAGATAATCCAGGTCTGTGTGAGATCCGGGCCTCAGCCTGCCAGCACGCTTTACAAAAAGCTAAATAAAAACCAAGGGTCGGAAAACAAGAAGCTTATGGCATTCACAGCACACTCTGCAATAGCCAACTGTCCAACAGGGCAAAATGGATCCTCCCCTATTGGAATCTGCCCTTCTGAGGATGTAATTAGCAAAATCTGACCTGAAATTAGCAGTAACAAACTCACACTCGGCAGCCCCGCCTCCTGATAACACGTTTCACGCTTCGAGGCAGCAGTGACATTTCTGCAACTCATGGCACCAAACAACTGCCTACATACAGTGCTGAGTTTGCCAAGGGCGACACTCTCTGGCAGTTAAGCACCCATCTTGGAAAAAGGGTCCTGGGATTGGAAAGGTGAGCGGAGGAGGTTAAAACCCATTTAACAGCCCTGGCACGGCACCCCTCCCTCACACTGCAGGGCCATTTTCACACGACAGGTTTAATGATAATCAGCTTTGGTGGAACGAGCCCTAAAAATACACTTCAGAGAACCTAGTGCCGATCACACTGCAGAGCGGGTCCTAATTGGGGAATGCAGCACTCCCCCTGGCCCAACCCATGTCTCTGTATCGTGAATAATGTCAAGGACCAGCCCCCACCCCCCCAGCTCTCATACTCCTGCGACAGAGTCCCCCAGGAGCCGTCCTATCAAGCCCCCAATGAGCGCCTCTTCTACCTGCTGCACACCTGCTCCCCCGCCTGTCTAAGCCGGGTCCGGCCAGCCCGCCTGGACCAGTACCGCAGCCGCAACCCGCTGCTGACACCCCTACTGTACGAATTCCGCCGCATGACCGGCCGACGCCGCGTCAACCGCAAGGTGATTTGGGGGCCCGTGCTCTTCCTGTAGCCTAGGGGAGTCTGCAATGCTCCCTGAGCCCCTTTAATTCACCAGTCGACCATTGCCGTTTTAATCGCAAACTTTCAGGTTTGTACGTATTTCATAAAAATGGAGAGCCTTCAGGGGGTGACGTTGTATCCAAGACCTGGCCTATGTTTTGTGCAGGTCGTTGTGGTTTAGCACAGTGATGGCCGTTATTTTACAGTGCTGATCACATAGGATGGGTTTTATGAAGGGGGTCTGAGCTGGTCCCATCCTTCACACTCAAGCACCGGCGTCAGCTGAACGCTTCCTAACCTTTTCTTTGGCTCCAGATGTCATTCCACGTGATCTACAAGTCACCCTGTGGGCTATGCCTGCGCAGCATGGCAGAGATCCAGCGCTACCTCTTCCAGACCGGCTGCGACTTCATCTTCCTGGAGATGTTCTGCCTGGACCCCTACGTGCTGGTGGACCGGCGCTTCCAGCCGCAGAAGCCCTTCTATTTCATCCAGGACATCACGAATGGCCGCGAGGACATCCCGTTGTCCTGCGTCAACGAGATCGACGGGACCCCCCCGCCCAGTGTGGCTTACAGCAAGGAGCGCATCCCGGCAGACGGGGTCTTCATCAACACCAGCCTAGACTTCCTGGTGGGCTGTGATTGCACCGATGGCTGCAGAAACAAGTCAGTCCCCAACGCCCCCCCCCCCCATTAGCTCTCCGCCAGATGCCATGCATCTCTGGGGGGGAACTGCTACCTTCCTGATTTCTCCCCTTGATTGGTCCCTCTGGTCCTGTTTTCCTTCTGCTTGGGAATGAGGGACCGGTTTGATTGGGAAGTTGCTTGTTGCTGCAGGTCAAAGTGTGCCTGTCACCAGCTGACCCTCCAGGCAACCGCCTGCACCCCTGGGGGCCAGATCAACATGAACGCCGGCTACTCCTATAAGAGGCTCGAGGAGTGCCTTCCCACAGGGTAGGGACCCCCCCCCAATGCTCTCACTTCACCCTGTGATTCCAGTTTCCCTATTGGCTGTATAACGTGACTGGCCTCTCCCTCCAATCGTTTAGGGTATATGAGTGTAACAAGCGATGCCGCTGCAACCCCCAGATGTGCATCAACCGGCTGGTGCAGCACGGGCTCCAAGTGCGCCTGCAGCTCTTCAAGACGCAGAACAAGGGCTGGGGCATCCGCTGCCTGGATGACGTGGCCAAAGGCTCCTTCGTCTGTATCTATGCCGGTGGGTTTGAGATGGAGATGGGTACCACTTTTGGCCTGTTCCCCGGGCCCCTGGGCAGCACACTGGCTCACTGGTTAATGATGCTGCCTTGTCTCCAGGGCTGAGGGTATTAATCTCACCTTCGCATTCTCCCCAGGTCAGCTGGGCTTCCTTCGGGTACTCCTGTTTCCTGCCTTAGGCAAAGACCTGCAGCGTTTAGTGTCCCTGAATTGCCTATTGTCTGTCTCTGTGTGTGTCTCCCTTTGTACCCTGCAGTGGACTGGCATCCCATTTAGGGTGTCCCCCTGTTCGGTTACTTATGAGTAAGTGCTGGGTAGGGGTTAAGGTTGTCATAGTTGGCCATAGAAATGAATGGCCGGTCCCCATAAAGGTATGAAAACGTGTGTGTGTGTGTGTGTGGGTTGGTGTTTCCATCAGGAAGCTCATCACTGTGCTTTTTACCTTGACCTCTCCCTTCTGTGTGTCTTGTTCTTCAACAGGTAAAATCCTGACAGACGACTTTGCCGATAAGGAAGGCCTGGAGATGGGTGATGAGTACTTTGCCAACCTGGACCACATTGAGAGTGTGGAGAACTTCAAAGAGGGCTATGAGAGCGAGGCTCACTGCTCTGACAGTGATGGCAGCGGGGTGGACATGAGCAGAGTTCGGGTGCCTGGCAGGAGCTCCCAGAGGAAAGGCTACCAGAAAGCTGAGGACGACACCAACAGTGGCAACGGAGGCCAAGGTGACGCCCAACGTCGGTACCATTGGGAGTATTACGGTTACTGGAGAGAGATACTCCTAGAATTACTGGGAATCCCCATTCATTTTTGGGTAGAGAGGAAACATCCCTCTCTCTCTGTGCCATACCCAGGAGGTGAGGACTCCTCTGGAGATGGGGAGGAAGATGATGATGATGAAGATGATGACTCGAATGATGACGACGACAGCTCTGGCGAGAACTTCATCAGGAATGCTTACTATAGCTCCAGCTCAGTGTGGAGAAGCTACACTACACGGAGGCAGGCCAAGGGGCTGAAGGAGGGTGAGAGAGGGGGAGGAGGTGTCTGGGGCGGGTGTAAGCCAGCAAGTTAGATCATGGTTTAGTCCACGGCATCTAAACTATGGAGCCGAGTTTCCACACCAAAGGACTTAGTGAGCACCCTTGCTTTATTTAGCCATTCTCTTTGATTAACCTGACTGTAATTGATTTATAGTTAGTTCTTGCAGAATTCCACCGATGACTTTGGTCGCTGGTCCACAGGCAGCCAGGACAGTAAGGATGGGTTAAGCGTGTCGACAGGAGGGACAGAGGGCAGGAAGCCGCCTGTCATGCCAGAAGAGAGCGGCAAGAGCAAGGTAGCCTCCTGGCTGACCAGCCAGGCATCCTCCTCTGGCACGCAGCCTGCAGTCAAACTGGAAGGACTGAAGACCGAGAAGAAGGTGGGTGCATTGTGGTGGCTGAGCTCTCAGCTTTACTGATAACCATCCTCAGCACTGAGGATCTCACATTGAGGGCTTTCTGATCTCGCTGTCTGACAGGAGCCGCTGGACCAGAAGCCTGCGCCGTAAGTCCTTAGTCCTTCACTGGGTTTGTGTCCTAATGGGGCTGGTGTTGATTGGTAATGAAGAACTTTCAAAGACGGTGGAGTATGCAATGCCAGTTTGGATATGGAAAAGGAATGGCTTCTAGAGTAAGGCACATATTACACCTCTCTAGCTGCTCAATGTGACCAATGATCCTTCCTTTTTTTTTCATTTTTTTTTTAGGGGCTCCATCTCTGTGAAGACCGAGACCAGCAAGAAGCCTCTTGGAAGCAACATGGTGCGCTACCGGGCTTTGGCTTCTAGTCATGCACTTGTAGATTTCTGCCCAATAAATGCTGTCTGTATGGGAAGTGGACTGTCAAGTGACACCTTCCCCTGTTTGAGTTTGACTGTGTGACGGCAGATTGACGGTCTGTCTACTCCTCAGGATGTCATGACCCTCTCCGACAGCGACGACGTCCAGACCATCAGTTCTGGGTCTGATGACAAGGAGCGGGAGAGACAGGCTCAGGGTTAGTGGAGAAAGGAAATGGACACCGGGGATTCAAAGATGTTCTGGTGGCTTTGTCATTCATTTATGGCCTCTTCATCAATTCTTTGTGTTCTCTTCACTCTAAGGCCCATTAAAGAGGCAGGTGGCTGTCAAGTCTACCCGTGGTTTCACCCTCAAATCCACTCATAGCCTGGTGGTCAAGACTGGTGGAGCTGGTGGAAGCGGAGGGACAGCGGGACCTGGGGGGGCAGGTGGAGAAGGCGGCCCAGCTAGGAAGAACACTAGGCAATTCTTTGATGGCGAGGAATCCTGCTACATAATCGATGCCAAGCTGGAGGGCAACCTTGGGCGCTATCTCAACGTGAGTTGCAAGCTACAGGATGGATGGAGGCATGGAAGGGTGGAGGAGGACGACCAGCTGGCTGAAACTGATAATGGGATGAGGCATATTCAAGCAGAGGGCATGTTTGATGTAATTCATCCTTTGCTCACTGTCTTCTTCCTCTCTGCCCAACAGCACAGCTGTAGCCCGAACCTCTTTGTGCAGAACGTGTTTGTGGACACTCATGACTTGCGCTTTCCTTGGGTGGCCTTCTTTGCCAGCAAGTAAGTACCATTCCCCGGAGATTGGGTGTCTGTGGCTGTTCAGCCTTCTAATGTTCTTGCAGGATGTTGCTGTGTTTTTAGAGGGTCCAACTGATCCTGAACCAATACCACCACCATCAAATGACTCAAGGATACAGTTTATAGAGCTCTGGCATTTACCACAGAGTTTCCATATCATTCTGGAGACAAATCTGACTCTGCCCTGTGTCGCCCCCTTCAGGCGGATACGGGCGGGGACCGAGCTCACTTGGGACTATAACTATGAAGTGGGAAGCGTGGAAGGGAAGGAGCTGCTGTGCTGCTGCGGCTCCACCGAGTGCCGGGGGAGGCTGCTGTAGGAGGTGTGTGTAGCCTCCCCAACATGCCCCTTCCCTGTTCAGTGTGCCTCCGTTACTTGCAAAGTACTGTGTATGTTGTGGGAATCTGGCCGCTTCCAGCGACCGTTTCCCACTTGTAATGCTTTTTTTGTTTCTGTCATGTTAGGCAATTCTTTAAGTTTTTTGTCTTAATGCCCTTAAAGCTGTATTTCGCTCTTCTCCCCTCCCCCGTTCCCACAGACCAAACTGTATACTCATCATAAATGAATAAAAGTTATCGACGTGTTCTCTCATTGTCCTGGCTTTAACAGCAATATGAAGGGACGCTATCTTAGTAGAGTGTGGCTGTTGACTGTTGGGGCTGAGATGTTACTGCCTGTTTTTTTGAAAGGTGATGGAAACGCTTGCATTTGCCTGCAAATGTGTCAGAGAACCTGGTGAACCTCTCTGGGGTTTGCACATTGTCCTGGAGAATAACTTGATGCTCTCATCTGTTGACATCTTTATTGCCGTAACTTTAAGTTCAGAAATGGGAAAAATATAAAAGCAAAATTTAAGATGAATTTTACTTCGGGTGTAATCCTGCGGAATGGAGAAATATTTGTAAGGAAGATCCGTGATGGCTTCCGAGAGGTTCTTGTGTTTAGGGCATGAAGGAAGACTCTGACTGTTCTGAGAGATGGAGCAGTGGCTGCCCTGTAATCTGCAGGGTTTGGAGAAGCACCAGGGACAAGCTGTCATATAGTCAGTAGTTCATCGCAAGGTACAAATACCAGTTAGGACTCCTGATGTTCAGCTGAGGTCCTGCAGGAGGCAGCTTATTCTAAAAAAATGTTATTTCACCGTAGTTGCTGTTCCAACTCTAAGGTAGATTTACTGCCCCTCTCATGCTCTGAAAAGCCTTATTCAAACATCAGAACCTGGAGATTAGCAAGACCTGTAAGATCTGTATGCTGCATGCATCGAGACCACATGCTAGGGGAAAGGAGCGAAACGTGCTTTGGTGGCGGCAGATGGAAAAGCAGCAAAAAGATGTGGTTCATGCACAGCAAACGGCTCGATGCCTGTTGGGAGTCATGGAGTAAACCAGCCTCTGGAGGTGAAGGTCAACTGCCTGTATGCTATGGACACTGAGGAATCTGATCACTCCCTGCAGGTCCGTTGTGTGTGTCACACTTCCTGAAGGCTGCATGTGGGTTTAATGGAGTATGTTTGTATGCAGCTGGAATCAATATTTCCAAGTAATGAGGATGTCAGTCTGGGTGAAAATGGATGAATGGAATGGAATGGATTTAGGACGAATCCACTGCTATTGCAGACACTATCAAAAAGCATTTAGCAAATCTTTTCCAAACTTGGCAAACCCGTTTTGTGGGTATTCTTCTGGTAGTATTTAAATCTTGCAACAAATTTGAATCAACACTGCTTAGTGGCTGCAAAGGCAAGAGTGACTGCAGAAGACATTTGACCTTGTGAACATAACTTTAAAATAATTTAATGGGTCTTATCACCGTTTCACAAAAACATTACATGGATGAAAATCCGCAACTGTTTTCAAGACAAATGAAGCAGCACCACTAGGTGGCAGCAAAGGAAGGAAACGGCAGCTGTAGA
>JAODJW010000094.1:20539886-20571699 GCA_026777045.1 Hyperopisus bebe
TACTGTAAAAGCAGAGGAGAATGGTCCCATTTGGCCGGCCAACAGCAACCCCCCCCCCCCCCCACCCGGTGCACAACACTGCCTCTGAAGCCATTCTCCACCACAATGCATGTGTAGGTGTGTGTGTGTGTGTGTGTGTGTGTGTGTGCATTCACGCAAAGAGGGAGTTGGCCCGGTGGGTAGGCTTGAGGGTGTCCTGCATGCCTCCAGAGCCTTGTGCAAAGAGCTGCCCCACCACAGCCGGGCCGGGACACGGGAGTCAGAGATACCGGCTTGCAGAGGACCCCGCTGATATAATTAGCAACTAATTAGCATTCCCCAAGCTTCCGTCAGGACTGCGTTAATGAGCGGCAGAGGAGAAAGGGAGAGGAGAGGGAAAGAGGAGGGGAATGAAGTGTGTGTGTGTGCGGATGCATGTGTTGGGGGTGGGTGTAAGGAAGACGCAGAGAGGGGAAAATGGAGACTGACGGAACTCAAAGACAACAGGAGTAGCCTTCAACTGGCCATCTATGCCCAAATATGGAGAGCTATACACAACCGTCCGCAAGTTATTTCTTACTGCCCCCGAGGGTCTGTTCCTGTCATCAAAGTGTAAACAGAAACCAAAATCCCAACACCACTGTTTAATACAACTTTTACAGCCCCCTGCCACCAAGAAAAAATATGTTAATAGTGTCGAAGTGGGAGAGTCCAGAAGAAGCAACAGAAAATTATATGTAAACAATCAAAAAACCAGAGGAACTCCAGACAACAAATCTTACGACAAAAAGCTGAAATTTTAAATGTCCTGTGTGCCCAAACTTTGATACATAAATCAGGTTTATGATGCCCGTGTGTAATTTCTGAAATCTTAATGTTTCCATGGCTGCTCAGGGGAATCAGACTTGATAGGACAGTAACGAGCCTTCCACTTTGGGGGGGGGGCTCAACACTGCAGGTTTGAGGTTTGCTTCTCGAGAAGCTGGAGAAGCAGTTGGAATGCTCCCGATTAGTCGCTCCATGCTTCGGTTATGCATCCCTCTCTTGTCTCACCCCAGAAACAATATTTGAGGGCAAACCAGATGCAAAAAAGGGAAAGGCAGTGCCATGAACGTGGGCGGCTACCAGGAACACCCACTTCTGCGCTTTGTCAGCCATGTCATGGTCTCTCCTGACCTTACAGGCAGTGCACTAGAAACGGGGGGGGAAGGGCTGCGATTTTAGTTGGTTTTTTTTTTTTGGATGGTTAAATATTTGATCTTATGACCATAGTTACATTTTTTAAAAATTAAACATACTTTCATCTCTATTGATCATGCCTTATCTAAGGGTACATCACTCTGATCAAATTTTTCAGGAAACACTGAACTTACTCAAACTTCAGCAGAAAACTTTATGTATTTATAGCACGTTCTGCACATGCTTGCATACTGTCTTCAAAACATTAAAAAATGCGTTCAAAATAGAATTACTGTAATGTACTGCTTTTATGTAGTGGCGATATTGAAATATGAAGTATAGATAAAATAAAGAAAAATTTGACCAAACACATTTGATTCCCACTTCAGCTGAACACCTATGGCACTGTTACCTTCCATAAAAAGGGAACATCTCTAGGAACATCAATAATGGAAAATGCTTGTTAGCAATAGTAAAAAACTAAATGTGACCAAATTAAAGAACATATCACTGGTTCAGCTTTTCAGTTCTGCTGAGTGATTCTTAAATCATTTGAATTTATATGAGCTTTTTACTGTCTGGATTGATATTACAGGTATTTTGTCAGATCCTTATGTTTAGCTAACACTCATGTCTATGCCTGTAAAAACCAAATATTTTGAAGGGATGGCCAGGACAGTGAAGCTAACTGGCTCCATATAGACGACCATATAGGCTAACAATTTCCAAACATTTTGAAAGTTATCTGAGTTCTTCTGGGTATCGAGTGCGCTCCACTTGGGACTCAGCTGGGGGGGGGGTGGGACAGAGGGAGGGTGGTCTTGACGGACAAATTCCGGAGAACGTTTTTTCAGCTTTGCCTGTCACCAGGAGATCATCCCACGTTGTGCTTCTTTTCTTTCAGGGCGTTTTTTTTTTGCTTTTTTTCGCCTCTCATAGTTAAGAGATTAAAATAACAAGGGGTGCTGAGAAGCGTTCCCTGGGTTGGGAGAGTAGCAGTGAGAGAGGGAAGACAGACAGCTTGAGGAGCCCCACACCCTGTCCTAAGATTTCGGATTGTGGCAGCAGGAAGTGCGCCCCCTCCCCCCCATAATTGGATCCTCTCTTTGTTGATCTGACCAGCTGAACCTGTGTGAAGGCTAGTCTGAGCCCCCCACTGTTCTAAGGTCCCACGTAATCCCAGGTTGAGCTATAATCAGCTTTACCAGGCACTAGGGGGTTCAACCAAAGACCATCAGCAACCAGATGAAATTAATTTATCCCTTTTGCTGTCAACTCCAAACAGAACTCCGCACCGAACCAGGCATCTGGTCACAAGAATGTTGTCAATACATTTAAATATCTCTACTAGTGAATAAGCTGGTTATGGATAACTGTCTCTCTTTTCAGCTTATAAGTAATACATCCATTGTCTAAACCCTGCATATATGTCCAAAGTTCTGTAACTATCTTACACAAAAAGCAGAAACTTATTCAGCTGCTGTGATTATTGGTTCATGCTCACACAAAACATCCTCCATGCCAACTGGCTACACCCCGTTACTTCTCATGCATTTTCTAAAGCCTCCAGATGGATAAACGAAGTCTCCATTGATGGGAAAACTCCTCAGGTAATAAAGGCCAGGGGTCAACTGGCTCAAATCCAGCCTGGGGACAGTCGGACAGACACCAACTGTATCCTTTGATGAGTGCCAGGAGGAAGGCAGGGACACCGTGGTCACAGCCCAAGGGGCCGTAAGCCGCTGGATCACAGACAGGCTGACACCCTCAAAAGCTTAAAACCTGGCGCTGAAGTTTTCCTTCCTCGGCGTGTATTCCGAGAAACTTGCTTTCCATGCCGGAAGCATATCTGCAGATACTTGGTGCGTCACCGAGCTTGGTGTAAACTTCAAGCAGGCCCGACCCGCGAGGAGTGTGAAGGCAGCCAGCACGCCAGATGTGCTGTCTCTGGCCCGTCTTCCACTGCGCTGTGATCCCACACACTCACATATGCCACTGTATGCTGTTAGGCGGCGTCACAAACCCTAGACTCATTAAAATACTTTCTGCGCTCCGCTCTTCCTGCTCCGACGGAGAGAACGCCCATGCAAAAATGTGGCGGCTCCCCCAACCCATTTCTCCGGCTCCCGATTCCAGTGCTGAGGATGAATGACTGAGAAAAATCTATGGGAACATCTCAGACACGTCTGGGACAACTGAGAAGATGAGCTTCTAGGTGATACATGAGTGTGCTGAACAAGCAACAGAAAAAATGATAAACCTGACAGATGGGGTAGTGCACCAAGTTTATCTTGGATGCAAGTACACAAATTAAAAATAGGACAAACAGCCAAAACACTAATATTTAACACATTTAGATTAACCAAATAAACCAGAACATAAATTACATGCAACAGAAAGAAAGGGTTTGAGCTTTCTGCCAAGCAAACCTCATAGCATAGTTACTTGTAAATCTGTTATCTGGTACAATACTAAATAGTGATACTCTTCAGCATGACCTTCAGGACTTTTCCTGGAAGGCGACTGAAAGAAACACTGAGGCCTGTTTGTCGATGGAAACGCCGCAAAGACCTGTCACATGATGATACTGGGTAAGAGTCACATGGAAACACATCGCAGGTTGACAATACTAAATAAACATACAGCCATGTGACCTAATGAGATCTGGTACACAGGAAACTCCCTCAGTAAAACACTTAATTCTATACTTAGACAGTAATTCTAATCCATAGTGTAAATCTGGGTAAGTACTCATCTATTTTAGTAGCAATTCAATCTAGGCTTTGAGGAAAGTCTTGGTTGCACTTTTATTAATATAAAATTACAAAAAGCAAGAGGTCTCTATTTACCTAGTAATATCAGAGCATACCAAGGACACAGGTACACTATATTAAGGTACAAAATGTGACTTCAAATTTCAAGCAATTTTAGAATTTATAAGAAAAGTGGCCCAAACCGGGAAGAGGTAAGAAAGATGAGGCGTCACAATGCAAGGAATGATATAAACCAGGTTATTTCTCTATGTGGACTCTTCTGATCTCTGTATCAGTGACACTTGAGATTAAACCATCTAACATAAATAAACAGAAAATTTTGCAATGATGTAAACATGTCAAGCATTCAGCGGCACAAATGACTGATTGTGACCACAGAAGGAATTCAGCACCATGGATAGATCCTGAAGAAAGGAACGTGTTGGTCAGTTCTTTTGGGTGGATGGTTGCCGAAAACATTGCAGAAACGCAACTTACAGAGAGGCCTGCACTGCCATATTCCTTCCGCACTAAAAGGAAGCTGGAACAGGTTTGCAGATCACCGTCTATTTCTGTATAGCTAACTAGACTTTCACCTCTTCATGATTTGGGCCACCCTTCACATTTTTACTGAAGAGAATATATTTTGCAATAGATCAGTAACTACACTGATTTATGAAGCATGTTTGCATCCAGTCATTTTGCTTGCATAAGTGCAAAGTTACATCACCATAAGATGACAGAAGTATAGCCATTGTTGGGAATGTCACATGCCTCTTGGTGTCTCAGCTTTAACATTTCCAATCATTTCACAAGATGAAAACAAACCTCTGGAGCCCAGCAATCTTTTCCCTTATGTTGGCTCCCTTCCCTTCCCTTCAAATCATTAGTTCCCGGATTCATTTCATCCATTCTTGCTGGTAAAGTGGGATTCCCTCTCCAGAAGAGGTTTTGCAAGTGGGAAGCGGGTTTGACCATGGAGCAGCGGCCTCCGCGGCCAGGTGTTTCGGATGTAAATCAGTGAAAGTGGCCCACCAGGCACTGCTTCTTTTCGCATTCCCTTTGCCCCCAAAGGGCTCTGGCTCGGTGCTGCGGTAGGCAGCCTGTGGTTTCTGCAGCACTCCAACAGGAAGGCTGCATTTTCCATTGCACAAGTGTGTCGCGAGCAGCGAGGCTCGGGCCGCTTTGAACTCCGGGGGAAACCGCAAATCATTTTATTAAGCTCTCAAATACCGACGTGCATTACTGAGCATGCCAGGATTTTTCAAAAGAAGCTGGAGTCATTAAACCCCCTCCCCTTTCCCATCCTCTGACCCCCCCCACCCCACCCAACAAGCATTTTATGCTGTGTTCAATCGAGCCGATTTAGCAAGCCAAACGGAAACGGTACTTTCCCAATCTGAAAGTGACGGCGTATTCACAGTCTCCAGGCGACCGTGGCAACTTGGGCAGACATATTTCCTATTTATCCGAATTGGTAATTGTGTGCATAAACTGGCCGGGAATTGTAGTCACACCCTTTGGAAACCTTGAACTGGATTATGTTCACAACCTGTTACTAGCATTCCATGTCCAGTGTGTGCTGAAGCCAGGGGAAGGGAAACGACTGGGGTCTGTGGTCGGGTGCGAGTCTGAAGCATGTGTGACAAATGAGGCAGCCAGAATGCCAACGGTGAAAGAGGAAGGAATGCAAAGGAGAGTAAAGAGAAACATCCCAGCTCTGTGTGTCTGCCACAGCAGAGAGGAATAACAACCCCTGATGGGGTGGAGAGTAAAGGAAAGGGCGTCTAGCCAGAGAACATGCAACCTGGGTATCCTGCGTATCCGCAGCATCTGGAGGAAATCTGAGAAGATGACACATGCACTTAGCCAGGCCCGGAACCACTGTTGACTGGGATGAGACAACCAGCACAGATTTCACAGGAAGTGACCTTTTGCAAGGTTCAGCAATGACTAATGATGATTAGTTAAAAAACAAAAAAAAACTCCTTCACAGACATACATAATAAGTCATACACTGATCTCAGACAGAAAGTGGCACTTGTCATTTAAACCTACCGCAGTCATTTATGCACACTGTCACTGAGTAATAGCCCTCATAGTGTTGAGAATGCCTAAAATGTAAGGAAACTCCCAGTTAATTAAAGTACTTCAGCCTTCCAGTTAGTTATGACCTGATTATATCAATTTACTTTTCATCACAAACCATCATTTTATGGTTAAACTATAGAATTCAGTACAACATAATATCAATTAAGCTTTTCAAAAGGCCCCCAATTTGAAAAACCATTTATTCCCAATAGAAAGTCACGGGAACAGTGAAGGCAGGTGGGGGTGTAGGGGATTTAGAGTAAAACAAAAAAAAAATAGAATAATTTACATGAAGTGATGTTTCCCGTTCTGTGTGCGCATGCCAAAAAACAGGGAGAAGCCTTTTGTTTCAAAAAGGGGCAATGACCTGCTCCGCCAGAGAAGGTGGGGGGGAGGATTTCCCGTGCCCCCGTCACCTGCTCGGGCTGCAAAAGGCTCCTTCGTCCGACGGGGGCATCATTACGGCTCGGCTGGGCGACAGGAGAGGTGCTCCCCTATCCCTAAACGCTCACAAAGCCGGTCAAATCATCTCACCGCCACTCGGCGCTCAGAGGTAGCGACAGACGGCATGGAGAAGAGCAGAAGCGGAGGCCACGCCGGGCTGAGCCTCCCCCGGGGCTCGGGGCACAAAGCGGAGAGGCACGGGCATGCCGCAGCTGATTATTACAAACCGCATGGGAAGGCAAGGGCGTCGGCCTGCATCTGACACGTCTGCCACTAATGAGGGATTTCGGTCAGGAAATAAAAGAGCGTATCAATTAATCAGCTGGGATCTATTTTACGAATCAATCGCTGTCTCAGAAGGCGATCCCATGTGTCGCCAGCACCTCATTCATGGGGTGTGAAAGCGGAGGACTGACTCGGCACAAAGGCTGATGTTACCGCACCTGTTTCAGCCAACCACATGCGGGAGCCTGGCCTGCTGATGGCTCACAGCACGCACGCCATATCGGCAGAGAAACTGATGACCAGAGACGCGGCAAGAATGCAAGCCATCCATTTTCAAGGGGTGTGTTCCAAGGGAAAAAAAATGTATCTCATTTCTTTGTTGTCAGGACCAGTATAATTAACTGAAGCACAGCTTGCAATTTGCAGTAAGTACAATTTGCAGTAAATTGAAGAATCCATACACCAAAATATTTGTTCATTCATCAAAATATTTCTCATGAAATACTCAGGTCCAAGTGAATCTTTTTTCTGGCCTATAGCTGTTGTCCATTTGTAAATATAAATATCTGATCTGACAGTTGTAGGTGACCAGCAGACAGCCAGAGAAATAAATATTTCCCTGAAATGAAAATCTGATACAGGGCTATTGGTTTCAAATTTCATTTCAAACACTAATGTGGGACTGACTCCAACATAAATTACAGGTGTAGTAACAGATTATTAAAATACTCTCCGGCAAGAAATTCACTGAGTAAATTCCCTAGTCTTCCACTGAACGAGTAGTTCGGGATGTCATTAGCAATTCCCTTTCTAACAGGTTAATACCAGACAGAGGGAGTTAATTTAGTCCTTGAGTCGATTAATTATACTAAGATTAATTACACAAAGTAATTGTTCAAACCTCGGATTGCTTTTTTACGTATCACTAATTGTCAAAAAATAGAAAAAGATATCAAATTATCTTATTGCACTATTTTTACTGAAACTACGTTACTGAATAATTGTACCTCTAACTCGGCAAGGCGAAAATATATAGTTCCGAACACACATATTCATATCTTTTTAAAAATTAAAAGTAACGACACGATTCCTAGAAAAAAATGCTTTGAAAATAAAATACGTGTATTGCATAACAGAACAAATCAGTTATTGTTTTATAAGATGAAAAACATTCCATTGCCTTATCTTCGCCTTGCGTTTTGTCCTTTTTTCATTCAGTGTTAGTTGGCATATTTATCCAACTAATGTGCAGTGAAATCATACGTTCAAATCCGGCGAAACAAGCTCGGCATGCCGACAAGTCAAACACAAGAGATTGAGAAATTCGGCCTTCCTAGCTTCGGCAAATTAATAGTAGGAGCCGCAAGGTGTTGCTTTGTTTGGCACGGCTCTCTGGGTCTACAAGGAATAATTACAAAAACACATACTGGACGCTGACTGATCCAACTCAGTCAATTTTTACGCTAAGCTTATACTCCCCTCGACATGAACCAAGTTAACGGGACATTTCTTAAGTTTATATCCCGCTTTCAGGGATTATAGGTTACACCTGCCCTCCTCGTCCGTACGATCACTATACATGAGTCGTGCAGGTTTCATGTAACGTGCAATTACAGCAGCGCAATTATAATGATTAAATAAATAACGTTGTAAGAACAAGAAAAAGCTGCGTTTTCGCCAATATTGCCGTGTACACGTCAATCACCGACAGTTTCATGTAGTGTACGTGAAGATGCACGTTTAGTTTCTTTTCCTAAGAAAATATGGCTTTAATATCTTCATGGATAAAATTCTATTTAGATGGCCTCTTTATAACCTGAACAGGACACCTTCATTTTTAAAGTTTGTGTGATCGTACACGTTTCTAAATAAATGCATGTTTTATGTTTATGCTGTGCTACGCTTGCCAAAAAAAAAAAAACTATTTTCTTTTAACATGTAACAATGCACTTCCACGGTTAATACAGACATGCCAATTATTATAAAATCAAGTCAGCAGTTATTTTGTTTGCCAAAATTAACTCGCAATGACAGACGCTTAAAATAAAACGTTTTCCTAACCCATGAAATTATTTCCAGTTTACAATAACAGACACGGTAATGGGAACGCGTGTGGAAACTTACCAATGATGTGTCAATTCCTAAAATAAAACTCCTTTTAAGAAAAAAAATAATTTAAAAAGAGACAATCCAGCCACTGGAATCTAAAAACTGAAAATATAATGTAATCGTAAAAATAAAATAAAACCAGCCAAACGACGAAAAGTGTTTTTTTTCTCTCCCTGTTTTACTTGTGTATGTCACAATTAGTATAGCTCTGCCGGCAAGTTTAGGCAGTAAAAGCACAGTTTACAGCCCTTACTGCATTTACTGCTCCACGCTGATAGCTGTCTTGAGCGACGCGGACAAAGCAATAAGGTGAGAAACTGCGCTCGGCTGCTGCGTTTAAACCGAGTATGAAAGCCCCAATAGATCCATAGGTTGAAAGGCGGGCGAAGGATACTCCCCATTAAAATCAATTCCAGACTTTGAAAACATTGCTCACATGAGCCCCGTGGCTCATAGTCGAAACCGCACAGAACGAGAGAGAGAGAGAGAGTGAGGGAGAGAGAGACGGAGGGAGAAAGAGAGAGAGATAGGTGGAGGCAATTCACAACTTCACCATCGAGTCCATATTAATTCAATTAACATCAAAACAGCGCTTGGATCTTGTATCCTTTCCGTGCCGTCTTGGGAGATAAAAAAAGAGTGAATACCTGAAATAATTAATAAAACCTAAATAAAAGTGAAATTTATGTACATGTTAGAAAGGAAAGCGTCCAACTGGAATATTTATATTTATAGATATGTAGTCTGTGTTATTGTAGTAACAGGGAAACCACAGTTTCCCCCCCCTCCCCCAAAAAGTTACAAAAAACCGTGCAGATATGATCGCGGTAAAACCAAAGACGACGTAGATCGTGTTTTCACTGGCAACCATGCGGCCCTCGTAAAGAGAGCACGAGACACGGCACTTGTTGAAACGGAGTATATGGTGCTTAGAGGCACGGAGAAACTTTAAGGCCGACCTGATTCATATTACATACTTTAAAAAAAATATAAATTGGCTTCTGCATACGAAGTGCACGCAGGGGTATGACTCGACAGCCATTAATGGGACCACAAATGATTTTTCCCCCACACTGTTGTGTTTCTTGAAAACATTAAGGGTAAATAAAATTATTTACAATTCAGCCTCACAAATTCACACATTTTGAAGTGTCGCATGAGTAATGTACACACTTAGGATTTGTGCCACTTGCTACGCTTTGAACCCTGGTTTTAAAGGGCAGATTTACAGGAGACTTAGATGCATTAGGTCATTTTGACCCTACACAGTAGACTACTCCTCAAATACTGTACGCATCTAAACAAGCAAGAAGAGAGATGGCAAATGTGGCCGGCAGCAGCAGCTGGAAGGTATTAAAAGGACAGCATTGCAGGAATCAGAAACACCCAGCAAGTAAATGAAAAGGCAAATCATAAATATAAAGCTGAAGTTAATGCGCAGTTCAGCTGTAAGTGGCCTGAATGAGACAAGAAAATCTGTTCCTTGTCTCTTTGAATTATTGCCCCCCCCCCATTCTGTCACATTCAGTTTAAGGGCAGAACAGATTTTAATGCCGCTGATTGTGGAGGTGACAGAGCAAAAACCTGGCTATCAATCTCAACACCTCCACTATATCATGCACAGGGGACATAACACATTCCTGCCTTCATCCCCTTAACTCCCCCCTCAAAATTTCATACCATCTATCCTGGATGTGTGTATTTGAGGGCCTGTACACAGTGCTGGCTTCCCTTGACTCCATTTTAAGAAGATCAACATTCTTGCTGTATTTACTGCTCAAATTGCTCACTTGGGATCGGACCTTAAATGGAAAATATCGCAAGTGCTGAGCGATTCCTCCCCTCCGTGTTGTCCACCAGCAAGGACTGGGCCATGTTTAGGTACATTAATTACCTCACTGTACTGGCTTTGATTTGTACATTATCAGAGGCCAACCAACAAAAAAAAAGGTTTGGCCTTGTACACACAAACACATGCCGAGTGCATGTATGACAGGAGTGGAAGAGCAGAGGTAGCTTGGGGGAGGGGGCAGAGCGCTAACCGCCCGCAGCCCACCTGCCTGCTTGCTAAATTATGGCCCCGCGCTCGGCGCTGGAGATTCGCTCAGAGGAGGAGGCCTGAATTTCACGGCGAGCGCCGTAATCCACCGACAACACAGGAGTTATGGGATCGACAACAACGGATTTCCTGACGGTCTGGGGACTCCTAATTTACGTCTCAGCTTTTACTCCGTTCACTCTGTCTGCCGTCGCTGCCTCTGTCTGTGGTTACAAAAAAAACAGGAGAATATGCCCATCTTTCATTTTCATTCAGATCCCAGATCTCACACATTAGAGATGTGGCTCTCCTTCATTCTTAGCAAAACTGCGTTTAGTGCTTCTCCGCTATGACAACTTATGACCTATTCATCATATAACCGCAGTATCTGAGATCCAAATGTATCCCACTGAGACATGATGGGCAAGTGAGTCCTACACAGATGGATTTAGATCACTATGCACCTCATCGCTGCAAATGCAGCGTATCCACGCCAAAAACCTTCCGTCTGAGGTGGAAGGCCTGTGCTTTTGGGAGTCCCATGCTCCCTTTTCCTGTAAAAGCATCTTGTTTGTGCCTGAATGCTGGGATCGCTCACAATAATCGAAACCTTGTTTCTGCATGAATCATTAATGAATGTTATGTGTTATGCAAGCACATGAGGGGGGGGTCATCTTCGACTTAAAAATTCAGAGGCCTAGCAGCCCCGTGGGGAGACGCCAGCCCGCGCCGCAGGAGCGCTGTAGAGATCGACGCGGCGCCTCCTCCTGGTCCCACCAGCTGAGGCCGAGGCTGTGTCATGCCCCGCCCCCCCATGCCTTCCAAAATCGCGTCGAGGGTCACCTGCGAGAGCTCGACAAAAGGGACCCTCTCCTTCAGCGCCACGGCAACCGTCCCCACGGTGGCCTGGAGCCGCCGGCAAACCGCATCGCTCTGAAGGTAATTACATTAATCCATAAATAACGACCTGATCCAATTTGCATGCGGCCTTGTGGACGTCTCCCTCCCTCACACACCTGACGCACGCACACACCCTGCCTTCAGTCTCCCGCCCTTACACCGCTCTGCTTTGCCAGCAAGATAAATGGCAGCGGTCACCCTGCGCTTGACGCATCCCACTAAATTAGCTCCATCCATCACCGTGGCGCAGGAGATTCTCAGCCTGCCTCCTTTTATCTTTCCAGGGGAAGCGCTCCAGTGGAGCGCACAGTCCACACATCCGCGCGCTCCAGATAACCTGCCTGCCAGCAGGTGGCCCCGCCCCCCCCCCCGTGTTCCGCCATTGCCCATGCTCGCAGAGGCCTCATCTTGCTTCCCCAAAAGCTAGGTACCGGTCTCTCCCGGTGCATGTCCCGCCACTGGCGAAACAGAGGCCAGTCACTCCGGAAAAAGAACCAGGATGAAACAGCCACGTACGTCTGGACATGCTAACACTTGCACATGCAGCTGTCGAGAAACAGGCCCTCGCTCGCTCCCTCCACACCATGTGCTGGGGCGCGCCTCACTGTCGGATAATGGCCGTGTTGCGGGGGGGGGGGGGGCATTAATTCCCCCCATTAGCCGGTGGTACCTGTGCGTGCTACGGGCTCCGGACGCCTGCCACGGGATCTTCTGGCAAGTGCCCCAGATCCCGGTTTTGTAAAGTTTTCACAACAGCAAACAAAGCAATGAAATACAAAACACCACATAAGTGTAATAAATAAAAATAATTTATCTATTTTTTTTGCAAATGTAAATATGATAAATCTGTAAAAACAGGTCATGTAGACATGAGGTGTGTATATATAGTGTATAATCTGTATGTACATGTATGTATATATATGATACATACTCATATGTCTGAGATTCACCTGTATAATGACTGTCAACATGTCAATATTAACCCCTCAGTAGTGACATGACTGTCCGCCATGCTGATCTCTGCATGCTGAAACTGCTCTGTTAGTCACATTTGTATGCAATTGCAGTGAGGATTCTCTGAAATAACACACAGCTCCCCCCTCTCCTGGCCACCACTTAGTCCAGCCCAACAACTGATCAATTGCATTATAAAGCCGCTCTAGGTAAGAAATGATGGGGGGTGGGGGGGAGGGTAAGTGAGATGAATCTGTGTCGCTGGAGCTGCACCCAGGGCACGAACAGACTGTTAAACACATCTGAACACTCGGGAAAGGTCACTGAAATAAACAGGTACAGTTTAAATGCAAGTTAATTATAAACCAGGCTAATGGGGAAAAAAATCATACTGAATTCACAAACAGCAAAGCTGCATGTAGATACTGACCAGAGAAGTAATTAAAAAGGTCTAATATGCACACTGATCATGATTAAGCAACATGCAATTATTGTGTAACATGTAATACACACACCATATAAAAGTCAATTTTGAAAAAAGCTGCATGTTATGAAATGCTAATACATATGCATTTCAAGTTCTAATCCCTTAAGTCCGGATTGAAAGTCCAGGGTCCCTAAGCACATCTCCACAGATTATCGCTTTAATTACAAGTGGGGACAGATTAGGCTAAAGCAGAAAAAGAAAGAGGCTTCACACACTCACTTGCTGTCACAGAAACTTCAAGCTGAGCAATCTGCTGTCCTTTTGTGTTACTGCGGTTGGTTTTACTGAATTGGTTTAAGTAAACAAGCTCCAGGCAGTGTCTTAAAAGGCCCCTTGTTTGGCGCCTGGGTTCCCCGCCGTGGACGGCCCTCGCGAAAACGCCGGCGGCCGGCTCTCGCCCTGCTTCATCTTTGGCTGCTCCGCCGCATTAGGAGGCAGGCCGTGCTGCTTTGTGCGGGGAATTCTGTGGGTAGAGCTTCCCTGGGTGGAGTGTGCCCTCTTGTGACCGCACTGGGGACCTTCTTCCCAGTAGCCTTCTGCACGGCTGCGAGACAGCCTGCCAAAACTGACCGATTCTGGCTACGGCCCGCTGACGTGCCGAGAGTGCAAAACTGCAGTGTCCTCAGTGCATCGTTTTGATGGGGTTGCTATTAGAAACAAATTTAATAATAGATCATCCTCTACTATAGGTTGTAATTTAGGGAGTAGGGTTAGCATTTTAGATATCACTATGAAAAATAATGAAAAATAAAGGATGTCCAAGCATAATTATCATTTGGAGGGGGAATGTGCAGATTCTGGAATTTATGGTTTATCAGTCGACCAGAACAATATTACTTTACACACGTGGGGTAGGATGGCCAGGAGAGCTGAAGTGCAGCAAGCCTTAGGCATCTGAAGTCTCAACAAAGAGCAAACTGGCATTGCAGGGATCAGATGACGAATAAAAATCACAATACAAATTTTAGGGTGGAGTTCCCTCTAATTTAAGGGAAATAATCCAAAATAAACTTAGTTAATGCAATCAAACTGGGTTATGGAAAAACAGAGTGCCTGATGCTTTAGAAGATGTTGGACAACACAGTTTGGAAAGAGGTTTCACTGAGCAAGCTGTGGAAAATACATTTTAATCAATGGGAAAAAATACTAGATAAATACTGAAAAATCTTAAAAACAACAGCGGCCTTGACTAGATTGTTATTGACTGCCATGTAATGCACTGACATCCCACCCAGGGTGTACCCCAGCCGTGTGCCCTGTGATAGACTGGCATCCCATCCACGGTGTACCCCAGCCTCGTGACCCCTTCCCCCAAGACTTTGTATGGTGTGTATGTGTGGGATGGAAGATGGACAGATGAAAATATCAATAATTAATCAGCTAGGGTTGTCATACAGTGCAAAACATTATCCACACATATATTCATCTTCAAATTGCTTGTCCAGTACAGGTTCACAGAAAGCAAGCATTTATTATTATTAATATGAAGGAATGTTTCCTAATATGTCCTTTCAATACAAGGTTTTACGCCTATGGATCAGCTATGGAACCACTTATACAATATGCCTAGCAGGTGGTGCTGTAGCCTTAAGCTTTCCGAATGTTTCCAAAGAAGAACGATGCCAGTCTCTGCAGCACTTTCATCAGAGATGTTCCTCCTGCCGAGTGGAGCAGTTCAGCTGGTGAGACACTGTGCCTCCAGCCCTGATTGCTGCCGTTTTCTTTGTACACGTGTAGAAGAGAAACACAACTGTCCAGACAGGCTGGCGGTTTCCAGGGCAGTGCTTGCAATGAATCAGTGACCAAAACCATAACAGGATTATTTGGTTGTAAGCTCAGTGTAAACTTCAGAATATTTAAATAATTTAATTAGCTTTCATGTCACAACGCTATTACGATGAGAAGAGAAACCTCAACCACACCTAAACGATTCTGCATTTATAGCAGTGCAGACAGCGTGACTAGCAGATGTGCAGTGTAATAACCCCGAAAACCTCCAGCATCACTGCGACCTGCATTGTTTTATTTTAATGTAAATAAAAGGCACGCAAACAAGTAATGGGCTGTAAACCAGATAGGTTTATTAAAGTCCTGCCTCTCACAGATTGTACAAAATGTCTTTTTAGGAAATTGACGTTTTCTCTTGAAGGTCTGGGGAAAGCAACGATAGTGTTTTTCATCAGAGAGGAATAATGACAATGAAAAATGGAAAGCTAGCTTCACTGCGAGCATGGGAATGACAAACCATCGGAGTCCCTGAGAAAAAGAGCTGGAGTGATGTTTTTATTGCATTGCTGTTTGGGAGAATGTTTCATAAGATTCCTCAGTCTCTCTCAGGGTTTCCCTGCAATGCATCTTTGTCCGACACGCGTTTGCTTTTCGTTATGGCTGACAGAAGGCTCGAGGCCGGCTGCCCACTGACTTGCGGTTCCTCCATCAGGTTAGATGATGGTTTAACCTGAAGGTCTCGTTTTCAGCCACAGGACAGTGAGAAGAAGAGATGGGCAGTGGCAACTCACTGACTGCATCCTGCCTAAAGTTTATGGCTTCCAGCCTGCCCTCCTAGAGGAATCCCCTTAAAAATCGCCATGCCCGTGCCCGTCTCTGCTGGTTAAAGTAAAAGAAAACCAAAAAAATCTAAGCAAAGTGATAATTGGCGGAGCCAGAGAGAGCAGCTGTAGAAATACATTCCTTTCCATGCAAATCTGCCGTTTATATTAGACAAAACGCATGAGCTGTCCTTAACTTTCTGACTCATCTGAAGACGGGAGATCATTCTGGTAGCATCACATACACACTCACTCACACACGGTTACCCACACACTGGCTCAGGCCCTGGGAACAGAGTTCAAAGGCTTTCTCATAAATCAGAGTGGAAAAACACTTAATGATGGCTTTTCCCTTTGTGGTCGGGCCTCGCTCTCATGTGGCCAAGGCCCCTACATCACCACGGATGGGGAAGGGGGGAACGGAATCACTTATTTATTAAGGCTATTGTGCCACCCAGAAACCAGGTAGGTTGATTCCTGCACAATGATTCAACGCCGCTGATGACAGGGTAGCCATGGCGACCTGAATCACTCGACACGCTCACCTACCCAAAGGGCCAGCCAGGTATTCCACAGCAGGAAGGGAGAGGCAGGCATGAGCCTGGGGTCTCCTGGACTTCCTGACATGTCTGAGGAATGAATCCAGGGTGGAGGGGGGGTTGGGGTGGGGGCTTCTTCTACGTGTCACGCAGCTGCCCTGAGTTCCTGCACCCACGGAGTGGTTACTGTGAAAGATGGCACCTGGGTGGGTCAGGGGGAGATAGGGGGGTTACAGTGTCATGTCGAGCGCCCCTGCACGGGATCCCACCGCTGCCTCCTGGAGGAAGGGTGAGGGATTCAGGTGCAATTCTCGCGGTATTTATACGTTCATTTGCGAGGAATTTTGGAGCTATTATGCTAAAGTGCTCCCATCTGGAGTCGCTTTGCCAGTTCCCACCGGAGTCTGGCTGAGCCGAGATTTAGCGTGACATTAGACACAGCGCGACTGCGCCCCAGGGGGATCGACCCACGACGGGTCCCTCGGATACAGGGCCGTCGCGTCAGGCAGCCACGTCTCTTCTGCTGGCACGTTGTCTGCCACGCTCCATTACTCTATACAGCCGCCGTCAGCACACAAGGTCGCAGGACACAAGGGTATGTGCTAATTAACAGCCAGACATAATGGCAGTTCACAGTGTCAGAGCATCGACATTAAGAAAGGTGCTTCCATTACCATAAAGATGATGAGATGTGGCACTGGGAAACAGTGGCGGAGAATTTCAAACTTGTGACTCGGACGATGATGTGACAATTAAGGGTACGGTAATTAACAAGTCTCCCTTCACTAAACATCCGTCCTTTGACAGAGGTGTTCGCTATAGAAATAGTCTTGGAGACTCTTGGTATCCCCAGAATGTGCTGGGATATGTCTGCCTGAGTCTGAGCTAAACCATTTAGCGTAACTGTGTTGTCTGAAGGCTCATCATTTTGACATCCGCACATGTCAAAAACCCAGATGAGCTACCTCAGTCTTCATGGAATTGACACTCTAGAGACAGCTCTTCCCACCAGAGGGCAGCATTGGTCCAGGGGACGGCTCTGAGCCACACTTACTCTGCACGGTGACAGTAGTGCCTCTCATTCCAGAAAAAGATCAGCAGGTGATAAGGTTAAAATAGAGCCAATAAAACTAGAGCAACTAATCTATAAATGTAAGTAACGAAGCGAGCAGCAGGGTCAATTTAGATGGAAGTATTAAGGCCCCATGCACTTATAATGCACATATATATATATATATATATATACACACGCACACACACACACACACACACACACACACACACACACACACACACACACACACAGTACAGGCCAAAAGTTTGGACACACCTTCTCATTCAATTGAATGAGAAGGTGTGTCCAAACCTTTCGCCTGTACTGTATATATATTCTATCAAGTCATTCTTTCCCTTGCTAGAGTCAAAGGTGCTGCAGTACAACTGCAACTAGGCTCAACCAACTAGTCCAAAGTTTTGAGGGTGGCACTGCATGGGTCAGAGGAGTAGCTGGTGGCTGATCATGCCCTTCCAGTGGCACCAGTGCTCCCACATCAAGCAGAAAAGGTTTAACTTAATCTACTCAACAAAAACGAGGATTTCAAGAACTTCATGATAGAACAACCCTCGTCTACAGTCATCTTGTGCAGACATCTTTTGTGGTTCATCAAGCTGCATGAAGGTCAAAGTATACATTTTTCGCGGATTCATGCTTATTTTTCTATTGTAAGGTTTGATTTATTAACCCCCCTCCCACAGTGTGTGTTTGGTTTGTTAGTTGGACAGCAGCACCTTCTTATCGCAGCAGCCTGACAACAGTGAAAAGGGGCTCAAATAATTAGTCAACAAAGTGCTTTTGAGTGGTCCTGAACTTCCGGGCTCGTCCACTTAATAGTGACTCTTTAATGGGATCATAACCTGCCCATTTAAATAGATCAGTAGAATCAGCAAAGGATATCTTTATCTAGGGGGGTCAGGAGCGTTTAACTTACAAAAACAGGAAAGGCCACTGAGTCTTTGAAGACGCTCAGCAGAACGGCACAGAAAATGATTAGCTGTTGAGTGCTACGACATAGCCAGCGCAAGCCGCCTCCGAACACTAATCCCTTAAAACAACCAGTGCCTGTTGAGGGATGTCTATATGCAGCAATCTATGCTCAAAAGCCTCCGAACTGACCCCCACCCCCCCACGCGCCTCCCATTCCCTAAATCTCTTCAGCCCCACACACTGCCCCGAGCATCCCCCTCCACACGGCTCCCATTTGCCATCCCAGTGACCGTCTCCCGATTGGCCAATTCCCTAGGGGGTGCGGGGAGCTCCAGGTCTGTCGAGGCACCTTGATTAATTCCTGAGGACAAAGGACGTCAGCCTCCCCGTCGGCCACTGACACTAATAAATCCGACGGCTTCCTCTAAGGTGTTCGGAGGTTACTCCAGGAATGCCCCCGCCTATTGTGCGGGGATCTGTTTTTGGTAACCTGCCACCGGCATGCCGGCCCCCTCTGCACTCAGTCCCCTTCCCGGCACCCCTCCCTCTCCACACTATGTGCCCTTGTCTCTGGCTCTGAAAAGACCACCTCCGTTGAATAAGACAGACAGCCCGGCGTCAGAACATCAGGTCCAGCAGCCTATGTCAGGCCGGACACAATGGGACCAGTTATTTTCACCTGTTCAGCCCACTCTTTGTGCCAGGGGGAAAAAAATAGAAGGAAGTGCTGCACACTTTCCCTTTCTTTTTGTCCTCCTCTCAGGAGTGCAGTGAATGCGGAATCATTTCCCACAATGCAACCGAAAGGCAAAGTTGAGTCCGCGCACGCTCTGCCTCCCAAAGGCTTCACTGCAGGTCTGAAGCAAAAGCTGAAGCAAAGATTCAAGGCACAAGCTATTAGCTGGGTGGAAGTGAAATTTCTATTGTGGGAAAAATGAAAGGCAGCAAATTAAATGACACGTCTCTGGCGCTCCCTTTAAATCCAGAAGCCTGCAGTTTGTGAGGTTTTGCAGTCGTCTGCACTGCACATTGCCAGAATGAATGGCTTTTGCAAAAGTGAAGCCAAGGCGGTGGCCGGGTCGAGGCAGGCGGCTAACCTAAGACATGTCAGTCTGCAAGCTTAGACCGAGGCAGTCTCTTTACACCAGTGTAAATTACACAAAACTTAGAAGAATTCTGTCCCATTAAATGTTTTTAAATGAAGACACACTCCTCATAACATAGATCAATTTGGATGCATTTTTGAAAACCCATATTGTACAATTTAAAATTTATTTCAAATGCTTATTGATAATGGCATAATCTGTGAGCCTGAACAAGACGAGCTACTGAAAGATAGATGAAAGGAATTATTTAAATCTGAAATATGCAGTTAGGAGATATTTTTGAAATTGAAGTAAAATTTGGAAGACATCCTAGCACTGATGTATGTTTATGTTGTGGATTTTCTACTTTTACACTTTTTCTGCACTACTGTGGTATATTGGTTTTTAATGGAATTTGCTTACCAGTGATACCTCTATCAATAAGCTACTCACAATTATCTGATTTGCAGCTACACTCTGCAGGTCTAATTAAAGCTTTGGTATTTGATGACATATAGGTTTAAGAAATTTAAGCTAAGCTGTTACATGTGAATATCTGATATATTCTGATGTGTATTGTTCCATGGAGCTCTTATGTATGATCAGTCCTGATGCTATTTTGAGTAAAACAAAGCAAAAAAGAATGTTGTTACTATATAAAATATCTTCAGAACGACATACTGAAATGTAAATTAGCACAACCCTATTAAGACACGGAATGCAGGCAGGTGTGAAACCGGAGTGGTAACCATGGAGACCACATTTCATGAATACATGGCCAGTCCAAGGGCTAATGAACATTTCCGCCCCTTTTCACACAAGGCCAATTAAGAGTCTTTATTCACTTTTGTCAGTTTCATTCTCCTCACTACATTCTCCATTCATAAGGCAATAAGATGTTAACAGAAACCTTTTTAAGTTCCTTATTTTTGATAGGATCTGTGCACAGTTTTAAATAACTGGGCCAGTGTTGTTTTAATTACCTTGCACATATTTGGCCAATGATTCTAAAGAAAGTGTAAAGAAAGGGTATAAAAGGCACTATTACACCACTGCCCCCCCCAATTTCAACGAGTTCTGTAGACAGACTGAAAGGCAAACTTGGGCAGATTAACACTTCAAATACGGGTGATGAGTGACTGGTTAACAGAGTCTAGCTCCTAGCTAGACTTTGCATGCTTTTTAAAAGCTATACAGCAGGGAAGGGGTAGGTGCTGCTTTATTAAACCTCAGCCGTCTCTTGCATATCACAAGTGTGCATGTCACGGTGCATGTCTGCAGTAAAGGATGTGCATCATTGAGATACCAGGCCCCCATGCGTGCAAACTCAGGAGCATGGACTGCGCTCCGTCTGTCGAGAAGCCAACCAGGCAGAAAGTTGCAAGGGTGGCTAGGGAGTGACCCTATTTTGAAAGGCGTCCACAGACCACCGGGCAGCCGTCAGCGGACCACACACCCCCGCTCAGACACCCCCAAACCGCAGCCAAAGGCAGGGCGGAATTCCTAGGGAGCCAATCAGATGCCGTTCAAGATCATAGCCTGCAACTATATTAATCACCGTGTGCTCTATTGCATCTAATACCCTGTCATCATCAATAATTTCCTTTCTGCTGAGTCCTGCTTTATACATGCTGTTATTATGCATCGATTTCGGTGGCTATGTATCCCGTGTCGGTTTGTCTGGAGTTCAGATCGCATGTGACCATGTGACTGGAGATGAGACAAGCGAGTAGAGCAGGACAAGGTCTACACAACCATGGCAGCATCTTCCTAGAATCATCTGCATGTTTTACTGGCAAATCACAGATATTCGTTTTAACTAATAGCGATGGCTGACGGAGCTTTAAAACACTGTTGAGGTTTTAAAAATAAGTCTGGAATGTTTAACAACTTAGATGCTACATTTCAGCTATAAATATTCAAATCTGCATTATTTTAAAGACATCTAAAGTGGCATACACTGAAAAGTAACACTGCTTACTGTATTGTATTATTGCATAACAAACCATATCTACCAATCAAGGAACTCTTAGTCAGGGACACAGGAAGGCAGATATATAAAGAATAAATTCTGCAGGAGATGATGTCCATATGGCAAAAATGTGGATAAAGTGTTGTTCGGTTGCAGGGAAATGCTATCAACATGCCACTGAAAGATCAGAGTGCATTAAGCTAATGTATACGTCAGGCCAATATGCCAATTCCTGGCATGCATCTTCTTTCTAACACACAGATCTGTCAAATTGATCCAATCAGACTGAAACACTTTATGCACTCCTTTTAATTTGAAAGGAGCGAAACAAAAACTCTTTCAAGCTTTTGCCTTGAATTTCAACAGTAATGGGGGGAGAAAAGTGGCAAAAACCTTTATTTGAAAGTTGGCACGTCAAAGCCAGAGGAAGAACAAAGACGGAATTTTCCAAATCAGCAACATAGGTCAGTGCAGAAACACCTTCTGTGGGATGTTAACTGGTAGGGTACAAAGATTTCTCTCCTGTCTGATGAGCATGTGGTTTGAGTTTCTGAAGTGTTTTTGATCTCAGGACGAGGTTGAACTCCATTACATATCAAACGCCTTTGTTTACTGTAGCTGAAACATTTGCCAAAGTGACACCCTTGACATAAGTAACAGCTTAAGAGACAAAAGCTGACGCTGGAATATTTTGAAACAATTACTGCCTGGAATTAGTGCTGCTGGAGGTTCCAGGCTCGTTATGAAAAGCGTTTCCGTTTCAACAATCTTCAAATGTTCTGAAGTCCTTTTTTTTAAGTAATACATGAAAAACAGGAACAAGACCCATGAAATAAGAAAATGCAGGTGTGGCAGGTGATCGTAGTAGCCAGAATAACTCCATATGCAAACTAATCAGAAGGGCACAGATTGATTCCTCTGGCAAAAAATTGCTTTGACATTCTGTACCAACCCTGATGTAGATGGTTTTCTAAGCATGTTCTTTATGCATGACAATATTATGTGCGTGTTTGTACCAGTTATTGTTCATTCATGTGTATTTCCTGTCAGCATATGATTTGTAAGAACAGTGGGGTCTTCACATACATTATGTGTAAATAAAAAATTGAATGTCTGAGTATTACAGTAAGCATAACTGAACTGATACGCTTTGCATACATTTTACTATAGGAAACGGTTGAAAAGCCTCCAGCTCACCCAGCAAGCACTGTGGAGTGGTGTGCAACCCAGCAGGCTATGGCTCTCTGCCTGCGATCAGAATGTTGCTGGTTCATATCCCAGGGTTGGCAAACTGATGCTGCCATTGAGCCCTTGAGCATAAGGAGGGTTGTTCCATCATGGGACGCTAAGTGATATGAGTGCACAAGTGGGGGCTGGAGGTTGCTGAGTAACTGGAAGACACACATGCAGCCTTCACTGGGACACAACAGGAACTTGATCTGTGCCCACACCTGTAGGAAGCAACCAACTGAACCACTGTATTACCCACCAATATGATAATCACTGATTATATAGAGCCCACTATACAGAATGCCAATACCCAAATATAATGACATTTTTCCTTATCTCCTAATTAGAATTCCATTCTGAAGGGGATTAGCTTCTCACCCGTTTTCAACAGGTATTAGTGATATCAATTAATTAATCGCAGTCCAAAGTCCATTTGTTTGTATTCTGAATGTATCCAAGCAATTTAATCATTCGATGATGTTTCATCTGACCGCATAAATATAGTAGCGACATAAAATGAGAAGTTAACACTTTTTTTAAAAAGCACCTGTTTTCGTTCAGTGATTCTGCGATTTTCTCGCCTGGGAATATTAGAGCGCACGTTTAGGAGCAGACTTCTTTTAAATATAACTCCAACTAAGATAAAAGCTTGTCGCACCCGATTGCAGATCAAAAACCTTTTGCAGTTTTGTTAGGCAAGATTTCCCCGGTTCGTTTACAAACCTAGGTCAGAACCACGCACGTTTGATCTATTTGTTCCACCTGAAGAACACAGTGTGCAGCAAATTACTTAAGACTTTCGTAATTATGCAATAAACTAAATCCATTGGCCTGACTATAAACACGCACACGTCTCTTCTTGTTTTCTTTTTTCCCGATTCGTAGTTTCTCACAATAAATCTGCTCCGTGTTATAAAGCAGAAGATACAAAAACTGAGCTTGGGTTCGTACTTAGTCTGTAAAGCACTAAGAAATGTGACTTGTACAATGGTGATCAGGGTGCTGAGCACTGAATAACTTCACACATTATTCAAAACGAATCCCTTAATTCGCAGCCCTGTAATGCAGCATTCAAACCGCAATGACAGGTGCATTATATTTGCCTTTGTCTTTCTTCAAAAAAGTAATCGTTCGTGCACGGAACTGGAGGCTAGTCTTGCCATGGCGGGACATAGGCCTACCCCCCGGAACGGCACAATGGCGTGAGGAATTTCAATGAGGACTTTCTTTCTCATTAACTGCAGTCGTTAATCCTGGTTAATACTATATCTACTTGCATCAGTCTATGTGGTTACAAAATAAAAGCTGCTCATTTTAGCATCACTTTATTTGATTTTACATAAATTTCCACTGTCGACATGTTTAAGCAGCACATAAAACGCAAGCCGAAGAGTTTGATAAATCAACGAACTTGTAAACTTATCTATAAATAAAACGCGCCGGTCTGACTATAGACTACTAGTAGGACATCGTAGAGCTCTTCGTTTTTTTTAAAAAAAAACCTATGGTTTAAGATATTCACGTAGCGTATGAATTATTAACATGTTCCTTTTCAGAGAAGTCATGAACGTTTAGCTTAGTGGTTACATTATTGGCATCCTTACAGTCTGGAAAGAAAGGAATTCGAGCATTTATTTTGCTGCGTACTGTCTCGCCGGATATTCCTGGCAAGAAAAGGATTAACAGAAATTGCTCCAAGTGTTTGATGCGATGAATCAAAAGAGGGTGAAGCGGTATGATTTTTTTAAAAGGCACTTCACGGGTTAAGGGTCTCAATTTAGAAGCGGACCATAGAGTAGCACTCAAAGGTCGCCTGTATCACCGTGAGCTAAACCCTGCAATAAAACGTCGATCTCTAGGGAGCATGAAAATAGTTTATTAACAGTTTGTCGTCCCCCAGGCACGCAGGGCAGTAGCACAAGATGCAATGCGTGCCGAGATCAAATGAAAACATACGATTAAATAAAACATAATAAGCTAATAAAAGGGGTTCTTCTCCAGTTGGGTATCTAAGCGCCCCTTTCACACGCTGCTGATAGTTATACGCCAGGCTGAACTTGAAAAGGTTACTGTGTTTCCCAAGTGCTCCATTCTGTCCAGTCGAGAGGGGGCGGCTGAGCGGCGCCTGGGAGTCAGCGCGGAGCGTCCAAAAGCCCGAGACATCATCAGGCGAGGCAGACAGCGAGGAAAGCGCCCCCTCCCCGATTGGCACGCTTCCTTTTTCCTTAAACAAATCCCTCCAGTTTTTTTCTGTCATAAAAACCACACAGCAAGTGACAAAACTAATAACGATCACAGGCCATAGGAACAGAATCGCTAAAACACGCACATGCCATTAAGTGAGCTTGAAATGAATTCTTAACTGCCGCTAAATGACGTTGATCCCTGTAAAATAACTAACGTATTTTTAAGGAACAATTAAAGCTCAATTGAAGTAGAGTCCCTGCTGGAATGAAGTCATGCACTGTTTCCATTTCTAGCAAACCAGTTGCGCCCTTGTTTTGAATAACATTTTAATTGCCTATTTCTCATCTTACAGACTAGGCCTACCCCTCACTCGGTTTTTAAATTAACATTGTCTACTGACGTCGTCGTTATAGACTAGCCATTGTTTTATTTATCCAAACCGTGTTATCAGTGCATGAAATCGTCTCTGCATTCTGTGCTGTGTGCAGAGTAAGGGAATGGATAGCGCGTATATATATCAGAACATATGGGTCATTGCGACTATTTCATTTGTAAAATATACTGAGTGATGTTACATTTAGGAAACACTGAGAGATGTTGGTTGCTTCAACGCGGCACAGTAATTTCATGCGTCCTCAACCGCTGCACCATAACTGAGTGACTGCTCGGTTTCTGTGTTTGCAGTGTACGCAACAGCGTTCATCGGGCATCACGAGCTTAAAACTTAAACACTTACCTTGATTTTAACAGCCCCTTCAGTATCAGCATCAACCCCCCCCCCTCCCCCGCCGCTCTTTGAGGCAAACACAAACAAGTTAAGCAACTAGTTTGACAGAAGTAACGTTTAAAAGATAGACTTTATTGCTAAAACGTGTAATTACATTTACACTGATATGTTTCGTTTTTTATTTTAGAAATATTCAAGTAGACATCTCCCATAATTACTGGTATACTCTATTTTCCTTATGTTCTATAGTCACAATCGTTAAAATAATAAATACATTGTACAGATTTGTTTAAACTTTCTACAATACTATACGTATTCCAAAAGCTGAGTTCACGCCTTTATATATTTTTATCCTCAACTTTTCAATTATTATTATTATTATTATTATTAATATTAATATTAATATCATACAAAAAAAACTAGGCAGCATTTTGCAGTGAAAGATCAGTCAGCATCAATGTCCTGTTGAAACGAAAACTTCTCGGAGACGTTTACGCATGTCCACCTTCAGTTTTTCATAAAAATAAAAGCTCTTCTTTCTGAAGTGCTTACGTTCCCCCAAAACACGTTTCAGGGCTGAAATAAAATATGGTCCTGTTCATTTAAAAAAAATAGCTGCTTTTTAATCATAAATATGTACAATGTTGGTATCTTAATTAAAATGCTATATATAAAAATAGATTCGCTACCATGCTCTCAGATATGACACGATAGCCCATCTCTTGTTTTTTTTTTTTTTTTGAAAGTTAACAGTGCAATAGAAACCGTATTTCCAGTCTGTTTCCCCTCCCCCTTTCCATAGAAAACTCAACAAGAGCACTTGCATTCCGAAATGACTGGGTATTGCACCGGTATCCACGTACAATATTTCTGTTTTAAAAATCCTTGGCAATACCACCTGAGGAAAGTCTTGGTGATTGACTTGACGGGCTTACAAAACATCCCTTCTGGGAAGGAACAAGAGCGCTCATTGAAGCAGTTGCCCTCCTTGATGTAGCGTGGCCAGAACCTCACTCCCAGGTCCTTCCAGGTGTACACTACCGGACAGTACGTGTATGTCCACAGCCACTGGAGAAATTTCCTGCGCGCCTTCTTGCCAACTTTTACCCGCCTTCCGTATGGAGTCTCGGAGAGATCCAGCTTTTTGATTTCGATGGGCATCGGTCCTGGCAGCCTCTTCGGCGGCTCAGGGGTGGACAGATTCACCAGCCAGGGATGGGTGATCGACATGTAGTTGGGGTCGAAGTTGCTGCCGAGCTTTTTCCGCAAAGTTCTCTCGGCGAGGTCCTGCTCCCGGGGATCATACTCTGGGTCCGGGTCTTCCTTGAGATCGGGCACCGGGAGGTGCTCGCTGGGCGAAGGACGCAGGCGGAAAAAATGCTGAGATACACCAAGATGGATGGACACGAAGACGTAGACGAGGAGCGCCTGGGAAAAGCCCATATTTCTCTTCTGATTGTACTTATTTACACGGTTATTTTCACAGATACTGTTCACTTTGAAATGTGAAGCCTATGGGTTTCATAAATAGTCGATGTTAAAGCACCGGCAAGACGATACTTTTAATAGACCATGCCGGGTTTGAATGTCATGTAGCAAAGGGGTTTCTGTTTAGGGATCTCTAGACTTGCAATATTCTTCTGACTTTTCTGTTGCTCACTATTGCAAGTCTTTCATAGAGGGAATTTCCTCCCTGCGGAGATATTAACATCGAAAAACCCTCCTTCTTCTCCGATCCCGTTCTTGCCTCTTTCTTTACTATTTTTCTGCAAAATTCACATTGGGTTTCTGATGGTCGTCATGGTTACTTAGAGACTCTAAGCCACGACAAATTGTCTAGACTGGATGACAGAGGCTGGCGCGAGTGTCGCCTGGAATGAAGCGATCTATAGATCCGTGTTTCCCGGAAAAAAAGAATGAAAAAATAGATCCAAAATCTTCTAAAAACGAGATCAGTTTAAAAAGTAAAATAACGCAGCTTCGAGTTTTAAATGCGACTTAGTCAAGCTTATCTTTACCGTAGTGATGCAGAGTTCAGGACTGAGAGATTCCAAAAATGAAAGCAAAATCCATTTGCTGAAAAGTAACGTTTAGCAGCTTCTAGTCTGGACGCTTTTGAAGTACCGATATCCCAAAGTTCAGCTTCCTTCAGAAATTGCGTTAGGGAATAGTCTTTCTTGGTACTTACATTGGTTCCCTTGGAATCGTCAGTACAATTTAGGATAACCATTCCATGTTTGAACTACACAGTAAAATTCGGTCCAAATGAAAGGGGGGGAAATCACTTCTTTTTTCCCAAAGAAAACATACATTCCGCGAAGAGACAAATAATAAACTTGTCTTTCAAAGCGATGAAACGTCTTCAAGTCAACAGGTCTCGCGCTGCCTTGAAATATTTCTCAATACAAACTGATTTCTACACAGTCCATTTCAGACACAAGCTGTCACCTCACTTTACTTTCCTCAGATACAGCTCTTTTTTGACCCTTCTCTTTTTCAATAACTTCAAATTCTTCCAATAAACTACTAGTTATGCCATCAATGCATGGCGAGACGGCAATCCGAATTGAGGAGTCTCTGGCCGATAAGTTTTTTGTCGCAGTCCCCCGGGAGAGCTTCTGTCCCCTTGGTAGCTAGTACAGTATTCCCTGTTACAGGAACCCCTGTTTGAGACACTTTGGCTCCGGAGAGTCCCTTTTTGCTTAGGCACACTGTGTGATCGTGTGTGTCTGTTGCGAGCAGAGCTCAATCCCAAGTTAAATATCCCCTCCGATGGAACAAAGTGTCAGCGGGTCCTGCCCACTCATGTCACTTTCATTATGATTGACAGCCCCTCTCTGCCCCCCTCGCCCTGCGCGAGGAGCCGGCCACTATCGATGCGACTCCGCTGGGTCCTAAAGATACCTATGTATCCAATGTATGCCAGTTCGCAGAGGCGTCTCATACGTTTTATTTTTTCAGCGAACTAAAAAACAGACACCTAACCTTATTTCATTTTTATGTTTTTCATATTTTTCCCCTCGTTTTGTTTACTATCTCTTTTTTGTCTTTGCTTACAGACCGCTCAAGTGACAGATATCTGGCTACACACTGACACACTTAAGAGATAATAGGTTCAATACGAAGTCGTTTTATTCTTAATTGAACCACTTAAGTGTTTCCTAATTTATAACATTCCCATGAGATAAAGGGCAAACATCAAACTTCGTCTTCAGAGGTCCACATTAACATCCCGCCTTTGTTTAAAAGGACCGTTCCCAATGAAAGAGAACCGCAGATTGAACCTTGAGGTCATAAAATAAACAGACAATTAATACTATAAATGGACATACTTTGTTAAACACAAGCGTTTTCCATTTCACGTTATATTTATTAGTAGATGAAACGCTCTCAAAGCAAAATATAAATGATAACACGATTTTGCGTGGTTATAATAGGCCTAGGTTGTGTAAGTAGGCTACACAGGAATAGTGTCTGCAAATTATTGAGCGCATTGCTTGAGAAAACATTTTACAGTCTTTTATCGCAAGGGCAACATGAAGTGGTAAATATATACGGAAATTGACAATAAACTAAAACATCATTCATCTAGATGATCTGTGTACGAACCGCAAAATCCCGTTTATGAAAAAAATGCACAAGTTTTAATAGCCGAATGGCAAGTTTCAGTGGAATCGATAGTCGGTGTCTTCTTTAGGATATGCTAAAATGTTTTGTTTAGCGCCTGAACTGGTACATTTTACTAACAAACAGGGTAATATAGTTTCTGTAGACATTTTATTAAGTTACAAGGGACTGACAGTTTTTCCCATCGCCTCTGCCAACCACATACTGGCGACTTAACGTTCCATGTGCGCCTTAAGTCTCATCATACCATTATTGTAAACTGATTTTATTAGCATATACCGTACTTCTAAGATGTTTTCATAATTACTTAGTACATTATTTATATCTAGTTAGACATTTGGTTGCTCGTTATGAAAAACATATAAAACTTTAATTCGGTGGAACACATAAATCAACACTTTCACCTTCAACTGATTTTTAACAGGAGCCGCATAAGCTACGTTAATAACCACCCGATAGAGAGAACTGTCGTTATTATATTAGATTAGATTTAAAATGTAATGATACATTAAAATTTCAAACGGCAGTCTATACAGAATTATAAATCAAACACCGTTTTCTGTAGTCAAATTGGTTCCGAGAAACGATGGGGACTACAAGGCTTTGGCCGCCGCTAGAGGGCATTGTTCCAGCGCAAAGGAATCACATTATGCATATTTCGGTTATCATATTTAGTGGTCTTACTATAGCATTGTACAGTGATACGTCTGCTTGAACATAAAGCATGCTTAACCGCAACCAGAAAGACATGCGAACAATAGATTTACACCACTAGAGACTAAACAAATAGGCTACCATACTGTGATTAATCTGTGTGTAAAATGTGCATGTCACCGTCTACTGATTTTAACTTTTAACCGGATATCAGTTTTGTTTAAGCTAAAAGCACAAGTTAAATTTCGCCGTGATATTCCCGTTCTTCAGGATATCGTATGCATTCCATGTCATTTAGGGTTTATTTTTAAGTTAAGCATACCTGCAGGAAACTTCTAACAAATTCTCTACATAAATTAGCTTGTACAAAAAAAAATCAAAATCGCGGTATTATTTTTGGAGTGAGGTATTATACAGCAAACACGAGACCGCTACTGTAACATCAGGGACATTTTATAAATATCACCGACCACATATAACAATGTTACGGTACTATGACGATAATGAACTTTACAGCCCTGGATTTAGTATTTAAAATTAACTGCAAGTAACTGGGATTTAGCCCGGGTGTATGGATAAGAAGTGAATAAACTAAATTTGTACTCCGTCACATCGAACACTAAAAAGCTCATCATTTCCCCGTTACCCATAAACCGCTAAGACTCGGAGTTATCTGCGTAATCCGTTACTAACATAATGACTGATAATAGGACAAACTTGTCAAAGGCCCAATCAAACAATTATAAAAGGCCAACAACGATTTGTGTTATTTGAAGAACTTAAAGAGAACCGATGATTTAAAAAAAAATATCAATTATTTTAATTAGTGAGTCAAGCTGCATTACAGGCCCAGGTAACCCTGTCCCAGCTATTATAAGAACAAAATCATTGCAGATCATGTCTGGTTTTCAACTATGAATATTAACAGACATTTCTGCTTTTTATTGGGAGGGAGGGGCTATTTTATGAAAACGGACATACCATGCCATTCCCAGAACTGTCAAAGTCTGGACAGATTTTGGAACGCATGTGATTTGGAAAAGCACTTGTTTGGGCGATTGGGGCACTCTAGCCTTTCACCGCTCCACACTGTTAGGGAGATGCACTGAGATTGGCCATTAGCACATGGCAGTCATCCCAGCCGTTATACCGTGGGGTCAGGGCTGCTGCCTTTGCAGTGGGGGGGCACTGCCACCCCCAATTCGGGCCACCCCCAGCAGAGTTGCTACTTTGGTGTTAGAAATGGGAAAGGAAACTATGTTTGACAAGCCTATAGGTGTGAATTTAGACCAATAGTGACCTTCCCTGTATGTGACCTTCGTCACGGCAGCCATTGAAGTCTCAACATGCGACAGGTATGGGGAGGTGTGCTGGTCCCTGGCAGGAGGGGGCGGTGTGGTGATCCTGCAGGCCTATTGGCCCTTTGCTGATGTGGCTCGGCCTGCCTTCTCTAGGGGTATCTCTGCAGTGTGGCACTGATGGATACTGCCATATTAAGGTCTCAGATTTGTGTCCATGCACAGATGACGCAAATGTAGGTAATACGATAGGCTGGGGGTGTGCCGTAATAAATGTCTATTATCTATAATTATCGTTAATTAAGCTTTTTAAGCATTTTGATGTGATTCATATGCCCAAATAATTTATGAGAAGCGTCTGTTTTCACCTTCTAGTCTAGTATTAGGGCCTTATGGGTAGAATTTATTAATGATCAGGACAAAGCTGAGATTTAGATTACTGTTATTTGGTTATGCTCCTGAATGGATAAACAGTATGGAAAGTGGATGGATGGAGAAATGGATGGATAGATGGATGGAGTGTTGATTCTAGACTTAAGAGTTCTTTATTATCAACACATCCAAGTAGAAGTACACAGTGCGTTATGTAAGAACATAAGAAATTTACAAACGAGAGGAGGCCATTGGGCCCATCAAGCTCATTTGGGGAGAAGTTAACTAATAGCTCAGAGCTGTTAAAATCTTATTTAGCTCTGATTTAAAGGAACCCAGGTTTTAGCTTGCAGTACACTAACAGGAAGACTATTCCATACTCTAACTACACGCTGTGTAAAGAAGTGCTTTCTCAAATCCATTTTAAAAT
>JAODJW010000094.1:20578023-20602682 GCA_026777045.1 Hyperopisus bebe
GGGGGAAGGTGGGGGGGTCGGTGGGAAGGGGCTGCAGCAAGCATGGAGCAGAGGGTTGTTAGCGGCGGTGACCGGGGGGGAGGAGCATAGGGAGGCCGAGGTGCATGACAGTTTACTGTGGAATGGCTAATTAAATAATGCAATAAAACCAGCTCTGTTTAATAAAGCAGGAGTCGGGGGGTACGGCTAGAGGTGGGGGGGGGGGTCGCAGAAATTGGCCTTGTACAACAAGGGGACTTAGCTCTTTGTTTCGGCGGCAATCTTTCACGCTTCCTTAGGCCTCAATAGGGCGCATGGTGACAGATCATTAAGGGGAGACCCGGCCCGGATAGGCCCGATTCCCCGCCGCTGCAAGCGGGAAGCTGCCCTATACAAAAGTGGCTTTCGAAGGTGCAGTGAGATTACTGGCCCGGGATGCAGGGCAGCCAGAGCCAGACTGGCTGTCTGTGGAGACCAATAGAGCCATGGGCAGTAATGGGGGAGGGGGATGCTTGGGAGCCGAGGGAGGGAGCTGGAGGGGGGAGTTGGCGTCACCCCTGCATCATCAAAACAAAAACCGCCACCAGCAGGTGACAAAAAGGTTAACTAAGCTGTATTTTTCCCTCTTGTATTTTTGTTAGAGGATAACTGTGCTGGATAGTTTAGGCTACGAGTGAGAAAGGACTCCCAAATCCTCCTTTGTTTTTGCTCCTGAAATGCCCTTCTGAAGAGCCCCTGATCAGCGGCTTCCCTACGAAACCTTCCCGTTTACGCCGGAGGAAAGGCCTCCGGTGGTACTGCGGCTGGTCAGGAGCCAAACCCATTTATGCGCATCGACAGGATCCAGAAGCAGAACGCAGGCCTGGGGGAGAGACAGCAACTCCTGGAGCTTCCCTACCTGACTGTCAATAGCATTTCCTCACAAAAAAGGCTTTTAAATAAAGCAGCCAGAAGTCATTTAAGGTGCGGATTAGTGAGACTGAGAAAGACAACTATAAAAAATACATACAGCGATAAAAAAGCTTTTCTCGTGGATGAAAGCATATCGTATAAAGTGGTTATGTTCAACAAAATCTGCTATTGTCCCCACCCTACCCCCCAGGGTGAGCCAACCCACTATCAGGCCTGATTTGCATCATATATTTTTGATTTACCATTTAATGCAGAGATTTTGGACAAGGCAAGGCCTCATTCACTCATACTCTTGAGCAAGTTTCCTCGTCTAGGTTATTAGTCAAAGAACCGCTGCTTACAGTGCTTTAAATTATCTGTATAAATGTTGGAGGAGTCTGAAACCAATCTGTAAGCTTTTAGCACTTACAGAGAAAGAATAAAACAATGCAAAACAAGATTTCATAAAACATATATTTTTACAATCTTTTCATGTTTTGGACTAAGCTTTTCCCTTAAAGTTGCAAAGTGCTTACAATAACACAATATATAAATGGCAGGAGAAAGAAATATGGTCCCTGTCTGTGTTTAAGGCAAAAAGTATTTCTTAGAATGACAAACACTCCCCCTCTGGCCCTCACACAGGAGGTGAAGCCATCTCACCCCCGAATCCCTGACTAACCTGAGCGAGGGCCTCCTCCCTAGTTCTCCACATCCATACCTACACACCAGCTTGCGCTAAACTAGAAGCAGATGGGCTGGGAAGCATGACAGAAATCTGGGTTCTGTTAGCAGATACTTTTGAAGATTTTATTTTATTCTTTAAAAAAGTTTTTTTTTTTTTGCCAAATAGCCAGTAAACAACATGAAAGTGACAAAAGATTTTATTTTATGATGGAAAGAAATATGCAGAGCTTTCAGCCCCCACTTTTGCCATCTTTATACTCCCCCCCCTGACGTGCGCTTTAGAAATAAAGCCTCAAACATGGACGCTTCTTTAGCTACCGGCGCGACATTCCGGCTGAGATCTGTCACTCGTCCATTCATTTTCTGCTGAACTGACGACAAGGTGCTCCAAAGAGCAAACAAACAAACAAAAAAGAACAACAAAGAAACTGTATATATAATTCATTTTTGGGTACTTTTTAAAGATGTTTCTGATTTGTGCATGTGGATGGGTGGTAAGATGTAAATCTGGAAGCTGTTTGATGTTACCATAGCATGAGATAACCACCGCAGACGCACCAGCTGTGAATGCAGAAAACGTTTCAGGCATATTTTCAATGAAATGTCTCATTATATATCTTATGTATATCAATCCCAGCCTTTTGTAAGTGCTTATCCAGAAGAATAAGGTATCATTATCATTATTCCGCAATGTACTGGGACTCGTATACAGGTACACAGGAATTCATTTGTTTTTTGCATATTCTGTCTTGCTCACTCATATATACAGGTGAGCGTGTGTTGCAGTCAGATCACAGGCTCATCTATTTTTTGGGGGCCCCTCAAGAAGTTCTTGGGGATAAGGGACTTGGATCAGTGCCCCAACAGGTATATGATCACTCTGCTTCGGGTAAGTAAAAGCATTTATTGTGGGTCTGTCCATTCATGTTTCAAGTACTTACCCAGTACAGTGTTCCGGGAAAACCTGAAGTCTGTCCCAGGAAGTACAGGGAATGGGACAGGGTACACCCTGGACAGGATGTCACCCCAACATAGGGCCCATACACACCTGTGTTTAGAGATGCCATCAGCCTCACTGCATATCCTTGGGCTGTAGGAGGGACCAGAGGAACCTGCAGAGACACCGGGGAGTGGGGAACCTCCACAAACAGTAGGGCTGGGTTAATACCTGCAACGCAGCTGGTCACTGTGCAGCCTTCTACATGTTTTAAAAAGGTAGTTCCGTGTGTTTCGATTTAAGGCACATTTTTGTGGAACTGTATAACCAGTATAAGAAAGTGCGCTATGCATGCATGATTAGGTAAGTATTTTGAATAAGTTAATTGCCAGTCTTTTGTGTTTCTGGTTTTTCACCAATCTGTGCAATGACTCACAAAACTCACCCCCTCTCTGCCTAATGCCCAGCTCACTCACTGCCTAGACTCACAAAACCCCACCCACTCACTGCATGGACTCGCAATGCCCCACCCACTCCCTCTATGGACTCACAATGTCCCACCCACTCATGGGACGTACTTGTCAAACTCACCCACTCCCTGCATTGACTCCCAATGCCCCACCCACTCCCTGTATGGACTCATAATGCCCCACCCACTCATTAGATGTACTCATAAAACTCGCATGGACTCGCAATTCCCCGCCCACTTTGAGCATCTACTCGCAATGCTCTGTCCACTCACAATCGATCGACAATCGACTAACAATGCCTCACCCACTCTCTGTATTGACTTAATATGACCCACCCACTGAATGCACAGACTCACAATTCCCCGCCCCCGTTCGGCATCTCTGCTCCAGCATCACCTTCAGTACATTTACATCTGTTTACTGACATTGATTTATTTAGTGGAGGCTTCTGTCCGGAGCGACCTGCAAGTGAGGCAGCCCATTGGCTGGACGTCAGGCGCGTGCCCTAGCAGCTGGTGGCGCCGGCCAGTCGCAAAGGACGCCCAGCTCGTGAAATGCCACTGAGGGCGACAATGGGGGGGGCAGCATTGTGACTCGTTGATGGAGGTACTTCCAGGACGAGTCACTGCAGGCTGTTCATGTCTGACACTGGCAGTCGATACGGTGCACACATGCATTAAATATGCTTTTTTTCATTGTACACACGCACACACTGTTATTTAACCCTCATCCTTTAAAGCAAACAGAAGCACATCCTATCATTTTGCTCTCATTCAAACACGTGGACGCACCACATCGCACATAACAAAACATGTCAAATGTACCGTCACCCTAGTCCCCCGGTTCAAACCGCCTTCGAAGTCCACTCTCGCCTTCATTGAAAATCATGTTTATTTTATGACGATCTGAGATTCATTATCAGGGATCATTTGGGCATGACTAAAATGGTGCGTAACATTAGCTGATTGTTACGAGGTTTGGCCGAGACTGAGTCAAAACAGAAAGGCTCTGCACTCTGACGGCATAATCAGCGGATTGGAATAATCACAAAGCGATTATTATCACCAGTGTAAATAAAACTGCCTCCATTGCATCAAATGGGAGCCTAATCCTCACTCTGTGCCTAATCCAGTTTGATCAAACATAAACACAGTCTCTTTAACATTTTTCTCTACATCGGCTCCGGCCGAAAAGATGACTGGCTAGGCCCCCTGCAGAGCGCAACCCTGTTAAAGGCAGCGAGCAGTAACCGTGGAGGTCGGAACCTGGCAGAGACAGGATGACCCGTGTTGCCATGGATACGCTGACACGCTAATCTCTTATATGGTGAATTGGAGACATGGGATGCAGTTTAGAGCCCCCCTTTGCATTGGGGGCAAAAAGGGACAAACGGTATTGTACCCAGCGGTGCCAGACACGCCGACCTTGTGGAGGGCAGCAGACGGAGCTCTCTTTAGGCCCCTGGGTCCAAACGACAGGCCTTAGCTGCCTGTTTGATCCAACTGATCCAGAGCCCGCGGCCAGCTGAGTATGCAGGCTGATATTTCCAATATCAAAAGTGCATCCCTTCCGAGGGATAAAAATGTAACCTGTTATAACTATAGCCCAGTGTTTAAAGGTAAAGCTGAAGGGCTTTTTTATGTTAAATGTGCAGTGATTAGTACAGCAGGCCCGGGGATTACTGAGGTCAGTTTCTCCTTTTTCCCGTGATCTATTTTTGATGCCGGGGCCCTTTGAACTGTCGGTCCTTGTCCCTGGCTACTTGTGGCATTCCTCAGCCGGTGTCAGCTGCTCCGTGCCATCGAGGAAGCGATTTGGGTGTGTGTGTGTGTGTGTGGGGGTGGGGGGGGGGGGCTTGTTCACACAGACACAGTGGCTGCAGTGCCATGATCCTCTCTGCATTGGGGATTATGGCTGCGTGTCAAGACGACATCAGAGGCCCTTATTGGCTTACACTGAGGCAATACCCCCCCCCCCCAAACACCCCCAAGATTATACAGATTTCTGCACTGTAAGGTGTTAACAGCTGTATGCACTGTATGGGTCTGTGTGATACACAGTAGTACGTATTGGTATTAGAATCCTCATAGATTCCACCTGGACTGTTTACCCTTTTACTGCTTTCGGCTATAAAACCAGTAGCACCATTGTGTAGTGGACTGGTTTATGGATATCCTGTGTATGATCTGCATTTTGCAGATGCTTCCCCAAATAGATGCTTACTGGGAAACACAGAATAAACAGTATTTAAGGAACAGGCATTTTTCCAGATATAACCTCAAAGTGCAAAAGTCTCCAGAGTCTCCAGGCACCTGCAGACCCACATTGGCGCTGGATGGCATTCCGGGGGGGTGGAACCGGGACCCGAAGGTCTCCTCTCTCCCTCTGTATCTCCCAGCGCCTCCCTAACTATCTGCAATCGAACCTGTGGTGTGACCTCATCAAATTCTGGCCGAATTGCTCTCATTCAGGTTTGCAAAATGAATGTTTTGGGACCCCCCCCTAAATTCACCTACTAGGGAGATACCCATGGGGGGCAGGGGGGGGGAACCAGGCTGTTTTTTTAAGGGCCGTTTTGGACTTTCTCTCTTCGAGCTGAGCAACGGGGGCTGGATTTGTCCGACCTTCTGGCACAACAGAAAAACAGGCTGCATTCCTGCCATCAGGGAGGCGTTCCCCCCCCGCGTGACGGCATCCTTGGACCATGTCCCATTCCCAGCTCCCACAATAAGGTGCTGTTAATTACTCCACAGCCTCCATTCTGATTAAAAAACAAGAAAACCAGGCATTGATGTTTATGCGACAGACCTCCGTGACGTGGGATCGAAGGCACTCCTTTTCCAACCCAAATCGTGCGGCTTGAACGCTTCTGCCAAATAAAAATCAGATAATGAAGTACTGTACAGTGGGGGGGGGGTGAGGGGGGCACACACTGTCTTTGCTATCAAAAGGCCAGATTCTGATCTTTCATTTAATATTTATACATTTTTTAACACAGGGCCGTCTGTTTCATCTTTCAATTAAGAGGCCAATCTGCGTACACACAGCCATGCTCTGCCCCACCCTGGTGACGATCTGTGGGTTTAAAAAACCCCCCCAGGCATCTCCTGCGCCCTGGGGGGGTCGAGGCTCACAGAGCATGGCTGTGCCCCCCCCCCCCCCCCCCGTCCCCAGGCATATGGAGGGGGCGGGCAGCATGCTGGGGGTGCCCTGCTACCACGGGAAGGGCTTGGGAAATGTCTCGCTGGGGTGCAAGCACGCAGGGTGGCCTGGGGAGCCTGTCTGGGGGGAGGGAAGGCAGCACCAGCTGTTGACTCACGCTAATTTGCTAATCGAGAGCCGCGGGACCCTGGAGCCGCGAGGCAATAACAGTGTCTACCTCTGCGTGCCAGACGATCCGCGGGGATGGCGGCGGGGGCCAGCGGCGGCGGCGGGGGGCGGCTCTGGCGTCCGGTGCTCGAGAATGGAGCATTTCTGTCCCCCCCCGGGTTAAAAAACCCGGCTGCCCTCAGGTCACTTATAGGCCCCCTTTTTCTGCAGCGAATTGCCTGGGTTGGGGGGGGGGGGGGGGGGAATTAACTGAACAAGAAATCAGGCTTTAATCCACTGAGCATTTGAAGCTGCACTGCACAGCACTGGAATGGTAACACCGTCCTGTTTTGCAGTGTTACTAACAAATAAGAAATGCTTAACTCAGCACGTGAATTATTTCAAATCGCAGATGGGCCTTGCTTATCACGCAGTAATAAGAGTGAGGCGTGCCTCCCATTTCACCATAAACACGTAAATCGACCAGAAGTGGAAGGATCTGAGCAGAGATGCAGCAGCCTGACCGTGAGGTCAGGGGAGTGAGGCAGAGGCCTGGCACCAGCAGGGGGGTCTGTTGCAGCCAAAGCCATGTCGCCAGTACGGGTCGTGGCTTAATGCCCCCGTGTCAGGCACACAGCATCCTGCCCCCAGCCCCCCCCACACTCGCGTGCAGGTACTGAGAGGACAGCCGGCTTGGCCCGCCCGCGTGTGGGAACGGCCCTCTCCCTCTGCCTGGCTCCAGGCCCCGTTTGCCCTGAGACAGCAGTCTGACGATCTCGGCCTCTTTGTCTCCCCGGAGCCGTGTGCTGGAGCCTTGGGTCCCACGCTGGGGTTGGGGCTGAGACACTGTGGAAGCCAGGTCGGGCAGATGGGCAGCCACACTCCCCATGCATGGAAAGCGCTACAGGACCCGAGCAGCGACACTGGGTCTGCAGTCAACGCCGCCCAAAGTGTCTCTTTGAGGATTAAAATATAGAAACGCGCGACGGCCTCGCTGGACCCGGAATGTGGCGCGACTCTGCGAGTGTTTGCACTTTACATTGTAATTTTGTGTAACGTGATTGTGAGCCAGACGCTGCGTCTCACTGGGGGCTGAACAAACACTGTCAGCGAGCAGACGGGCGGGGGGGCCCGTGGGCACAGGCACTCGGTGCAATTCTTTAGGAGGAGCGCTAAAACAACCAAGCAGCTTCCGTGGCATTCTGAGGAACAAACAAACAAACAAACAAACAAACAAACAAAAACTGACCTGATTACAATTACAGGCTAAATTAAAAAGAAATTTTAAAAAGATGAACAGGCCTTTTCTTAAAAAGCTATAATTAAACACTTAAAAACTGATGCAGATCAGACGAGAGGATGTTGAATTGCAAGAGCTTGGTATAGATCCAGAATGCTCTGTTAGTTATTACAAACAAACAGGGGAAACAGTTTTGGTGTTTGCTAAATTTTGGAGGTAATTTGCAACTTCGTCCTGTGAGTGTGTGCTTGTTAGACAGAAAGAGAGGAAGGATGCTGTGTGTGTCCCTGTGTGTGTGTGTGTGTGTGTGTGTCGGGGGCTGATCTGACCCCTTATTACCAGTGTGCGCAGGTTGCTGAGATGAAAGCATGCCTTCGCTACCTCTGCTGGTTTCTATAGATATGAACACAGCATCACACCAGCAGGAAACAATGGTGGAGTCTGCCACTCCACACTGGAGGCTCCCAGATCATCACTCCATCCATCAGAGCGATCATATTTTAAAAACAACAACAACTCGGGGGGGAGGGGGGCGGCTTTGATGCGGGGGCTGGAGCGTGCCTAATGGGACTAGAGCCGCGGGGTACCCCATTCATTCCAGCACCCTCCGCTGCCCGGTGAAAACCCTCCAGAAAAACTTAAAAGGAACCTTCTTTTCAAAAGCCATGACATCACCCCAAAACAAAGGGGCCTGGGAGGGGGCGTGGGGGGGTGAGATTATACTAGGGAAGGTAGCAGTAAAGCGGATCTGTCACACCGTGGCCCATCCAGTTGTCCCGGCTGCTCCGGCAGTGCGAACGCCAAGCTCTGCTCTCACCAAACTCCCACCATCCAGGCGTCGCCTGGCCAGAAAATTTCAGATTTCCTCCTTTGTCCATGCAAGGCTGTGGTTTTCAATCGCAATTCCCACCCCCCCCCCCCTCATAATAACTGCTCTTGGAGTTTGTTTCTGGGTCAGCTCAAAGTGATGGATTGCAGGAGGATTGTGGGAAGTCACATTTCCATTAAGTTCTCTAAGGACGGCAGAAGCCCCGAATCTCTCCTGTGCTCTGGTCCTCCGTGAGGGTCCTCAGTGTGCCCTGGGGCTTCCTGCAGGCAGGACTCTCTCTCTTTGCACCTCTCAGTCACATTCTCCTACATCAAATAAGTGATGAAGATACTGACGTCCTCAAACTAAAGTGCCCCCCTGCCCACCTTCAGAATGAACAGACCCAAATAAAAAAAAAAATCACTGAAAATATATTTGCAGTCAAACTATTGATATGTAAAATTCACTATGTGTTAAATGTGATTGCAACGATCTAAATGAATTTTAAATTTCAAGTTAACTTGGTTGTCTGTGCACTAGAAACAATTCCCCCGAATTGTTTAATTGGCAGCATTGAAATACACTTCACCAAATCTTCCTGAGAGAGACCATTGTGGATTTCGTGGTTCATTGGTGGGTTTGGCTAGTAACGCTTTTCACCACATCAACAGAACGCTGATTATTAAACGCTGTAAAAATACAGATCAGGTTCGCTTATAAGTGTGCGGTTGTGCGTGTAAATTTTGTGCGGGAGTTAAAGATTCTCCCCCATTGCCTGCAGCCATGGGCAAGACTGTGATGTGTGGCAGAGGGGGTGTGCACGCGGTGGAGGTGGGGGGGTGAGTGCGTGGTAGAGAGGGGTGAGCGAGTGGTAGAAGGGGTGAGCTTGCAGCGGAGGGGGTGCACAAGAAGCAGAAGGGGTATGTGTGTGGAAGAGGGGGTGTGCACATGGCAGAGGGTGTGAGCGCGTAGCAAAGGGGGTGCGCGCTGCAGAGGGGGTGCACTCATAGCAGAGGGGGTGCACATGACAGAGGGAGTGCACAAGGCAGAGGGGGTGTGCATGGCAGAGAGGGTGCACACGGCAGAGGGGGTGCACTCGTAGCAGAGGGGGTGCACAAGGCAGAGGGGGTGCACTCGTAAGCAGAGGGGGTGCACAAGGCAGAGGGGGTGCACTCGTAAGCAGAGGGGATGCACTCGTAGCAGAGGGGGTGCACATGGCAGAGGGGATGCACTCGTAGCAGAGGGGGTGTGCACACTTGCCCCATTCCCGATGTGCCACTGAAGGATCTTGGCTTCTCTGGATGTGCTTGCATCTTCGGGGAGAAATGGAATCTGAAATTGTCCATTTTCAGGAACGTAGAGACAGTGCAGCCTGTGCTGTGTAATCTCAGAGACAGTGGGGGGTGGTGAAAGGGATAGAGTGAAGGAGAAAGAGAGAGAGAGAGACAGAGAGAGAGAGAGAGAGAGAGAGAGAGAGAGAGAGAGAGAGAAAGCATCCCCACACACAGCAACACAAAGGCACATTCACTTCTGCAGACACCCTCTTCCCATCCCTCTTTGGGACCTCTACAAACACCCACTCCCCCTCCCATTTTGCCCCCCCTTCAAATTCACTGGCACTTACAGAGAGCACAGAGGCGCCAGCGGAGCGGGGCTCATCTCTGGGGAACAATAAAGACAGATCTTCATAAAAACTTCAAAAAGGCCTTTCCAAGTGTTTTATAGGTGCTTTAAAGGTTTATAGGCCTTGGGGAGAAGGCCTGACTGCTGCAGTGAGCCATGGGCTTGGGTGGCGTTTCTGCTCATTGACAGTGAAGACGGAACGTTTGGGAAAACAGGTGATCAACCAGGGTGAAGATGGCACCGCCGATCTGGAAGCACCAGGGTGCACAAGTCTTCCAAACAAGAAGCCTGTTCTGCCCACCCCCATACCAGCGTCATCGAAAGCCTTCCAGTGTGTTTACTTTGGTAAATTAGAGGCAAATACAAGTAACATTAATACAGGCCACGAACTGTTATGGTGAGAGAACGTAAATGCCTTTACGGCAGTGACCCCCCCAACGCCCAAAGGGCTGCCCCCCCCCCACACACAATGCTACCCGGAGCTGGGAGCTGTCTCAGGCCGTAAGCCTGCAGACGGCTGAGACGTGAATCCAGGCATCGCCAGAGATACCTACCTATCTTCATCTGAGGTGAGTAGCTGAAGTGTTGCACATTTTCACACCGGCGCCGTGGCATAGCTGCATGGCTGCTCAGCTGCGCGGCTGCTCAGCTGCACGGTAAGTCACTCAACCCTTGGTGCCGCATTTCCGCAGCGGGGAACCTAAAGCCCAGCAGCTTTGCCCACAGAGATTTGCGGCTTGCCATCACTGTGGCCATGTGGGCCTACCAGGGCTCTGTGTGAGTGTGCAGGTGCTTTAGTGTGGCCATTTCACAGGGTGTCATCCGAGGGGCTACATCGACGGCATAGCTTCCTATGAGCACTGCGTAATACTAAAGTCCCCCATGACACTATAAGCGAGTCACATGGCAGCAAACCCGTCTAGACGTCAAAATCCAGAGACCGCGGGAAGCGAGATTAAAAGCATTAATGAGTGCACCTTTAAGAGGGCCGGGGAGACCCCTGTACACTGAGGGGCTACAGCCTGCCTGGGAGCGACCTGAGCGTCGGGACTCTTCGGCTGGCAGTCGCTCCCACTCCCCCATGGTGACGTGGAGCCCAGCTCCGGCCGGGATCAGGTCTCCGGAATGTAATGGGCTCAGGCTGTCCCCACTCTCCCAGGAGCAGGTGGATCGGATGATTGCCCGCTTGTGGATTTCTGATCTTCTTTTCTAGCAGGTTTTAATTTGGATACCAGAAATTCGGCCCTCGTAATTCATGGCCACCCCCCTCTCCCCCACACCCCACCCACCACCCATGGATCCATCTGATTGCTTTCTCCCGAGTCCCGCGAGAAGATGCTGACTCTATGGTGAGTTCCGCTATGTGAATCATGACTATTGACAAACTTTTCTGAATGTTTTCTTAAAAGCATTCAGAGATGCGCCAGCTCCTAAAATTAGCACAGCTCTTCCTGGAGTCTTTCGGTTTAAAATTAGGAGGTGTCAGAATTCCGGGCCGATTCTTAAGTTACTGTCGATAAATGGTTAAGGAGTTTTCTTAAAGGGCCAGTGTCTGCGTGTTTATTTGCATGTTTTGCCTTCGTGTTTAGAGAGGTTAGTGCTGCAGTATTTGGCAGCTGGGTAGGCATGCAGAGATTTCTGCCCCACAGGGTAAACAGAAAAAGCCCAGGGAGAGGTTCTCCATAACGCCAGCGGTCTTTCCCCTAGCACCCTGCTTACCACCATGGCAGCAAATCAAAATATTGAGCAGAATTCCAGGTTTGTAAGATTTGTTTGTATGAATATTCTCTCCCATAGCACCATGGCCCACAGATCAATGCAACGCAAATGACAAGTCCGGTTAAAGTGATCCTTCTCTGTCCTCCCTCCCCTTATTTGATTTGTTGACCGCTTTGGCAGGCACGGTTATGCTAACCGCGCATCCTCTACACACCATGCTCCACCAGGGGGCAGAGTGCGGGCTCAGGTGTGTGGTCTGTGCTCTGGCAGGAGATAGGTGATCAGTCCGTCAAGAGGAGTGACAGACGTGTGATGCATGTCCTCTTGTATAAACACACATAAATCCATCCACACTGTGTTTTTTTTACTCTTACACAGCTCAATATTTCAGATTGTTCAGGCTAAGCACCTCCCTGACTAAAGGGGCCCTCCATGGGACTTGAACCAAAAATCTTCTGACTACGAGGCACCACACTACATAGTCAACAACAAATATTGACAGTATTATCATTCACACTTCGAACTGCAAGTACTTAAGTGGCAGCTTAAGCATTGGGTCTCTCCAATGACATCAGTGTTATGTGGAGGGTGTAGTTTGTTTTTAAAAACAAGAAAATCTTTTCCAATCTTCCTCCTCTGAATCCAACTAGCAAAGAGTCATGCTGGCCAGACACACATTTATCACTCTGTAACTGAAACAGGGAGACGATACAGAGCCACATTAATATATGAAACACGAAGCGCTGTTAGGTGACTGAGCCCCGTGGGCTGCAAGCGAGTCACAGTAGGACTCTGGGATCCGTCTCCGGCACAGGAAGTGTCAAAAGAAACACAAGAATTCCGGATGTTTCCGACACTGCTAAAAATAAGAATGTGCAAGATGTAAGACTTCCTGTAAGATGTGTCGCGATCCATAAAAACCATCAAAGTGACTGCGGCCTTTTGTTATATTCATTTATTGTTCAATAAAAATAGATTTTTTAAAAATGACATTACGTCTCCTTCATGGATTTGCCCAGTGTACCTACCAATCAAGCTCTAGCTGAGACAAAGCATTCCATCTGAGCCTGTGAGGGTATTTGTAAGTAAACGGCTGAAAGTCTTAGTTGTTAATGTAAAGATGTTAAGTTTGGCCTGTGTCTTAGCTTCATGCTAACCATAAAAAACAGCAAATGTCTCCAATTACTGTGAGTATATAAGCATAAGTAAGAGATGACACTAAATCCTGCTATTATAATAATAAAAACAATATGCCAGAGAAACCAAGACTCATCTATTACAAATAAACATCAGTAGTTTGTGCGATAACTCCTACCAAACCAACACAAGTTAACACAAGTCTTCTGGAAGTTAAAAAAAACAAAACAGTACAACAACTCAGAGGTGATCTTCCAGTCCTGGCCATTCCATTCCAGTGGGGGAAGGGAACAATGGAAATTATGGTGAAGTACAACTGATACTGGTGCCACTGGAACACCACTGGTGAGCGAAACACAAAACACTGGGCAGCTCTGGGCTGCAAACACAGCACCGTACGACACTGTCAATGTCTAAAGACTTCTCAAAGTTCACAAGCTGCTCTGACGCAGAAGAGAACATCTTTTAGAAGAACACTGCTTCCCTTTTCAGTTCTTCCTGCAGTCTTGCCCTCCATCATGGCCCCTCTCTACCTCACACGTGAGCAAGAGACGTGCCTGACATCTTCCTGGCTATCGTGCAGGGGAGGCTCGGATGGATCCGTCACCCCTCTCTGAGGGCAAGCTGCCGACCAGCATGTTTACTACAACAACACCGGCCCCAGCAGCATGCTGGGAAGGTTTTGGAGCTCGCACCAAGAGATCTCCACTTGCCAACACTTCTTGAAATGATTTAAGAATTATCTCTAGCAGAACAGAAGGAATACCACTTTCCTAACTTCATATGGAGGCTGCTGTCACATTATCACACATTGTCACATTCCCTTTCCAAGGTCTTATATGAAAAGTGACATTTTTTCCATTTGGTGAAATTAAAAGGTTCTTCACAATCTTCACAAGTATATCCTTGGGAGGGGGGGGTGGATTCATTTCACAGCAGCATGTACAAAAGGACAGATATACAGTCACTCTGTCTGTGCAGTGTGCATGGAAATGGCTAAACACACAGAGAGGACCCCCCTCTGGCCAGGGCATAGTGGTACGAGCCTGCTGCTCGCCGGCACCTCCTCTCACACCGTGGTGGCGCGGCTGCACTGCAGCGCCAGAGGCGAGTACTCCTTGACACGCACACAGAGCTTGCCGCGGAGCCAGGGGTTCTGCAGCTCCAGGGGCCGGAAGTCGTCCTGCAGCCACTTCTCCCTGTCCTCCAGCAGCAGCACCAGGCCGAAGTGCTCCAACTGCTCGTCGCGGTAGACGCAGCGCTCCGGAGAGCCCAGCAGCCGGCGAGACACCTCGTTCATCTCCTGCACCACCAGGCGTACCATCTCCCCGGCCGAGGTGCGGGGGGTCACGCGGAGCTGTGGGAGGCAGGGCAGGGTGGTGGGTTTTAACAACCAAGAGAGTCTCTGGCCTCGTTGATGTAGTAAATGGGAAACAGCAGCCCTCACTGACACCAGAGGTAACTTTCTGACAGGCTGAGTAACAGGGCTGAGCTGGGCTCGAGAGGATCCAGGCTGCATCGTGTGGACAGAGAAAAACTGCAGCTGGCAGGCAGGTATAAATCAGGGAGGCGTCTTTATCAGCCCTGAGCCCTGGATCAAGATAAAAACCCCATAATCACCCTAAAATAACCCAAAACTGAACTGCAAAGCTTGTGGGCCACCAGCAGCGTGACTGGGCGCCCTGGCTTTAAAGGAAATGCGCTTTAGAAGAATCTGGTAACACAATTTGCTAAATGCATTCCAAACATTCATTAATATGAGTAGTTACTACACTGAAAGTAATGGTATATATCTGCTCTAAACGGTTAATATTTAGATTGTTTCATTCATTTTTTATACCTCTTTTCTTTCCGTAACTATTTTTTCTATCTGTATACCTGATGCCGGACCAAATGAATTTCCCCTCTAAAAGGATCAATGAAGTCTAAGTCACAAGTAATTAAAAAGCAAATTTACAGGACTCAGTCTGTTTTTGAGGAAATTTCTGTGGACTTTTGAGAACAAAATGAGGCCTGAGTGTGTTTTGGTTCCCAGTGTTGTGACATGCGACGAGGAAGCCTGACTTTAGGTCATTGGCGGTCTCATCTCAATTTTCTGCAAAAAATTAAGCAATATTGATAAATGTTCTATAGGTTTATGGACACGGACCTTGACGCTGGTTTCTTTGGGCAGCCCCGTGCGGTACTGCGGATACACACGCAGGGTGATGTGACACGGCTTCCTGCAGACGCCTGGCGAAGGTGCCGAGGTCCTCTGTGAGCCGCTGTCCTCCGACAGCGTGCGGGCCGGGGCCAGCCGGGGGCGACACTCAGGGGGACAGCAGCGGTCCATGGAGGAGTGCTGGTGCCGTCGGTGCTGGGGGGACGTGGTGGGAGGGGAGGTGGCAGACACCGGGGGGAACTCCAGGCTGCTGGTACGCACACAGAAGGCCTGCTTCTTTTCGGTGATGCGCAGCAGCTCAATCTGCCGGCTCGGCAGGATGAAGTCACTGTCGAAGAGCTCGGCTGCACGCCGCCGCTCCACGTGCTCCGGCGGCCCGGGCTCCGAGGCCTGCAACACATCTGGCGTGGACCCCCTCAGGGCCCCCCCGCCAAAACCCTCATGCTGGAAAGGCCGCGGCTCGGCGGCCGAGGAGGAGGGCGAGGAGGGCAGCAGGTCGAGCTCGCGGGGGCTCTGGGCGCGACTCGAGTCGTAGTCGCTGTCCGTCGTCAGGAAGACCTCCGAGGAGCCCTCCTCATCCGACAGCCCGTGGAGTTCTGCGGGACACAAAAGCTGCTGCTTCTGGGCAGGAAACCAAACCAGGCCAAATTCCAGCAAATCGGCCGGCTCGCAGACGCCGGGCCGTTCCGAGGGTCTCACCGGAGTTAAGCTTGCGGCCAGTCTCCGGTGACGGCACGGGGGAGGGCAGGTAGTCCAGCTGGGACGACGTGGAACGGGGCTTCTCTGGAACCACGTCCCGGGAGAAATCAATAATCCAGGCCAGAGATATCCCCCCCGAGGGCTGCTTGTAGCGGGCGTACTGCAGGGCATCCATGATCCAGCGAGCTTCCCTCCACAACTCCTCCATTTGCTGTGGGGGTGTTCAGAATGCCTGATGTCCACATATACAGTCCATACTGCCAAGTTCACATTCTTTCACTCTATGGGGGGCAGCGTGTTAAACGCAGGCATCGGAGAGCCACGTGTATGTCAGTTTTCACTTAAATATTCATTATTAAATGGGGAAAAAAATGTGCTTTTGCGTGTTTCTGCTCTTGATTCTGGCTGCAGCGCTTTGTGCCCCAAAGCTAAAATGTAATTTTTTGTAGATATATGTAAGCATCACAGAGGGCTCGAGCACAGTTAGGTTAAGTCTCGTCTTAAATCACTGGGGCTGGGGGGTTTGAATCCTGCATCCTGTTTGAGTCTGCATGGAGTGTACGCAGCCTTGAGTAAGTCACTCACAAACGTAAACCATTGCAGACAGATGTAGAAAGTTCAGGTCCAGAAGGGACAAATCCAGATAAAGGTTTTGTTTCAACCAACCAGCTCAATACTCTGTGACTCTTCGTACTCAACTGGTTGGCTGGAAAAAAAAACCTTGGCCTGGATTTGTACTTTCTGGACATGAACTTTCCACCTGTCTGTAATGGTTTACTTCTGTGAGTAACTTCCCCAACACTGAGCTTGTGTATACCGCCCTGGGTGTGTGGGCTGTCTCTGGGTACTCTGGTTTCCACTCAGTCCTGAGACATGCCATAAGGTGAACTAGTATCTTTAAGCTGCATATACTGTATCTTTGTGGGATCTCCTGCACTTCCTGGGATTGGTTTGAAGTTGGATGGACTACATGTTATGCTCTACAAATGGGATCAGATGAACATGACAGTCAGCAGACATTTCAGACCCTGAGTGTGGACCCCTCCTCTGGTTGGTAAGTTAGGGCGTGTTTTCAGCAGCTGTAAAATCGACCCCCCCCCCCCTCACCTGGATGTGCTCCTGGACCTGTTGGTGCTTCTGCTTGGCTTCCAGCAGCTCTGATTCAGAGAAGGCCTCCCTCAGGGTCTGCTGGGACATCAGCGACTCAAGCTCTAGCAGCGCCGACACCCGGCAGTACTGCCCAATGAAGCTCTGCCGGTAGGTGTCGAAGTGGACTGAGATGGGAAACGGCGTTCGATCGGTCAAGGGGAGTCAAGAAAGATCCAAAGAGGCGGAACCAACACCAACAGGAAATGAGGTCACTAGCTACGAGATTCTAGAATTAGAGACATGATATGTCCTGCTTAAATGGCACCTCATGAGTCTTAGCTATGAATGCAATGCACTAACGCAACTATATTTGGAAAACGTGAGCAGCTGAATTAGAGGAAAGAAGTTATGCGCTCACCCAGCTCAAATATCTGAAGTGGTAAGGTAAGGAAGCCAGACCGGGGAGAGAAGGGATTGTTCTGCCCCGGGGCGGTGCACACGTCATCCGAAGGGGGCAGAAGCAGGAGAAAGGAGACCTTCTCGCCGACCTCAAGCACCTCCTGGCTGTAGATTCGGAACTCCGATGCCTTGGAAAGAGGGCAAGGAGCAATATGAGCTGGCATTTGCATTCACATTTGGACCATATAACATAATGATATGGAGACCATTTAGTCAACCTTTGGCATCAAGCTCCTCCCTTAATTGCCTAATTAGTGCTATTATTTTGATATTTGTACCACATTTTATTGCAGTGCTTGGCAGAAATGCACAGGCATGGAAAGTGCAGATAATGAACTCCTAGCTGGCCTATTACAGCCAGGGAAATAAGATGGGATGGAAATGCATGTACACCAACTGGCCGTCTGTTCTGAGCCCTCCGCCTGCCTGCTGTCCTGTCCGGGGTGAGGCTCTCACCTGGCTGACTGGCATGTTAATGTGAGACATGAGCTCCTTGCAAGCACTCCGCAGGTCCTGAAGAAACTGATGAGGGCCACTCTGGACATCCTGGTCCATCTCCAGGGCCTCCTCCAGGCATCTGAGGGCCTGGAACCACTGCCATTCCTCCCTGGGGGAGACACAAGCGGCACTCGCAGGTACATCCATGCCATACACGTATCTAACACAACATCTCAACTTCACATACAAAACAATCTCTGTAGGCTATGGGCTGAAACAAGCCTACTAACGTTTCAAAAGTGTTATAGACTTTAATGCCCTACCTGGACACGTTACTGTTGTCCCGGACCTTGACGTGGCTCAGCACGTTGGGCAGCTTCTGAGGCACTAGCACACGGATCTGGTCCACCGTGCTGCAGAGCTTCAGGTAGCCCAGGTAGAGGCCGGGTGACAGTAGCTTCCTGCTCCTCCGGTGATAGGCCAGCTTCTCCTGTGGAACCCAGAGCCGAGCCAATCAGATCCTCTCCTCCCCAAGAGGTAGGAGGGGACACGGGTAATGAACTGCCAGAAAGCTCCGAATGCAGCCCAGAAAGAAGGTAATTACTGAGTACTTCCCGCACACCGTATTTGTCAATATGATATTCTGACTTATGTTTAATTTAATTATGTTTATTAAGTAAATAAATGCCAAAAATACATATATAGAACAATACCTAGGCATTGCATAATAAGTTAAAGACTAAACACAATAAATCTCCATCCTGGACCTTTCATTCTTTTTGGCAATAACATAAAAAGTGACCAGACCAGACTAAACCAGAGTACCTTAGCTGTAATATTTATATTAAATGTTTAGTCTTTCTGACTTCATAATGCAAAATGACCACCTCTTATTAGTATAACATTAAAGGAGTGACTGTGCTGTATAAAAGTAATGTCTGCCTTTCTGTTTGTGTACAAGGACTGAGAATCAGAACTTTAATAAAAAAAAACTTTGGAGTTGTTTTCACTTTGCAATGTGAGTCACGTAACTCCTTCAGGATAAGACCGCTGGTTAAATAAATGAATGTAATTATGTAAATACTGAGAAGCTTTTTCCTGAGTTTCATGCGCATTATGAAATTACTTAGAGTACAAGGAATATAATCAATTATGATATTCCGGAAAAGCTACACAGATCAAACACAGAATTACATTCACTTTATGATCCAAACACAAGAAATACAATACAGCTTAAATTCAACTATACATTTCTAGCCCAGTCAGATATATATGTCAAGAAATATGCTATAGGATTATATATCACTATGGAGGGTGGGGCAGTGTGCAGTGTGCAGTAATGTCTGTTCATGCCTCCGGGTCGGGGGTTTGCATCCCGCCTTGGTGTGTGTGGAGTTTTGAGGTTCTCCCGGTGTTTGTCTGGGTTTTTCCTGGATTCTCTGCTTTCCTCCCATGCTCCAGAAAGATTTGTTTGGTGAACTGGGCTGTGTGACATTCCATCCTGGGTATCCCGTGTCAAGCGTTTCCTGGGATAAGCTCCTGGCCCACAGTAACTCTGTGCTGTGTAAGTAGCTGTGAATGGATCACACTGCCCCAAACATATCTGAAAATCTGGAAACCGGACACAGCTTTGAAAACAGCGTGAAGAGTAAAAATGCTTCAGATACTACGACATACCTCCGTTCTTTATATATAAAGAGATTGCTCTAAAATGAAAAAAAATGTATGGAAAGGGTACAAAAATACACCAGTGCTGATTCTCATCCAGTGAGAGGAGAGTGAGACAGACAGCAGCTTCCCAATGTAACTTGGGGACGGCGCTGTGCGTAAATATTTCAGCGACGTCCTTGAAGGTGACTCATTACTAGTTCAATCCACATTGTTTTTGCAATCGAATTTTAAACAGAAACCTAAATCCAGTGGGTCGCTCTCCGAAACTTAATTTTAATGCATGAAGTTTGCAAGAAGCCGGCAAATGCTCGGGGTTTTTTTGCCTGTGTTGCGGGGAGCCACAGAGGAACACAATGTACAGTCACTACACGGAGCTCGCAGGCGCCTTGCATTCTCCGGCTCTCTCTCCCCCCTAAAGCTCATTGCTAATGAACGCTCATTTCCCCTGCAAGATCCCCATTTAGCTGACAGAGGGATTTTGCACACCGCGGCCTCAGTTACTGTATAATGCACTGGCTTGCGTCCATGGAGGCCATGTGCCTGCTGTGGCAGCCAAGCCGGTGTCAGAGGACTCAAAACCCATACCGCTCAGAAAATAGCAGCCCTTTCGACCATGGATTCATGGATCAGGAGCCAGGGACAATAGTTATGGCTGGCAGTGAGCGGCATGCTGTAGGCTGTGGGGAGCATGTTCCTCAAAGCAGGGGGTCCCAGCAGTAGTACCTTGTGCAAGGGCCACCTATATACAGAACCTTCCTACACAGAAGCATGGAGGGGCAGCACAGCGGTGGGAGGGGAGACCCACATGCAGCGTGATGAGCAGCATGTCCAGGGCTGTAGGCTCTTCAGGGGACGAGATGGATTTGCGCTGTAGCTGGAGCCTACAGAGCTGAGTCCAGCGCATGCCGTCCAGACTGGGCCCCGAGCTCAGGTCCCGCAGGGTCACCAGCAGAGCATTGCCATGCTTGTCCTTGATGGGCTCGAAGTATACCTGGCCGAGGTCCTGGGTGCCCAGCATGCCCTGTGGAAGGCGCAGGGAGATCAGTGGCCGGGAAGGACTCCGGGATGGAGCCTCAGATGGTGGTGGATTCATGGCGTTACCTGGAGCTGGGATACCGTCTGCAGCATCTTGAGGCGAGTCTGCAGAGCACAGGAGCAGGAGGACTGGGATGGGCTGAGACACTGCTGCAGCCAGGGGATCTCCTCCCACAAGGAGGCCAGCTGGGGAGCGGCAGGGTACACAAAACACACAGTACCTCAGTATTATTATTATTATTATTCTGGGTCTGTCACCTAGTAAAAGGAAACAAAATGATGCTGGTTCACACTGAGGCTTAACCCATTGAATCACACACCACCCCAATCAAATACCAGCTTGAGTAATAACTAATGCAGAATGCTGGATTAAATCTAGTGCACTCTAAATTAGCCTGCTCGTTGTGCTAGACTCCTCCAGCAAAACCTAAGATGGACGAAAATTGTTGGATTATCAGTGAATAAATGCATGCATTAATTCTGTATTTAAGATCTTAGTCGCAATATGAGGGTTTAGAAATGGCTCACCTTGGTGAACCACAGGAAGTCCTGCACCAACAAACTAGAGTAGGAATCTTCAACCTCTACAATGGGGATCTGGTCCTCAGCAGTGACCACGATGCTGTCATCTTTGTAGAACACAACGGCCAAGTACAGCCCTCTGAGAGACAGACAGCAGACTCATCTGTATTCGTAATGTGATACATGCTCAAGCATTAAGGAATAATATACACACAGAAAAGGGAAAACTAAGACAGGCTTTATTCTCAGATGAGCTCTCGAGCTACTGGAGAGTTTTCTGTAAAAATGAAGAGAGATGAAGGTGCAGAATAAGCAATATTAGTGAATCACAGTAAACTCAAGGGATGAAGAAAGAAGCCAAATGAAACAAGAATTTGGGACATAAACAGTGACACTGCACACTCTGGCGTTCACAGTGTTCAATGATGTGGAGGCGGAGCTAGAGGACTTATTTTGAGTTCAGGGGCTCTCCTGTTTGCCTTGCACTCAGTGATCCTAATCACATTTCAAAGTATGCCCAGTAAAACGCCCTGTGGTCGGACTATAAAAGGTGATACGGAAAACCACAACCACGAGGCTGCACGGCTGATTTAGCGAGGGGGCGGGGGGGGGGGGGGGGGGTGTCAGCCATAGGCCTGCAATCAGGTTGAGCTGATCAGCAAGAGCAACCACTCAGCTAGACCCCGGTTCTTCAGGAAAGTAAATGGATGTTTCGTGATTATGATGTCACAAGGTGATTATGACATCATCTTAAAGCGATATGGCAAAGAAACTGTGTGCCAAGGTAGGAGGGACAAAGGATGAAGGGATGCACTTACCGTTTCAGGTTCTTCACAAACTTGCTTGTGGGCTGGAAAAGGTGTCGTAAGCTCTTGGAGACGGAGTGCTTCCTCACGTGTGGGGGGGCCTTGCACTGCTCTGAGGTCAGAAGAGACCCGAAAGGGGTTATAATACAAATGAAGATTAACCCCCCTCCCCCCACCCCCCAAAAAAAACAGACAAGTAATATACCTGCCAGTATGACACAACTAACACAGGGGTCCGGAGACAAATGGCTTCATTCATCCAGAGCACAGAGAAAAACACGTGCACATGCACACTGGCCATTTGTACATGGGGGGCTGAGAGAAATGCCCCCCCCCCCGGCCTGGAGCCAGCAGAAATGGGCCATGTTCACCATGAGGCCACCGTTCTGATCTGCTGGAGCCGTCACGGAAATCCAAGCATCACAGAGCTCCACAGAAGAGGCCCAACGGGAGCCTGCACTCTCCCTTCTGTCCACCCTGCCACCTTCGTATCTTAGTCCCCTTGACCAGGAGACAGTCACCAGGGTGGAGGGACATTTGACGCTCTAAGGCCGTAGGTGTCAGGGCATAACGATGCTGAAAACGCCCTCTGACCCCAGGAGGTCAGCTGCCTCCGACAGGGGGATTTATTTACTTTGGGAGGGGGGATAATGTGCCAGGCAATTCATTATAGACCGCCTGTCCCCAAAGCCAGGAAGGGATCTTGTCTGGGCTCCCCGATCTGCAGCATTTGAATCAATAAATCCTACGTTTAAGGGAATGAACTAATTTTCTTTTCACGGGACACTAAAATAACAAGAAAAAGCTGAGCTCGTTTAGTCGGGCAGAGCCGGGCCAGGCAGCACCCCCGCTCCCCCGCCACCCCCCCTCAACGCTGAGTAAGACAGACAGGTAGGTCCACTGCTGGGGTCACAGTGTTGATGAAGGCCCCTTTCACACTTTAATTAATAGTGTTTTGAGAGAGAGGGGGCGCTGGGCCCACGGAGAGGCAGACAGGAGTGCCGGAGTTTGTAAGGGAGCCGCCCCTCCAGTCAGTGTCAATTTATACCTCTGAAACTAAATGCTCCGTTTCTACAAGAACAACAAACATGACCCTGAGCAGAGGGTCCCGGCTACCGTTTGTGAATCCGAGCCGTGCTCGCCGACTCCGCGCCCGCTGAAAGGGGGCCATTATCCGCTCCTGGGCCACGCGACACTGCCGCTCTGTCAGCATGCTCCCAAAATGCCAGGCCGTCCGTTCAAAACAACAATAGCGTCAAAATCTCATTTCTCCCTCTTGTTGAGGGAGAGAGAAAAAAAATCCATTTTTCACCACTAACTCTGTTTCTCTATGATGGACTTTAGGTCCTAAACTCTCATGCCTGACAATCCCTGGGGTGCTGGTCCAGTTGCAGAAAGACCCAGGCTGAGCGTGCAGAGCCACAGATGTGACCACGAGCTGGTTAGCTGCACGATAGCTGTGAAATGCGTCTCCAGAAAAATCTGGCAAAAATAAAACCGCCTGCTATTTTAACATGTCTAGGGAAACTCCAGACTACAATGGGATTTGTTGTCATGTGATGGCTGCCAAGGACACGGAGCAGGCGGGTGGGTGTTTATCTCACCATGGCAAACACAGTGTCTGTGGGCTTCCTTTATCTGGCCCAGCAGCTGGTCCAGCGCCTCCTTCTGACCTCTCTGGCGTGGTGCACGTCCGTCGACCTCTCGCCAGCCTGATGGAATATGGGCACTGTCTAAGACACAAGAAGAGCTCTTGCACGGATGCTTGTGAGATGGATGGTCATGAACCTGGATGGAAGTCACTAGGGCTAAGTTCTTTGCGTTAACGATTCCCCTCATGGGATTTTAACTAGCTGGTTACACGTTTACACTTCAACCACAACTTCACCCAGTGTCATTAACCTGTGAGGATGTATCTGATACACGCCTGGGAATTAACAAAAAGTCAATAGCACAGCATCCAGCAATAATCCTTCGATTCCTTCATCCTTCGACAGCGCTGGCTTGGTTACTTGGTGAAGGAGCTGCATGGGGACCAATATTAGAGCCCAGCACTGAGCACCAAGCCCAGAGGAAGATGACACATGGATATGAGCCATCTTGGATGTTGAGCCCTGGGGGAGTTTATGAAAGCTGCACCCCTGTCCCACCAAAGGCTCCTGTACTGACGGGACAACCAGGCTCTTTAATGTGTTTGCTGTCGGCCAGAAAGACTTCACTGTTGCTCTCTACTACAAGCTCACAGACATGGAAATGTTTCCAGCAGTAGCAGAAAAGGAAAGCACAAACATAGAAATTGAAATTAGCGTATGGAAAAAAGACCCCCCCCCGCCCCCCCAGACACAGACGCACAGACACACACACAGACACATACCACTGCTCAGTGCACTCCAGGGTAACATTTTACAACATGATCCCAAAGTGCTGTTATTCTTCACCTTCCATTGGACACTCACAGGGTCGATGACCTTTCAGGCTGTGCTTCTGATGTCACCCCTGTAATGCATCATGATGACCATCACGTGCGTGACATTCACTGCTGCTGCCCTCTCCACAGTGCACAGGTTGTTTTTTTTTTTAGACTGTCGATCTCCTCGAAGATCCAGGAGTGCATGACCTTCCTCACACGGGAGCGAGACGCAGGCTGGGTCACCGGTCACTATTTCCATTGTTGCGCAATCGCTGGACCACCACAATGATGGTGGAGGAGGGGGCCATCCCTTCCAATCAACACCTCAGCTGCTGGTGGACGACTTAGCACCATGAGATTGCTGACCTCATTCCAGGCTCCTCCAGCTTGTAGCTACGGTTACAGCCTGTGACGTCCATGCCCCGGCCCTCGGAGGCGCCACCAGCGCTGAAACTCTGCCCACCTGTCACCTTTCCAGGGAGCGCTGTCGCCGGGAGCGCCGACTCGACCCAGCAGGACTCCTGGCGGCGCTCACTCTGCCTGGGCCCGGTAAACACTGAAGCGATATA
>JAODJW010000094.1:20604073-20617483 GCA_026777045.1 Hyperopisus bebe
GGGAGGGGGTAAGGGTCGGGAGGGGGGAGTTGGGGCCATGGGAAGAGAAAGACTGGATGCTCACTGAAAGGGGAGAGCAGAAGCACCTCAGAACTGGTGGCTCATGTTTGATTATGAGTCACATTTAAGGAGACGTCCTAGATCTACAATTCCACACTGCATTGCCCTGGCCTGATTTCTGAAATCTTTGCAATAATTTGCATCGACCTGCACACAGATAGTCAGAACCTTGTTCATCCCCCAATGTGCACGGCAGAATTTATGGCATACTTTTTTAGGATTGATGAGTAGGTTAAGTGGTTAAACTGACATCTTTCACGAGCACTGAAGGGAAATCTCCCTGCTACCAGACCAATAGGAATAGCAGAGGTTTGGACTTTCCCTTCTGAGTTTACATGCTGTTGCTAACCTCTGCCTCATCAACAAGGAAAGGAGCTTGCAAAGGAGATTCAAATGTGAACTGCTATGACATCAGCCCTACTGATACTGGGCTGGGTCACAGCGTCAGCTAAAGGGCAAGATCTAGGCGAGAAATACCATGAAGCAGAATGAAGGTCTGCTTTGGTAGCTCTCTGTGGAGGGGCTCAGCCAATCTGACTTTACAAGATTAAAATATATATAGTTACTGCCCCCAAAAGACATTTACACAGAATTAACTGCAACTTCATATCCATCAATTTGTGTATCCATCCATCCATGTACTATCCTGGTTAGGGTCACATTGGGACCACATGGCTGCTCCCTGGACCTGATGTAATCTCATGCCGCTGCAGTTACATATTTATTATTTCAAGCTTTTTACATCTTACATGGCATGTCACGAGGATGCCAGGTGAAAACACGTGTTTATGGGTGCGTTGTGGCTGAGCGGGTTAAGACACTGTGCCTGTCAGATGGCTGCCGAACTTCCTCTGAACAGGACCCTTCACCCTCTGAACAGGACCCTTCCCCTCTGAACAGGACCCTTCACCCTCTGAACAGGACCCTTCTCCTCTGAACAGGACCCTTCACCCTCTGAACAGGACCCTTCACCCTCTGAACAGGACCCTTCACCCTCTGAACAGGACCCTTCCCCGCTGAAAAGGACCCTTCCCCGCTGAAAAGGACCATTCACCCTCTGAACAGGACCCTTCCCCTCTGAACGGGACCCTTCCCCTCTGAACAGGACCCTTCACCCTCTGAACAGGAGCCTTCACCCTCTGAACAGGACCCTTCCCCTCTGAACAGGACCCTTCCCCGCTGAAAAGGACCATTCACCCTCTGAACAGGACCCTTCACCCTCTGAACAGGACCCATCACCTGCACAAGCTGCTGCTTTTCCCCTTTTTCAATTGTACATCATTTTGGAAAAAAAAATCTCCTAAAAATAAATTAAAACAGATACTACTTTCTCAGAGCAAATGAAATAACTCAAATACATTTGTAACGATTATAATCTATTCTGTAGTCATAATTAAGGACCACAAAACAGCATTTTATTTGTTACAAAAGTATTATGATAAAATGATGTCTGTGGGTATTTAATAAATGTGTAATGTGTCGGCATCTTCCATATGACCTCAGTGTCGTCTGAACTGTTTTATAAGTCACTTCTAACAGATGCTGAAAACCCAAATATTGTTTTTGTTCACTTTCTCAACAGTAAACAGGAGCATTTAACTTAATTGCATCCCCTCTCTGGTTTCGCGTAAGTGCCACGCCAGTGCCAGACGGCACAGACTGCAATACAATTTCAGACAGATGGAACAAGGCACGCTGCAGGTTGCATCTGGAGGGACAGATATCAATGCAGCCTCCAACCTATAGGGGGCAATGTGCAGAATGTCCATGAAGTCAAGCTTCATGGGATTTGCAGGCGAAGCCTTTGTGAGATGCTGTAAACATTGTTAAGTGATGCTCGTGCAACTGTGGGGGCTGGCAAGGGTTTGGGTAGTGATTAGGTGCATGCTCACCGTCAGGAGTCCTGTGATGAAGCACTGCAGGGCCTTGGTGTCCTCCACAACTGTCTCTCCCAGGAGGGGGGTCAGAGAGGGTGACGAGCTCCAGCCCACTGACAGACACACAAACCAGGGGTCACCGCTCATGTGGAATGTCACTAATCTAGGTGGGTCAGTTCTGCTTCATATTCAATACGAGTGATGATGTGTCTGAATTCTGCTCCTATCTAAAGCTGCTGTTGTGCCACATGCTTTCCGGATTGACAGAATCGTCAGGTTTTGTACGGCATGGCAAAGGGCAGCATTAGCTGACTGCAGTGGCTCAAGGTGCATATACACATAGAAGAGCCAACACATGAAGCGAACAATGTTGATCTTGTGAAAACAGTGAGTGTCAAGGTATGCAGTATATCATATGGTAAGCTAACATTCGACACTCATAGTTGAGATATTGAATGCTGAAAAAGTAGACAGGGATAAAGGTCTGAGTAACTGCCAAGGGCCAAATCATTATGGCCTGATGACTGGCGCTGAGTAGCTAACGAGAGCGGTCTGAGGAGGGTGCTCACAGAGTGCTGTGTAATATAAACCAACAGAAGAGCAGAGCACAAATAGCAGATAACTTTGATGACTGATACGAGAGTAATGTGTCACAATACAGTAGACCAGTCAGAGAGCCCACGCTAACCCGTGTCCACCATCGAGAACGATTACAATGGGCACGGAAGCATTAGAACTGGACCATGGAGCAATGGAAGATGAATCCTGTGTCATGTGGCCAGCCGGATACGTATCAAGCATCTATGAGGTGTGTTGGATCGACACATCTCATCCATGGCTCCATAGCTTCACATAGCTGGGCTTTATGCACTGTATCGTGACACATCACTCCTGTGACTTATCTGCCATTTGTGCCACAATAGCCCTTCTATTGGTTTGTACCTAAGGGAATAGGCTTCATTTACATCTAGAATCAAGTCCTGGCTGCCCAACCCCTTGTTTGTAGTTCATGGTTTTCCCCTCCTCAGACCACCGTCAGTAGGTACCTGAGCACCCCACCAGTTTTGTCATTTCAGGGATGCTCTGGCCCAGTTGTCTGGCCATAACCATCTGGTCCTTATCAAAGTAACTCGTCTTTAGCCCTGCCCATTTGTTCTGTATCCAAGAGTTGACAACAAGTACCAAATGTTGGCTTACCTTCTAATATATCCCAAACCTTCATGAGATGCTTTTACAAGATAGTCAGACACGTCATGTGAGGGTGGTCATAATGTTTTGGCTCATCTCTGTATATGGAAATTTATCTTAGCGGAGCAGGATCTGATAAGCCTAAGCCTAAGCCTAACCCTAAGCCTAACTCTACTCACCCTTGTATTTGGTGACAATGGCTGAATTGACACTGAGAGGCTCCTGGAAGGTCACCCCAAGGCTGGTGCTGCTGCATACTGAAAGCCGGACATCGCTGGGGGCGTCTGGGGGGCCTGGAGAAGAAGAGACACCGTGGCTCATTCGCTGCACTGCTATCACAGTATCGCCCCTCCCTATGGCCCACTCATTCTGCTACAGTGCCAAAACATTTGCCATTATGCCAGGGCAAAAAAATCTGTATTAAAAACGGAGCACCATGGGTACAAGACACTGTCTTCGCACGGTCATTTTTGTGGGGCGGCTGAGACTACGTGCTGCTTTTATGACACTATTTTGGTGATGTCCGTGTGATCCTTACTTTATATTTATTTATATTTATTGGCAGACCCGTCTGTCTGAGGAACACGTGACACATAACAAATGTGCTGACGTTCATGTGAGATTTGTATTTTCATTGTTAAAGCTGCATGTTGTCACTCAGGATCGTTTAGTGTGAAAAACACAAAGCCGGAGAGTGAAAGCTCTCAGCACATAGCCTTGGATTATTCACATGGTGGCGGTCAGAGTTTGTTCCTCTGCTTGTGAGTGTCTGGGGGGGTAGGGAGAGATCTCGGCAGCCTTGCGGGAGCGCCGAGCAGCTAGTAAAAGGTTCAAAACAGAACCCAGCTCCCCCGGCCCAGTGTGGAAACCATTAACAGCTCTGCCCAGACAGAACGCCACCAAAGCCTCTCTGGTAAAACTGAAAATCAAGGAAAACTATGGTGGGGGGCGGGGGGGGCCACAGACTGCACTTGTTTCAAATTACTGAGATCTTTGTCAAACGGGCCACAACTTGCCCAAGATCCAGGCGAGGAGCACATTCACACACACGCACGCACACACACGTGAGGTAGCAGGCACTGGAGTGCACGCTCAAGGGGGTGGACACAGTATGGGGGGACGCGCCTGATGCCATGCTAACCGCACCCCGGCTTGTTCTTTTTTTCCCCATGTCACAACATTGTGTCATGAAAAAGAAGCAGTAAACAAGCTGAGGGCTTGTGAAAACTGACCTCACAGAGCCTGAGCACAAACCTCAGAGGGGGAAAGAATACGCTGGTGAGAGCAGACCGGCATGCAGGCCTCGGTGTGGGCTGGGTCATACTCACGTGCGTGCTCGAAGCCCGTCTTCATGCGCTTGAAGAGCCGGTGCCTCCACTCCCAGGCCTGGAGCTGCCTCTCACGGTCGGAGGCCTCGCGTTCCCCGGGTCCCTCGCCGGCCACCTGCGCCGTCAGCTCGGCCACTCTCTGTTCCGCCTCTCGCAGCAGTGTGGCCAGGTGCACCGCACGGCCCTCCAGGCTCACGACTGAAGAACATGCATGAGGGTCACAGCAACGACACGCTGATGAAGACTTCAGTCAAGTGTGTAGTCCTACTCCAATTACATACCCAGTCTAGGTGTTATCACAGTACATAGTGCACTTCCCACCACAGCACAGGCTAGATCCAATTACATTGTGTAATTTATGCACCTTTACTTATATAGATTGGTCCCGTCATTTTATGTAATCTAGGTCCCATAATGCTACACGGTCTAGGTCCCATTATGATATACAGTATATAACCTAATTCCCATTATAGCACAAGGGTTAGATTCCATTATATATACACCACTTTTGAATATATAATCAAGGTCCTATCATTTTATGTAGTCTAGGTGCTATTTCAGGAGATATCCTAGGACTTTAGGTTCTATTTCAGTGAATAGTCTTAATCCCATCAAGTCTTGGTCTCAATATACTATGTAATGCAATTCCTATTACAGTACAGAATCTGCCCCATTCAAATTCATTTAGTTATTCAGAGGATTCTTCTGTAAAGATCAAAACTCTAAACATATAGCATAATACTTCCCAGTAATTTACTTTTTACGCAGGTGAACCTGTATGGTAACATGACAGGTATAAATGGGTGTGAATAAACAGTCTTGCAACTTACCCAGATGACCCGGGTGCTTATGTTAAGATAACAGACTTTAAACTGCACAAATGAAAATTCTAAATTTTAAAATACCCGGGAGACAAGCTGCTTTTCATTAAGTGTGTTGGCCATAAAACACCCCCCTCCCCCACTCCTGCCACCACGTTTCTGTTGACGTTTCATATCTGTTAATATGCTGGAGAAAGTCTTCAAAGGGACGTGGCAAAGGAATCTGTAAAATGAGGAGAATTTCAAACCAAGGGAGAAAGCGAGAGATGAAAATGCTTATTGAATAGGAAAATGGGGAATGCTAGCAGAATAATGTGGTTTTATAAGCCACATGTCCCGATGGTACCCAGACGCTGTGGATCCCACTGCCATTAGCTAATAAAAAAAGGTGGAAGCCACAGAGTAATCGCTCCTCTTCCCAGCTCAGCGTTACTTTGACCTGCTGCTGCTCCCACTGTTCCCAGCTTTCTCTTTGGCTTGGATGCCTCTTTCTCCGGACAGCTACCGGCTGGCCCACAGTCTTCATTTTAGGTGCAAAAAACACACAGAAACCTCCCCAGAGATGATGAGGGATCAGTGCAGTGTATCTTAAGTGGGCTGCGGAACATTTTCAGGGAGTCCTCCCACTAGTCGACTACTTTTCCCGTTGCCACAAACAGGAATTGTGGGTCCTGAGGCTCACCCAGTTGAGAACCGCTGGTCTAGAGGGCCATCTGTCCACTTAGGCTAATGTTTTCCACTATTAACCATACAGTGGGCTCTGCTTCTGGCCCACAGATGTAAGTCAGTGGCAGGTATTTCTTGTGCAGGTACTCACAAGCATATGTATATGCTAGTTGGCCTAAAATAGCTATGCGAGCATGCAAAAGTGGGCAAGGAGTGCGGGGTGTCGCCTGAGCTGTTACGGCTAATAGCATGCAGGGTGCTGGCCGGGGCTGTGCGGCGCGTCGAGGTGAGAGAGGTAGAGAGCGTGTGTGTGGAGCACCCCCTGCCTCAGAGCCCCAGACCCTTGAAGTCTGGAGTGCTGAATCAGTGACTTCCTTTCAGAGCCAACGAAGACCCGCGTCTTTGATCTCAATTTTCCTCAGATGGAGTTTGATTAGAACAGTCTTAAAAAAATCACTCTGCATCCTGGTACGTTGCTAAGGGAAAGCCTTTTCTTTCTTATCCCTGCTGTTATTTTTTAACATCTTATTTGAGTACAAAAAAAAAATCAAAGACATTTCTTTAAGTACCACCTTCCATCCAAGTGTTTCTAATTTAGCTATACCTTGTTTCGCTATCTGCAAATTCCAAAGTGTATTATTTTAACTCGTTCAACAAACGTGCTGCTAATTTGTAATGTTCATAATGTCATCCATTCGTCTTCCAACCATTTATCCTGGACAGGGTCACGGGGGGGGGAGGGGGGGGGGGCGAGCACCGGCACAGGTCGTAAGGCTGGGGAACACCCAGGACAGGATGGCCGTCCATCACAGAGTACATACACAATTACACCAATTGGTGTAAGCACACAAGGAGACAAGAGCAGCCAGTGGGAACTGAGGGAGAAACTGCACAAACACAGGGCAGGATTCAAACCCCCAACTTGCAAAGCATATAGCAAGGGAACTGCCCCTGTGCCACCCCACTGCTTTTAGCTGCCTTCTGAATGTACTGTGTCATTCTAAGGAAAAATCAGTGTGTTACTTGTACTGATGAACAATTTCATCATCCCAGTGAAAACTGACACAGGATCACAGACGATGTCTGCATGTCAGCCCAAGGTAAAAATAAAGCTCATTTCATAGTATAGGCATGTCATAGCTGGAAACACCGGCTCTTAAAAACAGAAATAATTTGTTTGATCTCACTAAAAAAATAACAAATCGAGGGAAGCAACTACTTTTTTTAGGGGAGGGTGAATTAGTGATTGGGAACAGTTAATCCCTCAGTGGGTCAGTTCATGATACAATGTTTTTTTCTTAATTGCATTTTAATAACTCTAGAAGGTATCACTTGAAGTTCCCAATTTAAGGCTTGCGAGGGACAGTAACACGTCACATTCTCAAAAGAATTTTAATTTCATAAAAGGTTATGTCAGTTGTCACAAGCTGCCGTAACCTGGTATGATGGTAGTAAGGAACAGCAGATTTATTTGCCTTGCTATTGTCTGTGGTGGCACAGTTGCTGTGCAAACTCACAATGCGGGCTCTCCTTGGCCCCAGCCTGCAGCAGCAGCTTGGCCATTGGCACGTTGTTGGTCATGATGGCGATATCTAGTGGCAGCAGGCCCTCACTGTTGGGCGTGTTGAGGTCCAGCTCCTCCAAGCTGTACTGGGACAGCAGCAACTGCACCAGGTCCAGGTCCTGGTGCTCCACTGCTTCAAACAGCGCCTCATTGCTCTGAAACTGACCCAAGGCAAGAGATGGGGGAAATTCCTCACGGCACTACATAATGCTTTCAATTGAATCAGTCTCAGTATCACTTCATCCAGTCAGGACACATGGTAGGACAAACCCTGGATGAAACACTTGTCTGTTGCACTTAATACATTCAGCTGCATGGTCTCAGGATAAGAGCAACCTAAGCTCACAGATTCATTTGAGCTGCCTGCCTCCAGACCATGGTGGGTTACAAGAGGATCTGGAGGAATCCCGAAGGAGCAGCAGACAAACAGCACACAGACACACTTGCAGAGCAGGGCCGGACTGAGACACACGCTTTATATATAACTAATAAAGATGAAAAGAAAATAATGCATTTCTAATCTAGAAAAAGTACGTCCCAGAACTAAACCATGCATCCATTGAGCCACAGGATCGATGGGGAGCGTGATGCGCTCCTCTCACCATGGTGGACTTGCACAGGCGCTCCTTGTCACCGCGGCCTGACGCTGTGCCGTCCTCAGAGCCAGGGTGGCCCACTCGGAACTTGCCGGAGAGGTTGCGGTATAGGCGGCGAGCGGCGCTTGGCGACGAGACGCCGGAGGGCTTCCTGCCTGCTGCTGCGTTGGCCTCGCGCATCTGCTGCGTCATCTTTGGCGCGTGGGCCCTTCGAGGAGAAGAAGGAGAGGACTGAGCTCCAGCCGGGCAACAGAGCAGCCATTTCAGTTCGGTACAGTGGTGGGAAGACTCATGTCTGCAGACCATTGAACATTCATCACGCTACCATGCTCCTCGCACGCTAGGACCTCCACAGGTCATTCCGATAGCATGGCACCCAAGTACTGAGCTACCGAACAACTATACTTTTAAAAAGTGCTTTAAATGAATCTTCCCAGAGAGGCCGGTTTGGGTGGGTTTTGCGGGGGCAGGCAGACGAAGGGGCGGGAGAGTTTGTGTCCGTGTTTCCACCCCAGTATTTTGGATATGCAAGGATATCCACTTCATTCCACTTCATTTATAGAGCCCCATCTTAAAACTCCCCGCTGGTGTGTAATGATGTCACTGGGTGCAGTTGGTATCCACACCAAATGGCTGGCAATTTGATTATATGGTGGAAAAACGGTCTTAATGCGTCGCCACAAAAAATAAAAACAAACAAACGTAAATCTGTTCCCCATACGGGACTTTTTTTTTTGGGGTAAACCTTTGTACCAGCTGGCATCTCTCATCACATTTATACCCAATCCTATTTATTTTCTGCTCTGGATAAATGCTTAGCAACAGAAGGTTTGAATACTGTGTTATAGTAACACTGAGGAAGGCTGATACATAAACACTGCTGCAGACACCAAGCTTGTGTTCACATCGGGAGCACTGTGGAGTCAATCTGTATTTCATTTTCTGCTGTTTTTTTCAGGTTCTTCAGAGGACAGGAGAAATTAAATAGAATTATTGGGAAGAAAAGTGCTTATGGCTTCAGCAATTCGGTGTAAGTTCATTTGGCTCCATGGACACATCACCACATCACCATCTCCAATCTTGACCATATTTATTTGCGTGTGTGCCATCATCACTTTCCCCTCATTGGTCTTCTCGCTGGTCATCTGATGGGTCAGGTCTGAGTCACCATTCAGGTTATCCGGAGCCGTCCATCAAGCCTCTGAGGCCTGACCTCCAGGAGAGTCTGAAGGCCACGGCCGATGGCCCTATCTTGGCATCTCGAGTATGCCGGGAATGTGACTGAGTCCGCCACAGGAACAATGTTGATGACTCTTGTGGCTGGAAGGTCTGTATTGTGCCCACACACACCCGCAGATCTGCTGATGTAAATGTCAGCACGACGGAGAGTGACAGTGACATCTAATGCCGCTGATCCTACCGAACTCCATCCCGAATTCCACCCAGCCCTCGACCCCCACCTCCTTTCTGTCACCAGGAAAATGACCATTCCTTTTTCCATTTTACAAAGTCCATTTTTTATAGTTAATCTACTCTGCATAAAGCAGAAAAAAACACATTTAATTGAACATAGATAAATGAATACAATCCTTTAATTCAATTGTAGCAGCTTTGAAGTTACATAGACCTGGATTCGTCATAGGATTTAGTCACTTAACTCAACTAAAACAACTTTGTTCTGCAGTTTCCACTTCTAAATCATAGAACATATTCTCTGTGATGAAACACAGAAGGGCGATCAGGCACCAGAGATGTTTGCTAACCTTCCTGCCACCGCCGTAACTATCTTTGTTATTGTGGTTTTGTGTGGACCCCGACGGACGCCGGGAAGGCAAAACCTCAAGAATCTGGCGATCCCACACATCAGCGATGCTGATGCCAGCCCTGAACACTGACACCAAAGAGGAAAACTGACAGTGAGCTCCAGACACCAGAGGGAAAAAAACGGCATCTCTGACAGCTTAGTGTCTTAACCCAACAAGCCACTGTTTGGTCTTCTGGGGTTGGAAAACGTGGCTGCTTCTGGCCATGAGTGAGATGAGTGTGTGAGAGAGGCAACAGGAGGCCAGTCATCGGGTAACACTGGCTTGTTTTTTGCAGGAGTCGGAATGGAGAGTGGGAAGACGGCAGACTGCTCGCCTGGCTCCAGACGGGAGAGCCCTGGCTCAGCCCAGGACGGTGGGTGGCATGGAGCACAGTGAGGGGACCCAGGAGGCTCAAGGCTGAAAAATGCGAAAGGCCAGAGAGTGACTGGCGGGGCAAGCGGAAACGGTAAGTAAAAAACACCATTCTACAGACGAAAATAATGATCAGATTCGAGGAATTCATTTCCATGGTTCCGATTGGCCTCAGTTAGCCGTGGAGTTACAGGAGTGGTGCAGAATCAAGCAGCTACCGAGGAAATGTGCCAGGATTTCACGTCAAATGACAGGACAAAAGCAGAGACTCTAAGGTTATCTCATTTCACGGAAGAGGATACATGACAAAGTTATCTGTCGGCATTGGGCTCTTTCATAGGCTGCCCTGTATTAAAAAAAAAAACACTTGTGTATAAACTTCTTTCTGCTCTTATTATAGAGAGCTCATTTTAGACTTCCCCATGTTCCCTGACCTAACCTATTCTAGGAGCAGACCCCCCAACAGATAAACGCCCACAGGTATTTAAAATAACAAGTTTTCCATGGGCCGGTGAAGATAAACAGAGATATATTTGTAATGCCGCATATCAATTTCAAAGACAAAAAGAATGCAGCTGGATTATTGTTGCATGTGTGACATGTAACAGACATTTTCTGTCAGCAACAAGAATGACCATCACTCTCTGATAACATTAGTGTGAAACCCACTTTCGGACACAGATCGGCAGCCAGGCGAACGGAGAACGCGCTCCGTCACCTCGGGCACAGTTCCCAGCAGGCCATCTCCTCCGGAGAAAAGAAACAGTGGGACACTACTGGAGCTGGCGCCTACCAAAGCTGTCCCGTAAAACCCAGCGACGACAACACACGGCCGAGCTGTTTCTCAGCACACTAAGGGGTATGTTTCCCAGAGGAGAGAGAGGGAGAGAGAGAGGGAGTGAAAGAGTGCCATTCCTGGTGAACGTATGTGGCAGGAAGATGGGAAACTCGACAGGGAGGTAGCTTGAACCCTCAAAGTTGCGAAGCATCATGGGACAATGAGGAGACATTAATGGGAGTCAGGAGGACGTGATGGACATGGGGGGTGGGGTTAGTCGCATTTCATTTAAAAGATTCAAGCAGGAAGTAGTCTTGTTGGGAACAAAATGTGCCCAAGTGCAAGGATTTCAAGCATGACCCCCCTCTACAACCCACCCGCAGAGCTCTACCACATGTCCCCTTCCACTGACACCAATACCACCCCCCCCACAAACACACACCAACGATGTTGGAATCCAGCTTGGACCTGCCGAGTGGAATTACAAGTCCTTGTTCAGCCAGATATCAAATGCATGCTTGCTGCATAGCTGGACTGCGACAGTGCGCCGCTGGGCCTTATCGCCGCAGATGCCATCCCCAGATAGCCACCCGAATCGGCTTACAATCCCTACATTAAACGCAGGGGTCAGAGCTACATGCAAAGAGGAACAAACAACGAAAGTAAAAAAAAACTCACCAGGTGCTGGGAGGGGAAAAAAAAAGGATAAAAGAATAACGACAGAATGTCACTGAGCTAGTATGCATTCTGACATCTGAAACAATGCGCTTAATAAATGGGATATTATAACACCCATACAGAAGATATTTCATTTAATACATAAAGCAATATTTTATCCCCTTTATGCAAGCTGAAGGTCGTTTTGCTGGGTGCTGTGAATAAGTTTTATTGAGGCCAAACATAAGTCCACTAAATACTCACTCGAGCACCAGGGTCTCAGGGGTGCTGCCAGATAATTCCTCAGTCTATCAAAGCCAGGAGCCGACCTGTCTTTGCCATTTGTGCCGAACGTGCGTTTAAACGCTGATGATTAGTTGTCTGTGAGAATAAGTGGCAGAGAACAGAAGACAAATGGTTTTGTTGGCTGATAAGGTACCACTCTATCAAACCCCGGAGCTAGCGGCCTTGGGGACTATTAGAAAGCTCCGTGCTGTGTGGTCTTCATCTGCCTTTGTGGCAATGCAGGAAGAAGGCACTGGATATGATTTTAATAAACCCACTGCATCAAATTCAAAGTCATTATATCATAATAAAAGTCTTAATGTCAAAATTAGCAGCCACTTACCTACTAATGCACAACCTAATGCACGTTTGCTGTTCATGACACCAAAATGCGTAATGACCTTTTACATAATAGTCTATTTTAATCTGGATATGCAGAAGGTAAAATGCTGCTTTTGAGGTACAGAAGACCTTGGAGGCACCCCCTTGCAAAGTACTGTGCAGGGAAAACGTGCCAAACAGGAGAAGGCCAGTGGCATGCAGTGTTGCGACTCTATCGAGGAGGGGCCCGGCATCAAGGCGCACTCCCCAGTCGACATTAGCGCATGCAGGACAACAAGGCCGCCCTATGCCTCTGCGAGAAAGAGAATGCTGCCGCGTAATGGATTGACTTTTGTTACGTGCTGTTGTTTGCAGCGGTATGCCCAGAGTGCCTGCCATACGTGTCCTGGGGAGCTGTCATCACTGTTCTTTCCCATGTTCCCGCTCTCCAGCGCTGCATCTCAGGCTAAAACTGAGCCGCCTCCCCAGTGCCGGGCAGCTATTTGCTGACAGCCTGGCCCCCTAAACCAGGGCAGTCTGCCGCCACAAGCCTGCAGCCTTCATAAATCTTGGGTGGCAGTGCTGTTGGTGGAGGCGGGGGCACTAGGGTGAAGGGGGCTCAGGGGAAATCCAGTTTATTGAAATTGATGTCCCCTGCCCCCCCCCACACCCCCCCTTACCGTTCTCTCCCAAGCCTATTTCCATTTAGCATCTCAAATCAGCGCAGGAAGAGACTTAACTATGCAGGTGAGTCCGAGGGTGGAGGAGGGTGTCCTGGATTCAGGTGTCTCAGGGTGAGTGGCGAATCTCAGGAGAGGGGCTAGTGGATGGGGGAGTATAGATAGCAGCCTCAGTATGAGAACGTGAGCCAGACCCTGGCTGTACCACACAGCTGACTCGTCACTGAAAAGCCATTCACGCAAGGACTTGGTGCATGGATGCAACATCCACTACTGTTTACACGTTGGTCGCTGGGAGAAGTGAAGCATTGACAATAGGCAAATATACGTTATATAAAGATAGAGGCAAACTTCCAGCGAGACATGCAAAGGCTGAGAGAAGGATGGTGCTGATAGAGAGAAGGGAGGGGGT
>JAODJW010000094.1:20635287-20663329 GCA_026777045.1 Hyperopisus bebe
AGAATGTTCATATTTTGTTTAATTTTTTCAAACAAAGATGAAAGACGATGATGGGCATAAAGGAGGCAGCGTATATGCGAGGTTTAATGTTGATAGCTAGAATGCTGGAGCCCTGATTAAAGAATGCAGTCTGATGGAGTAAGCGTCGCGGTGAATACTGCTGAATTACAGTGTGTGACCGAGGTGATGAATTGTGGTTGTACCCTCCCAGAAGACACTGAGTAACCTCAAATATCTCTTCAGAAAATAAGTAATGTATAAGACAATGCAATACTGGAAGATGCATATCCAGACACTGTTAATCTCACACTGAGATATGACGAACGGTGAAGCCCAGTCACTTGTGTACTATCCAAGAACATTTTAATGATTCTGGGTCTGGAAGGGCGATTGCCTGCTTCTGCCAAAGCCCCAAAACAGTCCTTAAGCATGAGGAGACTTTCTGCTGCCTAAAAGTTGAAGACGGTGGTGGTCGTGGTAGTCCTGAAATCTCATGGGAACCTTAAGGACAATGGACATTTTTCAGGCACAAAACACAAAACAGGCTTGCTCTTTGTCCTTATCTTCCTCTCACTCTTGCTGACCCCTTGTTGAAGACTGGGTCAGCATAGGTCACAAAGGGTCGCAGTAGGCAACTGACATCACTATTGCTGCCAATCACTGACTCCACAACCATCTTCCCAGACAGCAGTCAGCCTAACAGCACCACATAGTGCCTGTGGTGTCAAAAAAAAAACGACAAAGAGCAGCCGGTCGAAAGATCACGTTTGCCATGTCTGTTCTCTGGTAGATACTCTTACCAGTCTAAACTGAGAGACCGCCTCCTGTAGAGCAGCGTCCTGTCCAGGGCTGTCTTCTCAGGCTTGAGGTGACGATCCTTTAGGGAAAGACGCTGGGTAAACTTGGAGATTCCAGACTCCAGCCTACAAAGAAATGGGGAAAAACAGTGGTTGGCTATGTGACTGGAACCCAGGGCCCCTGCAAAACATTGACACCTTGTGGAAAGGTTTAGGGTAATGACTGCCTCACTGAAATAGAAATTAGAAAATGCACCACTCTGTTCTCACGGCATCCGATTTGCTTCCCTGATGGGATTCTGATTTTTAATATTGCGGAAGAGTCATCTTGGGGCTCATTCAGAAGTTCATTGAATTAGGCGTAAATTTGTGGGACAGTACACTGTGAATATAATGGTTTATGCAGATGCAGTGCTCTCATAAAGAAGTAAATTAGATAAATATGCAAAAATTCCTCTACCCGACATCCAAAAATGACATGTACCCACTTTGACCTTGACCAAACAATAGTGAGTGGTCACAACTTTAAAAGACCGCTCTGGAGCGGTAGGCGGACTGCTGCCAAACAGTGATGGAAATATTCGACTGTGGCCTTGTTTGCACTGGCCTTGGTTATTGGTGCTCTGCTTTGTTCTTGTTGTGAGTCCATGTGTATCCAGCTAATTACTGTCGTGCCAGAAAAATGGTGAATAAAAGCATCAAAATGACCCTTGAGTTTCCCACGCCTGGTCCCCCCCCCGAGCCGGACATGCCCCGCTTTGTACATACGCTTTCTGTTAATTCATAATTGAGACCACTGAAACCAGTGCCGCCGTTGTTGACTCACTGCATTGTGAACACATTCCATTCTTGTGGCTATGGACGAGGCGGCTCCCTGCTACTACAACCCACTGCTCGCACTACAAACAGCGCCCCCCCCGCCCCCCAGACGCTGAAGTAATCTGCGATCCTCCGTGTGAGCCACAGAGCTGGGAACCTCTGAACCCAATGTATCGCGTTATTCGCACCTAATTAAACAAATGCGTTTGTTTCCATTTTAATAAAGAATAATCGAAAAGCACTGTCGATGACTCACACTGGCCTCTTCACACCACAAGCCAAAAAATGTTTTAGTCTCCATGGAGAGTTTTGTTTGGGTTGGGTTACGGAGGAAGATTTAGAGTGACAGGAGCTGCTGGATGACACACAGTCCTATTGTGAAGTTGGGACAGCAGTTCCATCAAGGTATGGCACAGCGTTCATTGCCCTTATTACAGGAGTATGACAATCTCAGCCTGCCAGTTGGGTCCCACACATCACTGTGGTCAGCACTTTAGCCAAGTCTTTAAAATAGCTCTGTACGATAAAATGATTGTGAAGTAGAAATTGGAGAATACGGCGTAAATTAAAGCCTCATTTGGAGTACATGTTAGTTCATAGAGTAATACATTCAATCAAGACAAAATTGTCATAAGCGTTCTTTGGAAACTCCGTCTGTGTTTGTGTTGGTAAGGGCCTAATAGCAGTAATAATATTAGTTTAAAATAATTGCCAAGACCTCTCAAAAAAGTGTCTGGTTTGCAAATTTTTCAGTGTTCCTTTTGAAACTTACTTGAAACATTTTCAGTCTGGTTGCCCTGATTCGAGTTGACAGGTGCGTTTTAATACAATTTGCTTAGGTGATATCAAGCATGTCGAAAAAAACTATTTGGATGAAAGAGCACACAGTGATGGGAGGGAGAGCAGAAGATCACAGTGGAAGATTAAAGCTGAATATCAGTATGGTGCTTATGCCACAAGGCAGCAATTCACCCACATCAGGGAGCGATATCGCTGTGTTCCTGCATTGTAAGAAAGCACGCCAGGAACCGAAATTAAATGTATGCGAGAAATTATCATAAGAAGCTCACAACCCATCCTGTTACTTTATCTAAAAGTGTCGTGAAAATAATGAAAAAGTTTAGCTAATTTGAGTAAACTAAAGTTAACTTTTACTTCACAAGATAAATTTTAGTCTTTAAAACCTCATTAGTGAATGCATTTTAGAATTCCAGTCTACATAATCTGCAGAAATAATGGCTGTTTCAAAGGCATTTAGCAAGAGGGCATTTCAATTTAAAATGCAAATAAATAGCAGATAGAAATGTTCAGCACGCCTTTTGTTATGGAAGGATTGAGCACCGTTTTGCTGGAGGCTGATCCACAGAGTCCTGGCTCAGGCGGTCTGAGGTGAAACAAGGATTATGAAGGCTTAACCCTTGGTGGGCAGAACACTACATTACTACCCCAAAACAGTGCTTGGCAGCTGGATCTGGCTGGAACCCAGGCCCAGGTGACATGTCTGTTTAGAGGACCGGGTCCTTCTGTAGTCTACCAGTGCTTTATCACGTTAAAAAGTGCTATTACCAGCTGACTCTAAGAAGTGAGCATGATGTTACAATGGCGATAGATGTTTCGCAAGGAAAAAATATGTTCTGGAGTCTTGATGTAGGCCAAATTAACCATTTCTCACTACTGGTATCTACCTTGATGTTGTTTCCTACTGCTACACTAGGTTAATAGATAAAGAGTACTTTGATGGTTATACTGGATTAACCTGTGCAGTATACTGTGATGCTAGGCTAAGGCTAATATAGAGATCCAACTGCTATGCTATGCATATCTGTGGAGAGGACATTCGCTAGAATGCTAGGCTAATCAGTAGAAAGGAAATCCCACTGTAAAACAATGCTTATCTCTGAAGGGTCTTGCTGCTATTACACCAAGATAGTTTGCAAAGTGGACTCCTACTGCCGTTCTTTGCAGAGGGCTCTCCCTTCATATCACACCCTACCTTATCCTTACCAGCTTCTTAATAACACCCTACATAACAAACTCCAGTTTGAAGTTTTGTTTACGTAACAAAAGGCATATTTTCCGAGATGAATCATCTGAAAAACTGTCAAATGAATCTCAGATGGCAGTCTAATTGATGGGAGATTAGACCTGGCAGTGCTCCTCTTGTAAAGTGTTAAATCTGATTAGTCCCACTACACAAGCATGCCAGTTCAGCACCCTCCAGCTTCACCAATAAAAACCTTACTCACACCGTCCTTCGACGGTGGGGATCAGATACACAGAGCCGGTTTACTGCCGCAGCCACGGCCTTTGAAAAGGTGTGAAGGCAGACTTTCTGAAGTTATTCGACTATAAAATCCAAGTGCAGCCTCATATATTACTGACATCGCAGCAGGTCAGAGTGCTTCCATGTAAGTTCTCCAAATTGCCATCTAACTGTATCCAGCATCTCATCATCTTCAATATAAAGAACTTCTCAAGTCTCTTTTAGAGGTAGGCAATGGGGACAGTGTTAAAAGGCCGGTGAGCAGAGACAGCCTGGTGTCGTAGGATGAAGTTAACTAATGGAGGAAAGACGAGGGCAAGATGACACCAGGCCTTCCCTCAGTGAAACTATCTGGTTACTGGGCTGCCGGCTCGTTTAGCTTCTCTCCTGCAGCTGTTCCAGATGACCTCAGCCACGATGGGAGCTACATGATGTAAGCTGGCCTGTTAGGCACTTCAGCACTTAGCTGTTTAGCTGAAGGTTTTTGTTGGAAGCAGGAGGGATGAGTTGCCCTTGGGTTCTCCTCTTGGTTAAGCCCCTACGTGACATGACCAAGCAACCCCCTGTAAGTGTATTATTTGGCAAGTAATGCTTCATTTTGATATCCAAACAGCTCAAACTGAGTTTTCAAAGTATAACAAATAGGGGTGCTGACCAGACAGTGGGCTACTGTGCTCTAATTTCCTTCCTGCTCTCACCCACCAAATCACACACACACACACACACACACACACATACACACACACACACACCTGTTTCTAACAAGACTCAGATTACTGATTCTTCGGTAACAAGTTGAGCCTTTGCTCACAGTGTATGCCTGCACGCTTAGCTATTACAAGAGAACAACAGAGTCTTTGTGGAAAACGAAGCACAATTTCACTTGTTTGAACACGGCAGACACAAATTAGCAGTACAGGCCTAAGGACTGAGGCCCTTGGAGGCACCGGGATCCTTATTCAGCTGCTGTGTACCTCAGCTTTTCAGATCTTATTGCGTATTTTGATTCTTAAATGCAGCTACGCGGTAGAATGTGGCAGTAATTCAGTTCTAGTCTCTCCAGCCCCGGAAAACATTGTTTTGCTTTCACTGGAGCTGTAAGGGTGCTTTTTGATAACATGGATGTAGGCCTCCGGGTTCTTGTGTATAGACCCAATCATCTGGTCTGTTTCTAATGCAGCTCCCTCAAAGGGTACATACTGAAGGTATTAATAACTCTTTAGGGAGCTCGCCAGTGGGACCAGAAGTTAGAGACCTCAGCTCTATCACCAGTATACTGAAGGCCTCTCAGCAAACTGCCTACAATTGCTACACTGTGCTGTCTCTATGCTAAGGACATAGTGAAGGAGCTCCAGCATGTCGATCTTTGGTCTTTTCTCCCAAACTGGTGACACAGGTAAGATGCTCGCAGCTCAGGACAAGCATTAATCTGGCAGCCCGGGGCCAGTGGTCCACTAAGCTACAGCTAAATAAGATGCTGCTAGCAGGGTAACAGCACCACGCAGGACGTCGTGGATGGGCGACCAGTGTTGCTGCTTTGCAATTCGTACTTGCTTGTTCGTGCACACTAAATGAGTCCAAATATAAAAAATAAATAAATACAAACTGTAATTGCGTTCACGGCATCAGTTCCAGAAACATACCCCAGATGTGTTTACCTAATGAAACAAAAACGGCTTTCAATACTACTATCGTAAATGCGGTGTCCAAACTATGAATATTTCTAATTAAACCCTGTCAAAGAAAGAGTTGTTTTCCCTCCACATTTTCCCACCTATATTTCACGTCGAACAAATGCCTATATGTACATTTTGGAATATGGCACACAAAACTAATTCCTTGTTTATGACCATTTGGACCAGTTAAAAAGCTTGTAAAAACATTTTATATATTTGAGTAAACAGTATACTGTATACTTAAATATGCGTGTGTACTTTGAAGCATAACTCCTTGCTAGTAATCAAAAACCTGGCCAAATATGTTTTGATCAAGGAATGACATCATCATTAACCCCTCCCCCCCTTCCCCGCCTAACATATTAATAATGGTATCAGACAAAGAGATGAATAGAAATAAGAAGCAGAACCACACGTGGCCGTGATTAAAACACAAAGCAAGGGGTCCAGCTGATATAGCGCCTTTTAAGTGTTGCGGGGGGCTATTTTTGCCATAAATCATCTCAGATGAGTCTGCTATTTTACAGCCTCCTTGTTGTCGCTACGATTCTGAACACACACCCTCAGCTCGCCATGCATGCAAACAAAGGAACGAAACAAGCAGCTTTTCGAAAAGCCGAGAGAATCCCCCGGACTAGACAGAGGACTCCGGAGCCCAGCTACCAGCCATTCCCATGGCATTCTGCTGAATAATATTCCTTTCATACGTGGATATGTATTTTCTCCCTCCACCTTGTGTCTTGACGTGTGATTAATCTCCTGAGATAAATGATGAATGTACCTTTGAAATAAATAATGAAAAGCTAAGGTGGAATTTTTTAAATCCTCCTTGTTTTTAAAAAGGGTTATTTCATATTCGTAGCTCAGATTGCACGCAAACGACAAAACAGACGTTATTTTTGTTCCTATTTTTGCTTGTTGGCGGGAGAGAGATAATGAGCTGAATGCGATTTGTAAAAATGGCAGTATGACCGCTTAATGGCCTTCGTGCTCATACAGCCAAGGCAACACTCTATTACTGCAGTTCATTTGCTCGCCGAGCCGAGAAAGACGGCAATAGGCAAGGCACAGCAGGGTATTATTAGCCGCAATATGCTGTGTGTTAACACCAGATCCTGATAGTTAAAAAAAAAAAAGAACTTTGCTACAAATCATTACAAAGAGAAAGTGGAAAAACTCCAGATGATCGAACAAGCAGGCAAATACTCTGCAAAATTGCTATCAGGATCTGAAAACATGATATTAAGAGGTCATTAAGGGCCTGATGCAACCACAGAGGATGCCTCTGCAAGTGGGCTGTAATGCCACCATGGGAAAGGCAGCGAACAGGAAGCGGAGAGATCGGGACCTGGCCGCCCTTCCTCCGGAGCACAGTAGATGCATCTAAACGGACACATTTCCTGTTCCACAATTACCTCTGACAGCAGTTTGCTCTGTCGTGATTTATCAGAGATTAAAGTCTCCTCTGAAGCTAATCGCTTCCATCTGGGCCAGGTACCGAAAAGCCCAGTCTGCAACTCCATTAGGGGAAGAGAGCTCGCTCTCACTGACTCTCCCTGCAGTTTCTGGTCACGCCAGAGTTAAATTCACTTAAGGCCTAAGCGAAATTTTAGCAAATATTTGAGACGGAGCTGGGGTGACCCTGTGATTTCGGCTGAGAGAGACACCAAACAACTGTGCCGATCAAGTAATACCTTCATAGATGAGTCGACAGTATTCAAAATCGTTTTTTTTTTGTTCCCCAGTATCCAAAAAGATATTCAGCCTCTTCCTTTCAGGGCTACCAAAAGAGGAACATGGGATGTTGGAGAGACACAGGCATTTCTGAGAGCAGGGCAGCGAGCTGACGCTGAAGAAATCCGCAAATAGATGAAATGTTTCAATAATGAAACAATCAGCACATTATAAATCAGGGCGATGCTAACAGAGGAGAGGCAGCTGCCAGCGGGGAGGAGGCGCGGGGAGAGCTGCGGCTGGCTGGAGGCCTCTCTGGTATTTTGTTTACGGGCGGCGCATGCCTCCGGTGCAGCGGCACAGACAGGACAGCCCGCTCTCCCCAGCCCACAATTGAGAGCGGCGTCAAGATTCCAATCAGGGCCTCGTCTGCAGACGCTCCGATTATTTGTGCTGGAAGGCAACTCCAGGGAGATGCTGGAGGAGACCCAGGGAGAGGAGAGGGGGGACGGGCCGGCTGGGTGGGGCCAGGGGATCCCGCTCTCCCATGCAATCACGCATGCGCACACAGACACAGACACACACTCACAGATACGGAGACAGACACACACAGGCAGGCACATAAACACACACACAGACAGACACACAGACACACACAGAGACAGACACATATACACACAGACAGACAGACACACAGACAGACACAAACACACAGACAGACAGACACACAGACAGACACACACAGACACACACATAAACACACAGAGAGACAGACAGACACACAGAAACAGACACAAACACACAGACAGACATACACACACAGACAGACACATAAACACACACAGATAAACACACACAGACAGATACATAGACACACACACAATCAAATTCAACCAAATATGTTACATAAATAATAACATGTATATAAATTGTTCCACAGCTCACTAGTTGACAACATTTGGAGAGGTTATAACAAATATATTGTGAATTACGGTGAATATGGAAAGGCACTGATAAATTTGTTTTTAGTGAGAAAGGCACAAGCTATGAGTGATCTGGCAATGATAAGTGTTACTGTTGTGTGAGAATATTAAACCACCAAATGAAAAACAGTTGAGAACAAAAATATCCCTCTATCAGTTTATTTGTTATTAATGGCTTTTTTCTTTTCTCCTAATTGATTCAAGACTGGTTTTGCAATATTTAACCGCGCTTTGCGACAGACAGAAGGGCTCCAGTAAATAATGGCAGCAAAGGGTTGGTTCAGAGGCCTGCTAAAGGTCTGTTTGGGGACAGGAACACGGGATTTAAAAAAAAGAGAAAAACTCTCAGATTGCTTAAGGAGCTTCAGCTCATCTCATCCCTGCAGGCAACAAGTGATTAGAAGATCATGGCTTTGGCTCATGAGTGGGAGGTGACAGTAAACATTCCCCTGGGAGAACTGGAGACCTGTCAGACGCCCATAGGGCCTGTCCTCAGAGATTCCCTATTTCTTGGGCTTCAAAGTCATTCATTTTATTCTTATCTCACAAAAGCATAAAGCATCACCATTGGTTTGTTCCAGCCTAGCGACCGTGATAAGGTTGGTGGGCTCACATTCAGGGTGATAGCCTGGGTTTGTTTCAGCCCGCTGCGACGAAAGAGGCTCCCCATGGGCTCACGCTCGGGTGAGCAGCAGCGTGAGCGTCTCAGGAACCAACGTGAATTTGTGCAAACCGTGATCTGGAGCCCCCAAGTGATCACGGAGTCGGCCCCCAGTCTTTCCGCCCAGCAGTATGTGAAAACGCAGCGGGGGACGGAGGTCCCGGTCCGAGGCCCGCACGCAGCTATGCGGCACACTGAAGACAGCCGTCTGGGTCACCTGATGGTGCGCTTGGCGGTGACATTGTGCCTGAGCTATGGATTATGTCATGAACAGATAAGAAAGAGAAAGCTGAGGGCCGCCAGGCTGCGCCGGGTTCTATGAAGTGACTTGAGAAATCCCCATTTCACACGTGTGTATGACCTAATCGCGGAGGTGTGTGTGTGAGAAAATGGGCGAGCGAGGCACTAATGCCAGGCACCTGCGGCAATGCCACGTCTCGGCCGCACACCATCTGTCCCCGGCTAGGACCCTGGGGAGATATCCATGTGACCCCCCCCCGGCAAGGAGTTCCAGCCACAAGCAGCAGGCAGATGGGGGGTGACTCCAGCAGCAAGCGTGAAAGGGAAAGAGCGCATGATGTAATCATCACCAGCGGCCATCGCGGCCCGTTGCCCCCACCACGGCATGGCAAATTTCATCCCGGCCCAAGCCGCAGAAGCACGGGGGGCCGTGCCACGCCGCCGGTGCCAAAGTCTCACTTCGTGGGTGAGCATGGCAAGCTGACAAATATCCACCACATGGAAAGAGGACCTCAGGACTGTCACTATAACACACTCTGGCTGATTGGCTGCCCCTGATCACAGTTACTGAAGAAGCACCAATGACAGTTACAGACCCGACTGACAAAAACACTAAGACACAACCGACCGAAGTCTTGCTTCTTCAACCATAGTCTACAAACAAATAAAATAATTAGCTCATTACTCCTTAGGTGCCAGGCAACTTGTGAGCAACTAAAAATCCCGCCCCCCCTCGAATATGAGGTGGAAAATACCATGCTTCACAAGAAAGAAAAAACACATAAACCATACAGAAAAAAATTAAATGCGTTTAAAAAATGGCTGGAGCTCCTTTCCAAAACAATCTCAGTTTCTGCCGCCGTAACTGGGGAGGTTCTGAGCCATGAGAGCTGCGGCCGGGCCAAGCCCCCGGAAAGGGCCAGGCGGAGGGCGCTGTAGAGCAAAGCCACGGGCTGCTGATTCCCTGACCTCCTCTGGCACTCCCTGCTCATGAAGATACGCAAATGCACATTTGAATCCCTTTCTCACGGGTCAATAACAGCATTTTGAGGGTTGCATTTCATTCTCAGCAGTATCGCACCAGACTATTAGCTGTCATAAGCATTTTTGCTTCTCCTTTAAAAATAAATCATTATCGTATTCTAGCCGGTGGAGGGATGAGGCAGGAGACCACCTAAAGACAAAACTGGGAAAGTGTCAAAACCACAGCTATGCTGATTTCCACTAATACAGCTGTCAGCCAGCCCCAGAGTTTTCATTCTGGCTGGGGGGTGTGGGGTGTGGGGGTGGCATACCCCTTAAAAAGTGCACAACTGTCCTCCATGTCCTCTCCCGTCTCGGACCGTTCCTGCCTGTTTTCCGTCAACGTTAAGAGGATTTCTTCTAATCAGCAAAAGCGCTCTTTCAAGACCCAGATCAGAAGTACTTCCCCACATTGATGGCAGTATCCGCTAGTTAGTGGGTGTCCATCGCAATGACCATGGTTTTGACGGAGGACTAGCGGTTGTCATGGCAACTGTGATTATCGGGGGAAAGCCCTTGAACTTCAGCAAATGGCTGTGAAATTATTAGTCTGACTCAATGTTGCACCCCCCCCCCCCGTTTCGCTGAAATGGAAAAAGTGATGCACATCCCTGAAGTGTCATCAGATTCCTAGGTAGGAGCGTAAAAGCAGAAGGACAGCAGCCCCACCCCCAGTACAGCCTCCATATTGCGACAGCAGATTTACACATCAAAGAAGGGCACCATCATCGGTTCTCGGTGTCTCTTAACCCCTGTTATTCTACAGGTTAGTCTTCATCTGACAACAATTACTTTCCCTTTTGGTTTGAATAAATTAGCCTAATCACTGTTCTTCTCTGACATCCGCACTTTGATCCGTTACAGACTGAGGCTAAAGGCATCTCCACTCCATGTGCCATCTTTTATAAATTGAGCGGTTTTGAGGCCTCCAAAGATGCCTAAATCTGCAGTCTGGATCTTATGTTAAATTAAAATTAATGAATTTAGACAAAGCTTGGCCAGTATTGCTCTCTGTACCAGGACACTGGCTGGTGAACACCAACAGCTGTCAAACCTTATATTCCAGTCAGCACCAAGAGCTGCTCGCAGAAAGAATGTGCTGTGTCTTTTTAAGACCCGTGCCTTGGAATACAACGTCATTAATGTGATCTGTTCTGTAGTGCATGAGCACAGAACATGGCCTTGTGCTTTGTGGCAGGGATGGCTGTACTAACTGTAAGCTGGAATCTCATGCTGGGAGAACCACGGCCTTGCGCCCTGGGCGTCTCAGAACCGGCCTCGGGCTCATACAGCAGTTATGGAATACGTAGGTATGGATGAAAATCATTCATCTTCAAACCCCCTGGACAGTACACAGCTGCAGTGAGCCTGCAGTACATCTCAGGAGGCTCAGGGGGGACAACATGATGTCAGTCTTTTGCAGGACACATGCATTTAGCTACAGGGATTGACCTAACTGTATGTCTTTGCAGTGCAAGGGGAAACCAGGCGACCCAAAGGAAATACACACAGGATGGTCAGAACATACAGAACCCCCTCACGCACGGCCAGGATACAGACCATCAGGTCTGGACTTGATAGACCACAGTGCTGCCTAGTCAGCCTCCATAGTTTGGAATTCAGAAAAAGTAATTTGACATATATAAATGAGAGTCATTATATCGAGGCACATAATTAATGAAAAAAGCATGTTAAAAATGCCAAATACATCAGTCAAAAGAAATCAGACTCCTTTTGACAACAATACTATTGTATCAACTAGTCATGCATGACTAAAAATCAGTTTTATTTGGCACAAAATGCGTTGGTGTCAATTGAGGTGTTGGCTTTTGCCCCCAAATTGGGCAGCTCAGCATTTTGTTTCTGGCATTTAAAACTCAAAAACAAGCCTATGCACATATAAAAATGGTACAAATTCCCTAAAGTGTGTGACCTAAGCGCCAGGCATTCAGATATGACACTGACTCCATGGTGACCTGACGCTGCTTTGGTTTCTGTGTTATGTCACGTGGCACATTGTGAAGTCTTCCTGAACCTTCTTTCAGCCATGTAGGACCACAAAGACAACTCCATTGCCAGAAATGAGTCATACAATTTTTAGAGTGCCTGAATGATGTGTATAGATGGAAAACAGCATTTGGGACCAGTTTTAAAATAGGCCCAAGTTGTTTTGGAAACTGACAAAATGCTCAAATGCTTTGTACTTAAACTTGAACTTAATCAATGAATCCATGTTCAGCAAAGAGTCTTGTAACCGAAACAACCAGGAAAATCTGAACAACAGCATTTTTGTATCAGAATCAGGTTTATTAGTTGGGTATACTCACTTATCCAAGGAATTTGCCTCCAGTTTGTCAATGACTCTCATTTATACTGTAGACACATACACAGGTAGGACAAGACAATGGTCACATATAGTGCAGCTGATATGTATAACCTGCATATATGGTGATCTCATAAAAAAAAAATTAAGGGCAATATAAGGAGAAAAAATACTATAAAGATCTTATTCTACATCCATCTTATATTCTGCATTCAAATTCTCCATTGCCTTTGGCCATAATATCCACATGAGTAAAGCGAAGATGATGCCTTTATATAAAGTAGTACACAGCAGGTGTGTATACAGATGGATATTATGTGCACATGTATGCACGGATCATGATGCTGTTTTTGGTGAATTCTGACAGGTAGGCTTTATTTTGTTTGTTTATGCAGTTTCTAGGAAATTTCATCATCTCATTCGGGTTTCCTCCTGCATCATAAAACCTGAAAAGTGTGTCATCTGGAGCTGCATTAATCAATAATTATTCTCCCAAAGTGGATCTTGGAGAGATGCAGGGCCAGCTGTTTCATGAACATGGCTGTCACATCTTCAGCCAGTCGTGCAAAATTCCTCAGCTGGCAAATATGTTCATTCAGGATGCGGACCACACAAGTCTACATGACAGCCTTTGAGCTGCCAAAGGGCAATGTTCAGAATGGCCACCAAAGCTGAGCTGAAGGTTCCTTGGCTTTTCCTTGAACCCAGAAATGGTGAGGAAACCCACCTTGGAAGCTATGAGACTTTCAGGGATTTATTAGGCTCTTCAGAGTATGTTAAGTGAGTTCGTTAATGATGTTCTAGGATCCTATTGTGTTAAGTGACACACTAAGCAATGTATGTCCAATGTATTTTTCTTGTTCTATTTCAGGGGTGGCCAATCTTATCTGCAAAGGGCCTGTGTGTATGCAGGTTTACTCTGCAACTCCCTAATTAGATTACTAATTAGAGGACTGATTGGTTGAAGAGTCCTCACACCTGGGTTTGAACAGCTGACCTACAGGTTATCCCAAAAACCTGCATACACACCGACCCTTTGCGGATAAGATTGGCCACCGCTGTTCTACTTGGAAAGAGAACTTGTCATGTATTTATATATACATTGCGTATTAAATAATTTTGAAATGCATATAACATAAACCACAATGTTCACAAAAGGCTAAGCTTATGTGAATTTAGAGGGCAGTAGGTCTACTTTTGGTAGCTATAGAAGCTGAAGTGCACCCTGACGTGTCTCATGACTCTGCCGGCTCCCTTGTTTTTGGGGTTGTCAGAACAGGGTGTAAACAGCTTTGTGACACGACAGAGTGGGCAGTGTGCAGTGCCTCCGGCAGCTGCTGTGCTGGGGGGAGCGGAGATGGAGTCGTGAGCGCCTGAGTAGAATGGTGAGTAAATGGGAACGAGTGCTCTGAGGTTTTCCACAATGAACAGTAAAACATCCTCAAATATGCTGCAGGAGGCGACCACACAGATGAAAAGCCTGAATCACTAGGGTGAATAAGAGTACTCCAATCCCCCCAGCGTCCAGCGGGGAGCACGTCTTCCGATGAGGCAGGACTGTCTCAAGCTGGGAGACCGTGCTTCAGCGTGACAGCCTGGATGGCTGGAACAGCCCGGCTGCACTGTGCATAGTCACAGGGCTGAGATCAGCTACTGCACAGAGGGCGGACAGAATCACACAAACACCACATGAAAGGGGACTTTTACTTTGAAGTAACTAAAACGCACCTACAAAGGTGACTCACATTAGGTTGCATGCCAATTAGCAGAACGTGTCAGCTATAAAAAAGGTCTAATTTTTATAGGAGTTTTCAAACGTTCCAAAGAGGCCAAGAAGGTGCAGGTGCATCGATAACAAAAACGAACAAGGTTGTTTCATCTGCAAAGGTGAACAGCCTCTAAAACCATGACGGCACATGCCAAATATGTGCGTCAGAACAGTGGTTTGCAATTCAAAGCTCACCGACAGGCACAGACAACAAGGTAGCTGCTAAACACCACAAAGGTAATGATATAAAAATGACCACAGACCTGAATATGCGCCTCTGTGATCCAGTCTCAACAAAAAAATGTATCTCATCAATGTCATAAAGCTGGAATGCTGCAACACGGAAACGGCTTTTATCCAAGGCCAGCATATCCTGATATAAGGAGCACAAAAATCTGGAGCTGCACATCACTAAACATTGACAGGAAGTAGAGCATGAAGTAGATTCCCACCTTCTTCATCCATCAAAGAACTAAAGCCTTTACCTCTTGAAGAGTGATCAAATATCCCACTTCCCACAGTTCAGGACTTGTACGAAAGCATCCCAAGAAGGATTTAAGTTGTCCTGAAGGCAAAGGGTGGCCCTCCTCCTTATTAGGTCTGTGATATTAAAATATTGTTAGGTGTTTCCATTATTTTATTCACCACTTGCCAATTCAGAGAGTTGTGGAGTTAAATTACAATGTGCCAGCTGCATTTTTACCTCCACCTTCCTCATCCCATCCCACTCACGCCGTCAGGGGAACAGCCCACTTTCAAGAAGTCTGTGTTGGGTTTGACTCACTGAAAAATTTCTGCAAATCCAGCCCCCTAATTCCCAGCCTTCTTCCCCTGAAAGTGTAACTTTTCTTCTGTATATGCTGTGCAGGAGTGGATATGCCTGTGTGTGTGAATGACTGAGAAAAAGCTTTGTGATGTGTTCACCAAATCAAGTGAAGCCTATTGTAGCGGCAAAGTTATACAGTGTAGGCCTCTCTACTGTGAAAAAGAAAGCCTTGTTGCTATGTGACCATGGAAATCCAAGCTCATGTTTGATTTGAACACAACAGTGTGCCATATGGTGACAATCCAGAAAGTCTTTTCCAATAGGAATTCAGGGTACCCAGTTTTAATGATCCCCTTTCTAGCTTCAGAAACATGAAATAAAATCTGCCAAATTGTTTCAAGGACAACAGCACATGGTCTCCACACTAGGTTATGTTTTGAAATAAGAGTCAAATTAAGCTAGTTTGTGTTCCGTAACGTGGAAGTTCAGGCGAAGCAGTCTTTGGCTATGTCATTAGCAGCAGAAAAACAACCGTGTCCACACCTCATGCTGAGAAACTAAAATATGTGTTCTTAAAAAGCTAATCAGATAATCTGGTTCCTTAGCTGCCTTACCTGTGCCTTATGAAATTCCGAAGCTTCAGTGATGAAGACAGAAAACAATAGAAGAATGTAGGAACAAAGAAAAAGAAAGTTTTGCCCTGTACACGAGGAAACAAGCTACTTGATGTATAGAACAGACATGAACAACTAATTAATATCTGTGCTTTGGGTCAATTAAGAGTAATACTAACATTAAGAGATACATTTAGAGTGAAAGAAAAAAATATGATATGTACTCCCGAGTCACCTAAAAATGTAACTGTTCACATTTCAGCAAAATCATAAATCACATATTACATACCCTACATGACAGCAACTAAAAGTGTAATAAAACAGTAATAAAACATAAGGACAAAAATAAACACCAGGGTGGCAACAGACCAGATACACTTAAAGAGTGGCAGAACTGAACTGCTCAATCCAAGATATGAGCTCATCCCAGCGGTCATCAAAGGATTGGATCTCTTTGTGAGGAAAAGAGTTAAATTCTGTGATATAATGAATGCACCTTTTTAGTTTCAACTGTAATGTCACAACTCATTAATTATCCAAGTAATCCATTTCCCTTTCATGTTTCAATCACTGAGAAATGAATTAATGTTATCCTACTAAATTATTCATCACTTCAATATTATTTGAAAAAATGATTATATGTTATGGAATTACATCAAATGCAATAGACATATTTAAAATATAGATTCTGTTTTAGCTATGAATTTCCTAGGATGGTTTTGACCAAAATCGACTGAAAAAAACAAAATTTCTGATGTGGATCTGAAAATATGCATTTTTGGCAGAGATATCAGTACTGGGCTGAACTCCACTTGGATGGACACGCAGTGTAAAGACAGTTTTTTACACTCACCCTTTATGGATCCTTATAAAAATCTTACAAACAGTCCCACACAGACCCAGAAAAAACCCAAGTAAATTAGGGCATCATATTCATCGTGTACCGCTCGGTGACATCATTTTCAGCTTGGTACGTACAATGATATAAATGAATACATTACTTGCCACTGGCAGAACCTAAATTCAAAAGTAGATGTTCCTCACGTAAAACATTATGCTAATTGTGGCTATGAGCTGGTTGTGGCTCATACTGGTAACAGTCAGTAATAATCAGTAGTTAGAGAATATTTTGATTTCCTAATAAAGTCCCCCAACACTAGAGAGAGTAGTAGTTGATAAGAACAAGCCTGTCTGTCGGCTCTGTTATGCCGAACTTAGATACATTGCTGGAAACATACCCAACGTGTTAACTTGTTTGAGACGTCACCTGAGTGTGTGTACATTTGGAGCAAGGGTGAAACAGCTTAAGAAAGAAAAACTAAAGCTATAAGGTGATTATTGCTAGAGACCTGCAACCATGCTCTGTAGTAGAGAACACAGGATTTAGATGGGAATTAGTTTATTATGATACTTATGATGCAGTCTTATTTTCAAATATTTATTTGTTTTACATAGGTATTTTTACAATGCCAAATAAATGTCTCTTTTGTTATTCAGTCATGTTGAGACACATTGCTTTTGGTTTACAACTGTTTCTAATTGAGTCTGCAGTTTCAATTAAAATTTCAAAACAAATTGTGATTTTGGCTGTACTGCAATCATACCAAACCTTGAATCCAAAGCTGAAGTTTGTACCAAACTATGGATTTTGTGTATCGTTACACCCCTAATGTAAACACCTCACATAACCCTATACACCAGCCAAGGTCTCCAAATACTTCGAAACAGCCTACAATCACCATACACACAGCCTACAATCACCATACACGTGCATCTGACACACATCTGACAGAGAACATGCATCTCTCACTCCACTTACTTCTTCTGCTGGGCCTCCTTCCTGTCTGCAGATCCCAGGCTCTGTAACAGAGAGACGAATACGACGTTAAGCCAGGTACCAACCTACGTATGGGCAGGAGAAATGCCGAGAAGGGCGGAGATGAAGTATAGCCTAGAGTGTTTGCTTTTTTCTTCTTAATTGTCATCTTTCTGTTTCTTTTCTAGGGTGGAAATGTAGCGTATAACATACTAGGCTTCCAACAGAGCCCTTTTCAGAGTGTTCTGACATGAAGATAATAGTTGTACATTGACAGAGTGCATACTTAGTGGTAACGGAAATAATATATCCCTCCTCTTATGATGTTTTTCGATCTGAAGATACCTGCTATACAAAGGAAGCATGGAAAGTACAAGCGATACTACAAAGAGACCACATTACAATGGTTGATTATATCAGAAAGTACAGCGCTAAGTGGGTATTAGTCAGAGTGGGGAAGAGTACAATACCCTGTCTCAAATTGCTCTGTCATAATAGGCTACATAAAAACAACTGCAGAATGTCATTCGAGATCAATCACTGCCCTTCCGTCCGAAGCTCCTGAGCCGTATTACAGCTCTTCTCTCACCAGAGACCCATAGAAAAGTTACAACTTCATGTTTTGCTTTTGGAGCAATAGAGTAATCTAGTATGGGTTTCTCATCCCAGTCCTCGGGGACCAGCAGATGGTCCAGGTTTTTGCTCTCTCCCAATTCCCTGGCAATTGGGAGAGAGCAAAAATGTGGACCGTTTGGTGGTCCCCGAGGACTGGGTTGAGAAACCCTGATCTAGTAGATACCTCAAGTAGGCATACATACTGAAAATGCAAATTAAAATCCTGGAGTTCAGACTCTGAAGGCCAATCATCCAGAAATGGAAAGGAGAATTTTTAGCCCTGGCTGGAAGCAGCTTTCTGCAGCTTTCCGTTTGCTATTCATCTTCTAGCTGGTCTGTTGGTCATATACATCAAACCGAATCACTAAAGAAGCCCAAAGTCATTTTGTCTGTTTGTGCAAGGAATCACACATTTACTGCATTGAAAACTGACATCAAAAATTGGCAGCAATATATGTATCATCCTTGTGATTCTTTTCCTAGAAGAAGAATCATACCCCATAAATATTATAGCACTTCGGTTCCCAGGGAGCATTTTACCATTAACAGCAGCACTCTTTAGCTTTTCATAGCATCTGGGGTTCATGGGAATCTGATGAACCTGAAGGTTTTAGTTTCTCTTTCAGCGTAAATACAGGTTGGTTAAATAAATCAATCTGGTCCTTGATGAAAGACAGTCATGAAGACGTAGCATGGATGTCAATGTTTGCATCTGAAAAACAATGAGGGATTGCAGGATTGCTTACTGTCCTATACAAATCAGAAAGCAGACATCCCAAGCCAGTGTTTTCTTGTTTAATTCCCTACTGATCCATTCTATGTAGTTTTGCTTGTATATTAGTTTTCTTTTTTTTATAACCCAGTAATATATGCAAGAAAATGCAAATGAAGGAAAAGATAAGAAAAGCATCACAGACAGCTGACATGTATAGAAACTATATCCCCATATGCACCAAAACTCAATGTGAAAGTCTGAAAGTGAAAGTGAAAGGTGAAAGTCCAGCAACAGGTGAATGTCTTTACATAGACTAGCTTGGATAAAATTCAATAGGCCCAACATAGGAGAACAGGAGGGATAAATCTAACAGGTGAAGAACATTTTGGTTATTTGAGAATGAGTCTGATGTGTCCACAAGGACAGTTTTCCCAACAGACTGTGACTAACAGTGTAGGTAAAATAAACATTTCCAAGTTCCTTCACTAGAGAAGATGCACCATTTCCCAGCTTGCTGTCTTGGCTGGAGGTCTGCATCTCACATGCTACCCTACCTCTCTCCAGCAGCTAAAAGAATGGAGGCACACCTAGCCAGCGCACATTGCATCTGTTAAATGCATTTTTGAAAAAGATATTAAAATGGTCGTTTTCCATTTTAAGTAGGGCAAATATTTTCTGTCCCTGGAGTACACTTAAACACACATTTACTACAGTGCCCTGGTTGTTTGTGTACATATTTAATTCTCTGCTCTAGTTTGGCAGGCTGATCTAAGGCTGATTTTTAATGCGACGTGGAAACCTTGGACGTCAATGGACAGAGTGAGAGAGGCATTTGGTGTCTTTTGCTCCTTCCTGCTATTATAACTCCCTCCAGCTGCCTCTTATTACCCCCTTGAAACGTTACCTGTAGCACTTATAAAAGGGGTAAAAAACATTAAAAAAAAAAAAAAAAAAGTTGTCTAAAGTCGCAGCCAGCAAAGAGCTTAAAAAGTTATATGTAGCTGTAATTTCCATTCTGAGAAGCTAAATTTAGACCTCTGAAAATAAACAAGACAGGTAAATGTATTCTCACCAGACTGGCAATGTAAGCGATGTAAGAATTTAAATTGCTCCAAAAAGACAGCAACATTACATAAAAGCATTCTGTGTGAAACTAAGAATGCAGAGCTTTTTCTCCTCCATTTAGCAAAGGGAAAAGACTAAGTGAGTCCAAAGCCAGGGATTAAGACTCGTTTGAAAGCTCGTCTATCCGTCCAGTTCCTGAAGAGCATAGATTGGGTTTCTAAAGCTTTACCTGTCTGGTGGCTCTCAGCTCCCAGCGGCCAGTTACATAACCTCACATGCTCTCCATAAAGTATCGACATAAAAAACATCAATAAAAAAATCACCTTCTGTAAAATCCCACGCGGTGAGGTCTCCATTTATGAAGGAGCTTTCCAGAAGCATGAGTCGCCAGTACAGTGCTATGAGTGCCTCTCAGCTGTGACGCTGCTGCTATGAAAGCTGGATGGCGGAGCCACATGCGTGTGTAACCTGGGGGCTCACCCCCCACACCAAAAAAAAAAAAAGTCATGCTTGTCACAGGGTCCTTGACATTTGACCATCTACCGGGTGGGATTATCCAGGGGGGGCCTTTTCATCCAGTTCTGTGCCCACCGGGGAAGAGGAAGTCTCACACGGATTCCCTGACCTTTCCATGCCGATGCTACTTTCTATGTGTCGAGCTGGTTTGAACTCGCTCCTCTGAAACGTCGCCATGATCAGTCACTAACCCCATCTCCCGTAAAACGGAGCCGTACCTTCTCAGCACCCGAGGGATCGGCCGCATCGGTAGCGGCTGCAATTCTCACATGGCTTTGAATCCTACCCGCCCCACTCAGTGTAACCTGGAGCAATTCAACTGAGGGGACTCCCCCCTCACCCATGCCCCCCTCCCCACCCCCCAAGAGAAAACAAAGCCACAAATCACACCGTCCCTCTGCGGCACCTGACAACGGGCCTCCCGCTGAGAATCTTCCACGCGTGACTTCACACTTTGTGACAGGGGGGCGGGCCGTGAAGGGGGGGGGGGGCCGCAGTAACGACGCAGGGGGCTACGGACGTGCCAGCAGGAAAGTTTGAAGCGATTAAGGGCCGGAAAGACGCAACAGGAGGTGAGCGGGCTTATCGATTCACGGTGACTATCGAGTAAGCAGGTGGTACCTTCAGCTCACCTCTGCCACACATCTACCTAGCCGTCTTGCCTCCTGGACATCCCAGAGCAGGAGCAGATGCTTGCCACATGCACAGCGTGCTCAGGAATACCATACAAGACACAGCCTAATCCAGGTAATAATTTAACAACTTAAGGTGGGTAAATGCTACATGTTAGGTAGCGGTATTTTCCAGAAGAGAAGCTCATGGTGGATTATGTTCCCACATGTGCTCCTTCCACGTACCTTCTGTGCGCCTCACCGTTGCGACCGCCGGGACATGATAGCGGGGTACAGGTAAGCTTCTGTGAAAGAATCTGTCTTCCCGCTCAGCCTCGCTTCCCACGCTGCTCCAGCACTGGTATCTAAGCCAAAGCCATGCCGCTGACCGCGGTGATTCTCTCGCTCCGTACCATCGCTTGGTCCCCACTCGCTTCGCTACACCTCTCCCTCCACCCTGAGAGTAGCTGGCTGTCACGGCGAGCGTTTGAGCGCGCTTAGATGGTGGCTGCCTCTGCCGAGTTGTTGTACTTTAATTGTGGTTGCCAGGCGATAAGCTTCTCTAACTCTATATACAGAAGGGGGACGACAGGGAAAAGGTGGGGAGGGGGGGGAGGGGGGGGGAGCGCTGGGTAATGCGTGATTATAATACAACTCACACTTCCTGTCGGGGCACGACTGGGCGTTTATTCTCTGGCAGGTTTGCTATCGGTACATAGGTGTAGAAGGCGGTATCAGGCGGACTGAAAAAGTTACTTATTTTATCGTAATTACTCAATCATCATTTGAGGAGTTAAAACCAGGTAATATTCCTTTGTAAATAAATAACGACAATAAATACAATACAACTTAAAGGCTGAAAAAAATCAAATACCTTCATTGAATACTTATGGAGAGATGCAAACTAAAGTACTATAAAAATCACTGCCTCTGCTTAAGAAGGATTTTAATTTGATATTGCCTCCACTGCTTATGAGTCATACAGTGTGTACACACAGTTTATCACAGTGCCGAAAGGTAATACATCAAAATCCAGACCTACTGTAAGCATACTCACAATGGAACATCTACAATCTCCATAACTGACCTAAAACATTCTCATTTTTCAGATAAGAGACTAAGCATGGTCCTTTAACCCACTTAATTTGATAACACAATGCATGTAATCGGAGGTAAACCTCTTGTCATTTAGCTCACGGATGCTTGGCTGGCTGTTCAGATCTGATGATTAAGGCTTTCTCCCCAATTAGCCGCTTCTGAAGGCCTTTGTAGTGCTCAAAGCATGTAAAATGTGTCAGGTTAATTAGCCTAAGCTGCCCACGGAGATCATCAGCGGCGGGGGGTGGGATGGGGTGGATGCAAATTAACAAGTGGTGGGTTGATGTACGGGGCAACTTCAAAAGCGATGTGGGTTAAGCACGTGAAGGACAGGCTGCTCTTCCATCCCTGACAAGTGAAGCTACGCACTCTGTTGCTCTTGAAATACAAGATACACCACTGTCCACTGACTGATGGGACGGTAAGGAGAAACCCCTCTTAAGAGCAGCCCTCATCCATCCCTCTTCCAGCCGCTGATGTAGTGCAGGGTCTGGGGGGCTTGGACCTTCCTTCCATGCAGCATAGGGAAAGAGGCAGGACCATCTTGGACCCTGCCAGCCCATGATAGGGCACACACACGGACAGGAAACCCAGTGAGAAACCCAGCGAGAAACCCAGCGAGAACGTGCAAACTCCACACACACAAAACGGGGTGGGACTGAAACCTGGAACCCTGGAGGTGCCAGGTGGGGGTGTCACTCCCTGATCCATCATGCCACCCCCTCACCCCAGGTAAGTCATGATCAGCTCGTCGTAGAATCAGCCTGCTCTTTCTGAAAAGAAAGGGAGCTTTTTCTTGGGAACAGGCTGACGCCGGCATGCCTTCCCCATTTCCGGTTAGAAACAGCGGAGCTCTGATTCATCCAAATTAAAAAGCAGGAGTGTTTAATCACTTAGCACATCCTCTCTGGAGGCACTATGCCATACCTTCGTAATGAATGCCTTGAAACGGCTCATACACCTGTAGAGGTTTCCGGTGTTTGCCACACACAGCGAGGCTAACAGGAATCTTCACAAAGACGCTGTTTAGCGGCTTGTCAGTCACACAGACAGTGCCGGTCAAAACCCATGTGGTGTCCAAGGCAAGCTTTACCACCAGCACCCCCCAATCCAGACAAAGTGAAAGTGCCCTGCTATGGTGGTGCCCCCTCAGAAAACAGCCACCTGGAACTTTCTCCAGCAGTCCTGAATGGATTGACCAGCACTGCACACGGATCATTTATCGGTTGCAAATATGTCTTTCGGATAGACTCTGTCGGCACTCGAGGCTCACCAGTGTCTGTTGGGAAATCACTGCATAGTTCCGAGTTGAATAACAAGCATAACCTTACACTGCTTGACAAGAAAAACAATTGGATGTTTGACGGTAGTTGCATAATCAGCCCTACTCTGGTAAATGGCTTTTTTTTACATGCTGATTTGCCTCAATCCCACAAGCATTCTTTTCTGGATTTAAATGAATAAAAATAGTTGTTTTTTTTCATTCCCTGCCTGTGTCACTGCAATTTATTGTCCCACAATACATACCATTTATCTGATAGGCAATTGCTCAGCTTGTCCCTTAGAAGAAGGATTTCCGGGAACTTACATCTGCTGTCTTTTTATTTTCCTTTATTGTATACTTTAAGGGGCAGCGTGAGGCTCAGCGGGCTAAACCTGTGTGCCTGTAATTGCAAGGTCGCCGGTTCAAACCCAGCCTCAGCACCTCTGCGGCTCCTTCAGCAAGGCCCTTAACCCCCAGCTCCCTGGGCGCCCCAACAGGTTGCTGCCCTTCGCAGACAGCTTGCTCTACAAAGAGCAGGCTGAGGGAGGCGTAAAAAGAATTTCCCCACAGGGATTAATAAAGTATCAATTATTATTTATTCTGAATTATCTTTCATGCTTACCTTATTTAAAATGTCTACTAAATGTGAATTTCTGAATCTCAAATGGAATTCTCTACATAATAATTCTCTTTTGACTAGACAGAGTATCAGTACCAGTCAAAAGTGTGGACACACCTGGCTATGTTATTCACCTCACAGTAAAAGGCATTGCGGCGATGAAGTGACACATATCAAATATTCCAATGACAAAGAGAAGTGTTCACATCTCAAAATGTACTGATTTTAGACTCAAATTTTAGACTTCAAAATAGCTCCCTTTTGCTTCGATGACCGCATTGCAAACTCTTGGCTTTCTTTCAACCAGCTTCCAGATGTAGCCCCCTGGAACACTTCTCCAACAGTCCTGAAGGAGTTTCCACAGGTTCTCTGCACATATTGGCTACCTTGCTTGTACTCTTTGATCCAGCTCATCCTAAACCAGCTGAATAGGGTTTAGGTCAGGGGATGGTGGGGGCCAGGTCATCTGCTACATCACTCCATCTCTTTCCTTGCTCACAAGATAATACTAACTAACTTAACCTTGAGGTGTACTTTGGGTCATCATCTTGTTTGAAATGGCATGTCCAGATTTTATATACACATGTACACATACACACATACAATATTTATGCTATTACGTATATGTTGATACCTGCTAAAATGTAGTTCACATACTAGACAACAAAATATACTGCTATCAAAATTGGGCATCGCCCCAGACCAAACAAATAATTTAGCTAGAACTACCTTGATTATACAGCTATTATAAAACTTCAAGGGGCAGAGGTTGCCATCACTCATTAACTGATACAGAAATGAATGAATGAATGAATGAATTAAGAAATCATAATGGCAGAATCATTTTAGACCAGTCTACAAAAATGCTACCATACTCACCATCCTGGCACCATATTAATAAGATGATTGCTGTGCACTGAATTTTATGAGTCACACAGGGAGCTTACTTTAGACTATACTTAGAGGCAAGTTTTAAAAGATTCAATGTGAAATCCTTTCCTTTCATCCCTCCTATTCTCCGTAAACCCCCTCCCCTCATATGTGAGTGGCGCCCAGTGAAACATCTGTCTATCCCTGCCAACCTGTGGAGGAATTAGTCAGCCTGCATAGGTCAAGGACACTGAAAAGCCATAATCAACCCCTGGAAGGGGCTCGGGCAGTGGGAGCATAGCTGCCCAACACCTGCTGCCCGCCACAGCAACATGCTACCAGGGAAGTAGGTATGACTATCACCATGGTACACGTCACCCAAATAAGTGCTGTTTCTAATGTGAAACTCCTCATCGAAACAGGGAAAGTAAGCAGAATGATGGCTGATGCCTTGATAGGCAAACCAAACGAGCCCAGAGTCCTGTTATCTATGGAAAAAACACATACAATCCATAGATATAACATGGTTTACAACTTAACTGAAACACACATTTTAAGGCCTTTTCAAAGGGAAATCATTGTTGAAAACGATCCATGGGGGGGAAAGAAGCTTATTTTATCCAATAAGTGACAAACGCTTGTTGACACTGAGCTTATAACAGTCTGACTAAAATTGCTATGGAGAGATCACATCAACTTTATCAAATCTAATTTCCCTAATGATTTCACTGAGTGTTATGACACATTATCACGACTTTCTGAGTTTTTGTCTATTGTCCCTGCATATTACCATTAGGCTCATCAATAAATGTAAGAATAATATCTGAGATATGAGCCTTAGAAATAGAATGTCAAAGGCAAGATTTAAAATAATCTGCCATCTTTGGTGGCTCAGTTTTTGTCATTGTTCCTTTGTCTTGGATTTAAAGGCCTCAATCTGCTGTATCCAAGGGATGGTTAAGAGACACATTATTCAATGGGCTTCGGCAAAAGAGCTTTAATTCCTGCTGACAGATTGGCTTATTCCGTTACTGTATTCTTAAGCCCCAGACCAGCTTCCAGTTGTAAAAAAAATTGTACGCAAGTATATATCCTTGCACAGGTCAGACACTGGACATCCCTGGGCCATTTTCTGGACAGATGACAATGAAATAGTGTTTTACTGTTGGTGCCAAAACACAGGTATTAGTGTTAACCCACGGGATGAGTGCAGGGGTGTGGATGGAATATGTTGACATCATGAGTTGAACAGCACCAAGGCTGTGAAAGCCAGGTCATCTGCTGCATTATAGAGATAATTTTGAACATTAGCTGTTCTGTGTCCCACCATGTACCCGAAGAACTGCATTGAATAGAGGAGATACAAGTTCTGATCTGCTTCAATTGCAGTCGTCCACTCAGCTGACCAAACATCCACCAAACAATGTCTAAAAAAAGCCCTAAAATCATTTTGGTGCATTGGTGTCTCTGTCAGGAAAAAAGCTACCAATGAGGACACCACCAGTGCAGGAGTGTGATGAATGACAAAACTGGAGTCTGTACCACTTTATGCTTTCAGAAACCATGACAACGAGAAGGACACTGACCAATCAATGTGCTGGAAATATAGGGAGAGCTAAGACATGCCTTGCTGTTGACAAGAGGCCAGCTGTGTTGAATTGCTCAGCACAATAGCCACCCACACTGTACATCACATCACATAAATGCTACACAGGAATGTGCCACCAAAAGGGACACAATCACTAACAGTCCTTCGTCATCCAAATTTTTCAAGCAAAACAAAAAATATATTCTTCGCATTTATATCTGGACTATTCAATATGATTGGGCTTAACACAGATGACTAATACCAGATTTTACATGGCCTTTGTTGTTTGTTAGAGACTAGCAAACACAGTCATTGAAAATTTCAGAAATACCCCTTGAAAGAAACTCAATAACCTGCAACTGAAATATAACTCAAATCTGTAAGATGAAGCTAATTAAAAACATTCAGATGCCTCTTAAAGGGGCCTGAGCATTTGGGATAACTCAGAATGTAATAGACAGTTCTGCCACCAAGAGCACAAAAAAATGCCAGCCCACTGGCATCACCATGGCAACTGTCTCCCTGCCAACAGTCAGGCTTTATCTCCCTTCCTGGAGGTGTCCAAAGGGCCCCCCTATTGCGCTGCCAGGAAAGCGGGCAGCCATGGGGTCATTGGCTCCTCTCAGTTAGGTGGTCAGGAGAACCGGGGGCACCAGTAATAGGTATGGATCCTGAGTCTGGGCAGCTTTTATGATTAGATTCCTCCCAGGATAATCTATTGTCTTTCAATCCCAGCTTGTGTGGCGCTTAGGAACTAATAACGCTGCACACATCTAAGAAACGCTGCTAGGATTCACGGCAAAAATAAAACACCCACTGGAGTTAATCTGCCCTAGGCTGGAGATGCTCAAAAGGATTAGTTGTTCATTCTCATTAAATGCTGCAGCCATAGAGTAAGGATGACAAGGGTGCCATGATTTTTTTTGAGTGTACAAATGTGCACAACCTGTTCCTCGCAGGGTGCAGACGGGCCAGGCGACAGCGAGCTGCAGACCACCAAGTCTACAAGTGAGTCATGGAGGCGGAGGTGCAAAGAGATTCAGTAGAATGAAGAGGGTCTATGGGAGATGCTTTAATTGGGGCCGGTATAGATGATGCTGACGGGAAAATGTATCGTTAGCGCAACTGCTGATGACAAAACAGCACATAACCTTTAAACCAGAGAGGGTGCACTGTCGTAATGAAACAAACATATACTGGAATAAAAGTTCAAATTAAGCATGCATTTCACTAGAAGATTGTTGTTTCTTGCGGGGGGACTTTTCACTGTTTTTGGGCTGTGATCTACAGTTTATGCAGCTAGCAAGTGCTTCACCATCTGAGCTGAAAGCCCTCAACACCTTTACCGACAGGGGGGGGAGACAGAACAAGACCAGAGATGGCAGGGCTTGAGAATTGCCCCTTCAAGTATCTGGGCTCGAAACCACCACATCTTTGTGGAAGAGTGACTTGCTTTCTCTGGTATTTCAAGAACAAGCTATCCGCCAAGACCCAGAACATGGATTTAATTCACCCTTTTGCCAGAAAATCATTCAGAAATTCCAGCTAGATGCTAGAGCCACATGGTTCCTATGGAGCCATAAGGAGAAATACTGCTTGCAAAAAAAAAAAAAAAAAAAAAAAAAAAAAAAAAAAAAAAAAAAAAAAAAAAAAAAAAA
>JAODJW010000094.1:20663789-20682170 GCA_026777045.1 Hyperopisus bebe
AAAAAAAAAAAAAAAAAAAAAAAAAAAAAAAAAAAAAAAAAAAAAAAAAAAAAAAAAAAAAAAAAAAAAAAAACAAAGAAACACATAAGAACAAAGCTAAAAACGGTGTCAATTATGCAACAATTCTCCATCTTCCTTCAGTGGAGAGGATTGTTGGGGGTGTGTGTGTGTTTTTTTTTTTTTTACTATGTCATTACTTAAATAGAATCTGCCTTCCCAAAGTCTGTGGTTTCTGTTGCAGTGGACTAAAGTATTACCCATAAATCACCCCGACGGAGCCACCTAGAATGGGCCTAATGGAGCTGGAAGACATGCTGTCATTTCGGCTATGATGTCAGCCCCGTGAATGGCGTGCCAGCGTGCGGTGGTGGGACAGGCGCGGCAGGGAGGAGTGCCGCTCTGTCAGTGCATGCGAGTCGCTCTGCACCCACACATGCTCCCTCACGCCTCCATTTTCTTAATGCCCCTCATGTCATGCCTGAAGAACCCCCCCCCTGCCCCGCCACCCCATCTTTTCATACATGGACTTTTCATGCAGACGAACGGAGTGACAGGTTCAATTAATCACATGTTGCACCATAATAGTGAAACTGTCAAAATGAGAACTGAAACATCGGCTCTTATTGCTAGGTGCCGTCAAGTCAGTGTCGACTCCTGGCGGCCGTGTAGATGCTGCTCTTCCAGAACATCCTGTCTTCTGCCTGGGTCTCCAGGCTCCACAATGGCATGTCCATTGTCATCATGATTTCAAAACGCCACTTAGCTGTGCAATATTTAAATTGCCCTTGTCTCTTGGGGTAATATTGACTTTATCCCAGTATTCATATGCATAAATAATAATTCCTCAGACATGAGGTGTAGCCTCTAGATGATTACTACAATATGCACAGCAGCTAAGACCCATCAGACTTATCTTACCGCTCAAAAAGGGGTCAAAGCTCTGTTCAGGAGCAAGCTTTGGTTAGTGTCATCTTTGGTATGGAGAGAGCTGGCTGACGGGGGTGCCCCCGATGGGGGCTGGAGATGAGTGAAAAGGGGGCGATTAGGAGCTGTGGGTCTGCTGTATACGCCGAAGGCTGGACCTGGCAGGCATGACTGTTATTTGTGGCTCTCAGTTTTAATCTCAGCCATCATTTATGAGGTTTCCATATTTTTCCACCCGGTTTTTATGTGCATTTCTACTACATTTAAATCCATTCTTCTTCCACAATTGCTTATCTGGTACAGGGTCATGATAACTCCATTAATATGCAGTATTGTGAACCCAGCAAGCAAAGTTAAATCGGGCGTCTCACACCTCCAGTACAATCACCCATTTTTCTTTCCATTGGGTTCTTTGGTTTCCTCTCTCACTCCAAAAACATGTGGTTAGGTCAATTGTCCATTGTGTGTGTGAGCCCGGTGATGGGCTGGCATCCCATCCAGGATGTCCCCAGCCTCATGCCCTGTGCTGCCTGGGATGGGATCCAGTGCCCCCCCCCCAACCCTGTACAGGATAAGTGGTTATGGAAGATGAATGCATTGAAATTGTGCATGGTGAGTTTTGGGTAGAGGGCGGACATAATCCCAAACTTTTGGCAGTTACTGAAGAGAAAGACATCCTGTTCAGCCCCTTCTTAATTGATTAATCATGCAATATTTGCTGATTTGTTGCAGCCCATTTCTCAGCACAGCACTGAACACTCTGCCTCTTTGTAATATTAAAACACCAGATTGTCTTAGCTACCATTTTTAATATAACTGATGAATGTTCTCCATCGGCTTAACAAACATTTCATCAGCGACATCCATAGATACCATGGCAGTAACTTTAATGGCATTCTAGATCTAAAAGGTACTTTGTAAGGCCTGAATATATTCCATATATAATGCCACAAAGGCAAAAGGAAGAAAAAATAAACAATTAATTCTATACAGCAGAGCTTCCAAGCCAACTGGCAACCGCTGTATATGATGATACATATTGTTAAACAGAAGAAGGATGGCCCCCTCACTCATAAACAGTTTGAGGGCATTATTAAATTTCAGTTATTCATAATAGATTTGTAATATACTGCAGAGTTTCCAAACCATGTAGTAGTTGTTATATGGAAAAATACAAAGTATCGGGGTGGAAGAGTCACCTGATGACAGCAGGGTTATAATCAATATGATGTGTGTATTGTGTGTAATACCTAGTTTAATCACTACAGGGACATTATTTCATTCACTCTGTGGTTTCCTCCTGTGATCCAAATGCAGGTACTTAGAGAATTTTGTGTCTATAAATGGCCTGTACTGTGTGTGTGTGTGTGTCCCAGGTCAGACCAGCAGCCCATCCACAGTGTACCCTCAGCCTGTACAATTTGCTGTCAGAGATAGGCTGAAGACCCCAAGCAACACTCTACTGAATAAATAGATGGGATAATTGTTATTATTGTACAAACCTAGCCACAACCCTGGGTCACTGTCATTCCTGCTGCTAATAAAATGAAGATGAAGATAAACACTCTATTCATGAGTCCAATTTCAGACTGCTGATTCCAGCAGGGATGAGCAGGTAAGGCAGCCCAGCACACTGCGTACTCTGTGACGTACAGCCAGCTTGGGTACTCAGCCAGCACAATCATTATCTGTGATATATCACTCCTGAACAACGTTCAAGTATTTGTAAAACTAATAAACCCATCCATGGCATCCTGAAATGCGCCTTCTGTAACATGTTACACACACTATAACCTCAAGCTTTCAAAGATCCTGAGTCAAGAAAAGCTTTTCATGCTTCTCACACATTTTCCTTTATCCTTTTTGAGTAATAATCCATTCATCTATCTTCCATAGCTGCCTGAAAGCCATCCCAATAAGCACAGGGCACAAGAGAGGGGCCACACTCACCAGGATGACAGTCTACTGCAGGGCACAGGCTTATACAGACCACAATCACTCACCCAAACACAATTTTGGAACTGTTAAATACCTGCATATTCCACACACAGAGGGTGAGAATCAACCCACAACCATGAGGGTATGAATTTTTGAGTGCTACCCACTGTACCAATAATAATAATAATAATAATAATAATAATAATAATAATAATAATAATGAACTGAAAAAATGCACATTCAACCTTTTTAATCCCAGATGCTTTTGAGAGGGGGAATAATTACTTGTGATTATTTGTGACATTTTCCAGGCTCCCTTTTCACAGAAATCTCAAACGTCCTGAGAGGGAGGGTCCCGTGTGGAGTTCACGCACGCACACGCGCTCACTCGCATGTCCAAGTGCAACAGGCCACTCAATTTCATTTTCCCCATTAGCTCCAAATTGGGCAGCAAAAGCCTTCACCCCAAAGCTGCTTCTAATCACCATTCGGCGGCTCCCTGGTGCCGCAGGGAAGGCAGGCATACCTGCGGACGCTCGTTAATCCATAGTTCCGTTATCAATCATACTAAATAAAAAAAACTCAGAACAAAAAAAAAGGACTGAGGACTGAACTGTCTCTTTAAAATATGAAATTGAATATCTTGATTCTTCTTAAGAACACCCAGCGCTCTTTATTTACATGATGGCATAGTGAGTTTACTGGAATTACGAGCCCCGCCGTAACTCACAAACTCTGCTTTTAAGATCTCGCCATCTCTGTTAAATGGGACTGAAAGGAGGTATCCACTTACAGCCGCTTTCTAACACTTGTTTTCAAAGGGGAAACTGAGCAGTTAAGTAATCCTAACCATTAGAAGCAAGTAAACAGCGCTGCTATAAATCAAACGACGTTTAGCGAGGGTTCAAGGCAAAGCAACATGCTGGTGTTCCATGTGCCAGATGCTGATGTAAGATGAGTTCGCTAATTTAAAAATTATGACAAACACTGCAGGACACACAACCAAAGCAATATCCAGATTTGATTTCAGATGCCCAGAGCACTGAAGTAGTGAGTATTATTGAGGTTTTTATGAGTAAAATTAGTTTAAGTCAAGGCAATATTTCAGAAGTGTGAATTGAACTGTGATTGGGAAATAGGAGAAAGCAATTTAAGAGGACATTGTTTAGATATTCTAATCAGCTTTAATAGATGGTGGGTTGAGTTCCTGTTCCTGTTTCTCATCTAGAGGAGCAGGATCAGTCTTGCAACCTCAAATTTACAGCCAAGTGACACCTCATTAGACACAGATCCCTGGCCCATGTCCAAGCTTATAAATCAGTCATTGGTCACAGAGCCACCTACACTGGACACCTACACTTGGTCACCATCGAGAGATGCCCAGGGGACATAAAATTAAAAGCACGAACGGGGAGGCATCGTTCCCCCCGCTGCTGTTGTGGCAGCTGTCCCTTGAGCCGAGCTCTCATGTTTTTTGGGGGCGAATGGTGGGTGGCGAGCGGTGGGTGGCGGTGGTTTAGGTCGGGGGGCTGTGAGAGGTGCCGGTCTTTTTTTTTTGGTCTTTCTTCCATGAATGCTTTGCATAAAAACAGGATGTGGTGGAATGTTTCCATGGAGTGTTTCAGTGCTCAATCTGTATTTCTTGCTTTTATTGTGTTGGATGAGTCCTGTGGGGCGGTGGGGCGTCCTTTTTGTGGTGTCGGGGAAAGGGAGGAGGGGCAGACGCAGCAGAGACAGTCTTCAGAACGAGGCTGACGGCAGCAGAGGCGCGCCAGTTATGAGCCCCCAGTGACATCATCTCGGCACCGGAGCAATGAGAGATCCTCTCCCCGTTTCTCTCAGTACAGCATGTAACTGCACCTTTGGGGTTTGCTGGAGTCTATGCTCAAAAAACAAGACTAAGAAAAGAAGCATAACACTGTTTATGCTGCTTAATGATTATTTCTTTTCATACTGCTGGAGAGGTGCAAACTATGAAGTGTATGTCGATGGTTCCAGAAACACAAGCCCTGAGATTTACCAGAATGTGCACAAAGAGTGGTACATTTCAAACACAAAAACAGGCCACAGTAGAATTTATAAGTTCTTTATAATGTAGTCCAGTATATCCAGTAAGCTACTGCTACTGACTGGTTGCACATTTGTTTGGAAAGTGCAGAAGATCTGGAAATAAAGGACACAAACACCCCTGTTGTGGAACACGCTGATCCCTTTATCTAATCACGCCGTTTTTAGTCCTGCAAACAGGGTGGTCCTCGTATCTCCTCCGCACCCATCAGAGGTCTCGGCCCACTCCGGTGGCATCAGCAGGTCATGCTCCACAGCTCAATGCTAAGATCAACAAACGGCATGGCCCGTTTGTGCGGATGGCTTCAGACGACAGCTGGCTCCGGGGCCTTAAGCGCCCGCACCTACGCGAGCCAAAAGAGGGCCAGGCAAGTCTTTCAGACTTCCGGAAAATTCCACGGCCGGAAAATTCTACAGATCCAGAGAGCGGGTTCGGGATCAGACAAGCTGTGTGCATCAATGGCATATGCGTGGGCTGCGCTTGCCGACAACAGCGTGGCTGTCGGGAATGCCCAGACAGCGTATCGCACGGCAGATCAGACGCACACTAATTAGCCAGCTTAACAGAGCTGAAAGGCAATCTCTGGCAGCCCGCGACCCCTCTACCACTACAAAGACAGGGCTGCCTGATTACTTGCAGAATTTCAAAAGTGTCTGAGCATATGTGTGTATATGTGTGTGTGGGGGGAGGCGGGGGTTCCAATAGACCCGATAACATGGAATGGCTATGATAACACACACGTAATAATAATAATGATAATATGCCACCCAGGGTGCAGCCCTGCCTTGTTCCCTGTGCAGTATGGGTAGGCGCCCAGCCCCACCACGATCAGGGGAAGTGGTTGGCAGAAGGATGGATAGATAGAATGACTTATTACTTATTGAGAATTATTATTGCATTTATTCTGTTCACTTTTGTTGCTTTTGTTGTTCGTGTTGTTGTTTTTGCAATCAGACTCATGCCTTAAAGGTCAGATTTGTACAATGTACCTGTGCTTGGAATGAGTAACAGATGAATTACAGCGTGATTCTAACCCGCCAAAGGGAACAAACCCACAGAGGTCAGAGGCTCTCTGCACATCAGGAGGTGTGCATACATATATAACATAACTTAGCCTAGCCACAAATGTCTGACTTGGTTTGTCATGGTTTGACCATTAAGGTTCAGGAAACACTTGGGAGACAACATAATGTACAGCCTTTATAGGGAGCTTTTGGATATGGCTAGATGAGTAATCTCAATTTCAGGCTCTCCAGCAAGACCCATAAGTCTAAATGCACCACAGACACTGTCCGTCCCTGTTCTCTCAATTCAGTTCTGCTCAATAAATAAATAAAGAGTATCACTGTACACATAACAATAAATTACCATGAACACTGAACCTTGAGGGCTGACCATGAAGACAAAGTGTTGTGTCATAAGCTAAGACTCAGCATGAAGGTCCAGAAAATCAGAAAGTGTGCACAGAATTCCCCGTCCTTACAGTGAGCTGAAGCTTTCATTATCTGGAAAGGAACCGCAGACCAGGAGGTCCCCAAAGGCCAATGAGGCAGCTCCCTCACTGACCCTAAGGGTTTGCCGCTCCTTCTTGCCGCCGCCGGCTCGTCATGAACGCCCAAAACGTGCCCCTGATAGGCGGGTGGACGCCACAGCGGTGAGCAGCCGACTTGTCAGTGATGTGGAGCGCTGATTGACGCAAGGAGGGGAAGGGGCCGCACGGAATGCACTGGGGCTCCCTGCTGTCTGCATCTCAGGACCGCAGAGGGCGCCGCATTCCCCAGGCCCCCGGAGGTCAGACACGTGACTGCTTGGAGTTCAGGCTCAGTCAGCCTAATCCCTGCAGACGCATGACAGGTGGGGACAACACGGATTACCCTGCCTGTGACATTCCTGTGTTTATGTGCCTCATCCTTACCTCAAAAAGGACCAAAAATAATATATAACCACGGATTCCTCCTCCTCCACACGGCAGGGTACAGAAATCTGCCAGGGGGAGGGGGGCATTAAAATAAGGTGTTTATGCTGTAGCATCCTAGGGACTAAGAGAGAGAGAGATATGGCTGTTTGTTAAACACGATGGAGGACAGAGCAGCGAAGTCACTCCATACAGTATGCACCATGTGCTTTTAGAGGAACCTAAAAATATGCCTCAAATTAAATTATTATGCTCTTTTGCTTCTTTTTCTAAAGAGAAAAAAAAAAACAAATAATTCACCGGTGCTGTCAGAGCAGTGATGTTTTTGGACCGAACCTCACATTAGTGGTCCAGGTTCAGCGAAAGTTGTCTTAAATGCTTCCGATGCAGCCCGGCTCGCCACTGTGGGCCGAAACGCCATCTGGTGGGGGGGCGAACAGAGGGCAGCTGCCACGCCGGCCTTTTCCCACGCCAATAACGCGCGGTGGATGCTGTGGCCTGGAGCTGCCAGTGACAAGCGCGAGGGACCCACAGGCAGGGTGTCTCTGCCCAGCATGACACCGAGCTTCAAACAGGCCCTGCTGTGGAGTCACATGCAAACAGGCATGATAATTATCAGGCGCAATGAGGTCCGACGGAGGCCCCTGTGTGCTATTTCAATGGGAAGTGCCATTCTGAAGCAGCCTTAGTAGATTTCTGAAATTGTTCCATTCCTCTACATCTCCCTGTGACACAGCAGTCATCTACACCGAATTACGGATAATGCAATCCCCACCATTCAGAAATTCTGAGGAGTAAAATCCGAGAAACATATTTATCACGGGCTTGATTTAAGATTTCTGGGGTAATAGTCCATTCATCCATCATTCATAACCACTTATCCAGTTCAAGGTCATTTCTGTCCCAGAAAGCAGGGAAAGATGACAGAGGACATGGAGGATGGGATGTCAGGCCATCACAGGGCACACAAATGTCACCCGCACAAAATAGCACACAAATACGGCCAATTCACATATATGCCCATACACATTTGTCATTGTCAAACAAAAAAGTAAATAAAAAAATAGGTGCCTTGTGAAAAAATGGCACAGGCAGACATCCAGGCTAAAAAGAAAGATATTCTGGGGGGAGGAGATGCTGACTAAACACATTTGTTCCAAATGAGGGGAAAGAAATATGCCTGGAACTATCAATTTAAAATCTGACCAGATTAAAATTGCCCATAAAGCCAAAATTGCAAACATAGTTACACAAACAGATAAGAGCACTATGGTTATACCCCCAAAACAACCACCTCCACGCCGACTCAAAGATGCGAAGAAAGGCGAAAAAACTGCCTCTAATTGAATTAACTGCGGTGAACAGCGGAGGAAAAGTGGCAGACATTAGCTGTGTTTACGTGGCGTGTTTACGCCAGCGTGACGCCTCCACGCGTCCATGGAGGAACATCCTGGCTCTGTTCTGTCTGTGCCATGGCGGGGGGGGGGACTGGGGGGTGGCTCCAGCGCTCTCCCCTCCGTTTTTCTGTTTAGCCGGCTTCCTCTCCAATGCTGCACCGTGCCCGTTCCTGTGCCCATGCCTGTGCCCATGCCTGTGCCTGGCTCCCTCTTTATGGGTAGCACTGATTCACTGAGGGTTTGGCTCAGACTTTCCATGGATGTTTTTGGGGGGGAGTACAAACTTATGAATGAATGTAAACTGCCCTCCACAGGCCCCTTCTGGGGTGTCTGCTGGGCGGCCCATCCTGGAAGTCTCTGCTCATTCTTGTGGTCAGGCAGCATCTCCCCTAATTGCGGCCCGGCGTCTCTGCATGACCCACTCCCGCCGCTCACACAGCCCCCCCCCCACTCATCTTACTTATTCTTACACATATCACTTGTGGCTCGCCATTCGAAACCAGAATACAACCATGTCCCCTTCACCTCAAATATTTTAAAAGCAGCATGGTTTTGGGGAGCATGGAAGAAGGCGGCCTTTAGACGGGGAGCGGCGCGCGGCAGGCAGCATGCGGAGAATGCGGCCTGAGACACCGGCCCCAGCATTACCTGGTCTGACCTGAGGTGACGGCAGCAGCCCCGTCCTGCCCCACAGGGAAGTGGGGTGTCAGCCTGCGTTTGTACACACATCAAACGTCAGGACGGACTTTACCGAACAGATCAGAACAGCCTTTCTCATGTTGGCCGTTCACAGTGCTCTGTAATGGTCTGTGTAGCTTGTTTTGTGTCTGACTGTCACTGGTTACCAGCCACAGACTGGAAGCTCAGCTTACTGTAATACCACTTTTTCTCCTCATTCGGAAAATATCAGTGTGAAAAATGTATAATGATAGTAGCATGAATTCAGGCCATCAAATACCCTGCTCCTTATGTACCATCCTACAAAATTCTCTCCGCATTAAACCCATCCATTACTTGATAAATTATTTTAGTTAACTAGTCAGTGTTTGGCTCAGCTACACTAGTCCCTCTTAAGGTTTATCTAATGCCTTCTGAATCAGCAGTACTACTAGACACAGAGGAAGGCAAAGAAAAAGGGGATGATATAAAACAGACAATTTATCTTTAAAAACTGTAGGATGGGGCGCTATTGTGTTTGCCTTACACCCAAGAGCGATTTAGCTGACCTTGGGTTCGGAAGGAACAAGAACACTGAGCAGTGGGGTTACCTGTGTAGGTAGAATAATTATGGTGATGGATGTCAGTGCCTTTCTGGGTTTTTAATAGGTACAAAAAAACTTTGCTTGGAGCACCGTCTCCTTGGAGGGGGCATCAATTCGGGGAGGGAGAGTGTCATTCAGCAGGCACCACACCAATAACACTAACTACCCAAAAGCCAGCCAATGCTTAAAAGCAGCATGGCCTTGATAGAGCTGTCATTTTTGTAATAATTGGTGGAGATGATCACTCCCGCGGCAAATGCAATACCACAACATAACATTTATTTTATGAAAGCTGTTTTCATCCATCTTCCAACCGCTTATCCTGGCGATGGGAGAGGTGGCCTAGAGCCCAAGGCAGGCAGCATAGGGCACATGCCTGAAGCATACCTTAGGCGGGATGCCAGTCCACCATAGTGCACACTATGGACAATTTAGAGACACCAGTAAGCCTGACTGCAAGTCTTTAGACTGTGGTAAGAGAGTGCTAGGAGAGAGCCTACTCAACATTGAGGCCCTACTGCTAGTGTGGTCAAAACCCTGCTCCTGGCGAGGTCCTCCTCTCAGTGTGACTAAGATCCTGTAACCGGCAAAGCCCTGCTCTCGGTTTGGCTGAGGCCCTTCGCCCAGCGAGGCCCCGCTCCAGCAATGGCTACGGCCCTGCTCCCGGTGTGGCCCTGCTCCCAATGTGGCCCTGCTCCCAGTGTGGCCCTGCTCCCAGTGTGGCCCTGCTCCCAGTGTGGCCCTGCTTCCAGGGTGGCTAAGGCCTGGCTCCCGGTGTGGCCCTGCTCCCAATGTGGCCCTGCTTCCAGGGTGGCTAAGGCCCGGCTCCCGACACAGTCCCACATCCAGGGTGGCTAAGGCCCAGTTCCCAATGTGGTCCCACTCCCCCGATGGCTAAGGCCCTGCTCCTAACACAGTCCCACATCCAGGGTAGCTAAGGCCCTGCTCCCAACACGGTCCGACTCCCTGGGTGGCTAAGGCCCGGCTCCCGGTGCGGTCATACTCCTGGGGTGGCTAAGCAAGGAGAAGGCTGCATTTCTGGTTCCCTGGTGAGGGAGATGCAGCCTCTGGCCGCTGGGTTGGGCACGGCGCTCTCGCTCTTTCCCACGGTGCTCAGTTTGTTTACTCGGAGGTGTCAGTGTCAAGCGACGCCACCCACTGGCCCCCACGTGCTGAGGACAGACCCTGTGGCCCTTCCATTTAAAGAAACTGACCCGAAGGCAGTAAAATAAACGTCATGTTACTACGATGACCTTCCGTGTTGACCCCTGGAGGAGCCACGCATGCGTGTGCGTGACTGCGTGTGCCGTATATATGTGCCCTCAACACTAATCGTTTCTCCAGTTTGCGGCGCTTCTGCGTCAAGGCTGGTAGGTGACACCGAGGATGTAAACCTGCTCCCTGCTGACTCCACAGCACCCCCCCCAGCCCCCAACACCCTCTCAGCTTGTCCATCTGCACCCCGTTCCTCTTTCATCTTGCTAATTTACAGTGTTTGTGCATCCTTGGATATCCGTGAACAGCTAAGCATTTCTGGCATGCGGAATATGGCAGAAATGTTGGACTATGCTCCCTCGGGCATCTGTGTGACCACCCCCCTGCCTCCCACCCCCCTATTCGGGGGCAACAGGGATCCTGCTAACCCCAGGACCGGATGTGTCCCCATTTAGTTTCTACATGACATATGAGTTAGCTGCCATGACAACAGAGCATAAACGCTCATGCACACACATGCACAACATGCATGCCCTAACTTAAAACACATTCTCAAGTATGTCAGATGGGCAGTGTACATAAAGGCGAGTGTTCTCTGGGGGGAGCTGTGTGTTCCCATAACGCTCGCCCATTTCCCTGGCACTCTGAAAGACGAACAAGGAAAAAAATAAAAAAAATACCACAGTCTCCACAACTGCAGAGGCCTCGTAAATAAGCCGCGTCTGGGCGCCACCTCAGAATCCCGAGCTGGTGGATGCCACGTCCCAAGCCAGCGGGGAGTGAAACCTGAATACGGCCTTGCATCATCAGCACTGCATTGCTTTCTCATAAACTCAACTGCCCTACCCTGCCCCCCCCACCCCCCGACTCCTCCAGCCTCTAAGGGGAAGAAGAGACCAGACTCTCAGGAGTGGAGTACAGGGAAAAAGACTGGGGGGGTGTAACATTAGGTGACTTTCCAAACCCTACCCCAAATCTGGCTTCAGATTTAGTAATGCAGGGCCGATTGGGGGGGTTGCTGGACCCCCACTCCCATTGACAGCCCCCTCCTACCTCCAGACCAGGCCAGGCCTGCCACATCCTTCCCTGGCAGCCGTCCTACACTGTGTGTCTGAGTGTGGAAGCCCGAAACAGAGTGGGCACTGAAGTGTTCCACCCGCTACAGATCTGCAGTGCTCACAAACAAGCTACACAAACATGCAGCGGACAGCGGGCCGTGCCACGACCGCCCGGGAATGGGAAGCAACAGCCGAGTGCATGTGGGGGGCTACTGGTAAGGAACGCTGGCATTCAGTGCGGGGCCACAAAGAGGCGCCCTCCATCACAGAGCGCCCACGGGTCTGGGATGGGTTGGAATGTAGGATTGGTCCCTCCGCCTGGCCCGAGTCCCGCGACTCACTGCCGCGCTCTGTGCATGAGCGAGCAGCTTGGCACAGGAACACCGGCACTAAGGAGCTCCTCAGGAGAAAGGGGGGGGGGGGGCATCGCATCACGCTGGCAGCCTTGAGTGGCCAAGCGGCTTCTCTGACTGGGCAACACTGACTCTGCACAACCCTGGGCTGACATTCTGGCAAATTCTGTGCCCATAAACATTAAGTGTATGAAAGATCTCAAACGTAGACTAAATCATATGAAAAACAGGCTATAAAGATCTGCCATAATTATATATACGGCACTGTGCAAAAGTCGTAGGCAGTAATAGAAAATGATTTTTAAAGCTACTTTAAAAAGTGTATATTTGCTCAAAACGAAAAATGCGGTTTAACATTAGAACATATGCAAATGATCTGTTGCACTACAAAAAAAGTCAGAATTACCTTCTGTCCTCCAAAGCATTACTGAAAAGGGGTCTTGAAATGGAGAACACACTGACAGACATATTACAGTTTTACACCAACATGGAGATGATACAAGAAAAATTTTCTTTGACTGCCTAAGAATTTGGCATAATACTATATGTGTGTCTATATATTTAGGTATGATAAATCATGATTAGTTTGTCTTGTCACTAAGTTTATTCCTTTATTATTAGGTTTATCATTATTCTTTATGAAATTCATAAACAACTAAATAAATCCTTAAAAGTCATTGCTTTGGACGGTCAAAAGAAAACGATGAACCAAAATAATTTATCAAAATTGTGTGTATGGAATATTTTCATAAAAATTTCACCAAAAACATTATTGCTGGGTCTCTGACAGTGGGTAACAAGTGAAGTAAACACAGTATTTAATTTTGTTATGGGGCAGAACAAGAGAAACCAGAGAGGAGAACCAGAAAGAATAACCAGATTCTACTCATATAGATTCAGTGGTAGTGTGACCAACATCGAAGCAATTTGATAATAATAATTACCGTTATTATTGTCCCATCGACGTTGTAGCCCAGCCTTGCACCCAGGCTGCCTGAGATAGGTGGTTCCTGACCTCTTTGATAATCTGAACAGGACAAGCGGTCGGTAGATAGATAAATCTATGGATGTATGGATTATGATTACCATTATTATTAGTACTAGTAGTAGCTGTGCTAGTATTAATAGTAGTAATATAGTTATAATAATTGTGTAGGAAACCAGTCCCCATAAGGTCAAAAAAATGGGTATTCATCACATTGTGGAGATATCTGGTCCCCACAAGGTAAGGTATATCTGGATCACACGGGTGTGTGCGTACACACACACATGCACACACAGGCAAAGACACACACACACACACACACAGGCAAAGACACACACACACACACACACACACAGGCAAAGACACACACACACACAGGCAAAGACACACACACACACACACACACACACACACGCTCAGACGTGCATCCGCCCAGCCCAGCACTGCCCTTCATGTGCAGGCCACAAAAAATCCTCATTCAGGACTCCGTGGTGACAGCTGTGCATAACCGGCGGGGCTGCAGCGGCCTCCCGCGCACAGTCCGCTGCGAAAAAACTGCACAAATATTTATTATACTAATGGGGGTGAGCTCACTGCAGGAAATTCACACTGTGGTGACGGCACAGCGCAGGCATCTGGACCGCCAGGCGGAGCGCCCAGCAGGTTGCGCTGCCATTTGCTGCCACTCACAAGTCACGAAAAAGCCAGCCCATCTCTGCTGCCGTGAGCGCTCACCATCGTCCTCCTCAAAAGGCCAGTATAGTGCCAATCATATCACCCAAATCGCTGATGTGACATCTCATTCAAGAACTAATTACATTTTAATTTAAGCACTAAATTCTTAAGGCATAGAGCAGCGTAAGGTGCTGGTCACAAAGCAGCACTCCCATTCATTCTATCAAGGAACTATAGAACGTGTGCCCTGACCAGCAAGTCAGGATTTGAGTACAGCATGATCTCCACGGATTTGCTCCTGCTCATCAAAGGAACATGTTTAGTGACGCTAGATTTGATTCTTATGAAAGTGAGGAGAGAAGGCACCAGAATGAGAGACAGATATTGAAATAGAGAAAACAGACCTGATTACATGATATAGTGACCACATCATACAGAAACCGTGCAATGCAGGTCAGGAAACATAGTTAGAAAATAGGTGGATGGATCATATTAAGTGCATAGAACAACGGATCACCTCAAAGAGACTACCTATCACATAATATAGCAGCACAGGTGCTTATGTGAAATTATTGAAGTCCATGATACAAGCTTGGTTTAGCTATTGTTCTGTGTTGGTGTATCGATTAAAAGGATGTCTTTCAGTTTTACCTCACAACTAACCCTAACCCTAACCCTAACCCTCACCTGTACTTACCAGAGTACTGAGAGTTACAGATCAGGCAATAGAGTACCACGTCCTGAGGTGAATTTCAGGGCTAGAAAAAGGGCCAGATCACAAAAAGCGATACTTACAGAACGCCCCAGTCGCGGTTTCAATGACCACTGGAGGTGTCTCACCTAAATATAAAAAATTATCAAACTACAAGTGAGAGTCATCAAAGCACGAGCGAGGCTTTTCAGGAGTGAATAGTCAAATTTGAAAGTGTGAGGCTGCTCCCCTTGGAGTGATGGAGGACAGGAGGGCCTCGAGGTTGGGGAGCAGGCAGCTGCACTGGGCCTCACCACAGTCCCCTGATCCCCGGACATCCTGCGTGGAGGCAGCCAGGCCGTGGTGGCACCAGGTGCCGGGGCCGGGGGGTGTTTAATTGCTCTTTGGCGTGTGCGTGTGTCACAGACTCCCATTCAGTGCCAACGACCCCACCAGGGCAGGATATATTCAATAATTCAGTAATACCTTATCAGCAACTAAGCCCCTGGCACCCATGGGGCTGTGTGTATTTCCTCTGCTCCAGTTTGAAGCACGAGGCGCTGAGATGGGCGGGACGGCCACCAGGGGGTGAGGGGGGGCAGCCGAGCTTGCGGCACCCATCGTTATGCATTGCAGAGCAGGCTAGACTCACCCGGCCGCTGGCTGCAAGGTTAATGGGCCTTAGAGAACAAGCTCCAGGGAGCCGGACAAGGCCTCAGGCTTAGAGACTTGTCTAGTTAGGGGCCCAGGCATCGTTTCTGGCACACTAGATATGGGCTGTTACTTTACAGCTTGAGTAAAATTAGGTGTGATGCTGTAGGGAAATTCAAAGGGAAATCCTGGTCATTTCACTGTTGTGTGGGAAGCAGCACTTGGCCACATGAACCTTCAAAGTAATAGCCCTGAAACCAAAGCTTAAGCACAACAGGATTGATCCTCTATGGGCATGGCTAATATATCACATCTTATATAAGGCTGGACATTAGTTTTTAATCTTGCGTCTTTTTAAAAATTGTATACCTATGCATCCTCCATAACATCTTATCCAGTACATGGTTGAACCTGGAGTCAGGGAATGCACTGGGGATATGAGTGAATTGCAGGGTATATACACAAACGCACAATCACACACTATCTGTCATATATACACAAACGCACAATCACACACTATCCGTCATATATACACAAACGCACAATCACACACTATGTGTCATATAGTGACATCAGTTCACCCGCCAGCATATTTATGGACTGTGGCAGGATTCATAAGCCAAGAATGGATCACTTGTTCATCAATGAAAATGCATCTTAGCATTTAAGCTAACCCTTACTCCTTTCACGCTTGTTCCAGTGTGCATACAGCCGAAGCCCTTCACCCACTAATGCAGAGTGACCTTGAAGCCAAAAGCCCTGGTGTGATGATTGGAGTGTCGACCCGCTGTTTTGACTGATGCACTAATATCACAACTGAAAGACAGGAACATACAGCAGAAGCCACTGTCTGCATTTTCCTATTTAGCACGCACACACACACACACACACACACACACGCACAAACACACACACACACACACACACACACACACACAGGTTTGTAATTATATCTTTGTGCGGACTCTCCATTCATTTCTATGGGGAAAACTCTAATTCCTACATGACAACCCTACCCTACCCAGCCCTAACCTCAACCATAAGTAAACAAACAAAATACGAGACTTTTAGCAATTTTACTTTTTTTGATTGCATTCACAGATATTTGTGGGGATCTGAAAAATGGTACCCATAATGTTAAAATAACAGGTTTTAACCTTGTCCCCACAATGTAATGAAAACCTAATCCACACACACACTTGCATTTCTTTCCTTCTTTTTTGTGCTGTCCAGGTTTTGTGCTGCTTTATTGTTGTTGTTACTTTCTAATGAACAGTTTTCCCACTGCATAGATCCAGTCTGGTTTGAGTAGCAATCTACACGTGCCTCAATTTGTCAGGTGTCATGAGACTTAATTCATCTCCATATGCATACCAAAAATATCCAGCTGCATGAAGTAGTTTCTGATTCCATTATTGTCCTGCATAAACCTGAACCTGCAGCATGGTCAGCTCTGCCTGTGATTGGCTCTGCATGTAGTGATTTTCACTGTACAGCATTTTCACTGTACAGTACAGTTTCAGTATTACCCTCAAACCATCCTAACGAGCAGCTTGACAGACTGTCCTGGTGGGTGTTTGCAGTTACATTGTTCTGTTGTGGACAGAGACCAAGCAGCAGCTCCCTGACATAGGGGAAAACCAGGTAAGAACCACCAGTTCACTGCATGATATTTATATAAAGTTTATGTGTCCTCAGCCAACCAGCAGACAGAGGAAAGGTCACATGACCAGCTTTCCACTGGCGGATCACTTGTGAGATGGGAAGGCGGCCCCTCATGCAGGTCCCCACTGGAGCATGCTCTCCACCCCTGGGAAGCCGGCTGTCTTTCTGGGTCCTGTCTGGGACAGTAATTTCCCTATAACAATGTGTCTTTCATTACGGCGCAGACAAACGGCTGGTGAGCCAGTGGTGGTGTGTTAAAGTACGAGACTCTTTGGCATCCATTGTGATTACCCGCGCTGCCGTCTGTCTGCGGACGACTCCCATCATGGCCAAGAGGGAGAACAGGCTTGAGAGCTGCTGTTTAAACAGCTGACTGGGTTCTCTTGGAATGACATGAAGAAAACAAAAAGAAATGTATGATATAAATATGTGTTCTCTCCAATCTACATGAATCAATGAAGTTTAAGTGTATAAAAACATCCATCCATATAACTGCTAATCCAGTACAGGATGTATACAAAAACAAAATAAACAATTATGTATAATTCAAACAATTAGCCCCTGCTTTTCTTATCCATTTTTATTCTTTAAGCAACAAAACATAAAAAAGGATTGTTATTCCTCTTGTTCCAGTTCACAGGCCCTGATAAGAGTCAAATGGGGCTTCACCACGACAAAACAAACTTAATGGCTCCCATGTGGCCATGGCGATGGTCGCCTTGACAATCGAGCCCTGCAGTGTCTAGAAAGAGTTACCTGTTAGCATACAGGCTTGTAGGCCTGGCATTTTCCGGGGCCCTGAAAGGACTGGTTTATGCTTTTCGGCAGAGAGCGAGCATTAGCGGGCGACAGAGCCCCGTCCTCCCACTCGAGGGCATTCTTCTGTCCGGCGGGCCTTTTGAACACCCCCCCCCACCCTATTTCACACTGCTGTGGTATGGGGGGGTGTGGTGTGGAAGGGAGCCATGATGTCTCCATCAAAGACGGACTGTGGCCCAGCCGGTGACGGAATGGCGAAAATGGGGAACCCCACTGAAGGGTGGCGGGGGGGGGGGACATTCCGGTGCCACCTCTGAGTACCAGCAAAGCCGGCATCAAATGAAGGCCGCCCGTTCCTGTCCCGAATCATCCAAATGAAACAGATAAATAACACTCCTTCAAGGAAGGCATGCCTGGCATCCCTTTTGCTGTTAAAATATATTCCTCTATTTATACACATATACCCTGGCAGGATTAAGGAGCCAGCGGGAAAAGTGCCACACGCTCGGACCGCCGGAGGCTACAAGATAAAAACGCGTTTCAAATCGAATCAGTAACTCAGAGCCCCCCGTAATCCCCTCTGTGTCCGCCTGCACCCCCTTCATCTTTTTATAAATGCTGAAGGGGCTCAGGTAGAAAGGAGGGAGGGGGCTGGTCATTGGCAGGGGTGGGCGTGGGGGGCCGTTCAGGTAATCCGGCTGCAGACAGGGTAGCTTTGGGCCATGCAGAGCAACAAGAGGCCAGGACAGCTGAAAGCCAGGCGACCGCGGCACAGCACGCCAGACGGGATAAAGAGATATAAGCCCCCCCGCCACCCCCCCCGCC
>JAODJW010000094.1:20695926-20732404 GCA_026777045.1 Hyperopisus bebe
GGGGGGGGGGGGGTTCGGCTCCAATGCAGGGGCCTGTGGCCTCCTCGACGTCCCAGTGAGGACCCAAGCTTTAGAGGTCAGTTCTCACGTCTAAGGTTTGAGAGAAAGTTCCAGAAACCACAGGGTGCGGTCGTCTCGGCATGTCAACCACAAGCTGTAAGGAGACCACAGAGCGCCTGTTGCCTCGTTATGTGCTGTTCAAGTCTTGGCAGATAGGGGGAGACAGAGAGCTCATGTGGAAACCCTAAGGCAAAAAAACACGTGGGCTCATATCTATATTACATTGTGCCTCCAGAAATATTAGACTTTTTAAGACCTTTTTAATGCCATTTTAAGCAGAAATATGCTTTACCAGAATCTGTACATTCATACTACAGCGAATACACCCAGTACTCATTCAAGTTCGCATTAAAAATATGGTCTATGTGTAAATGATAAATCAAACTTTACAAAGCAACAATCAAGGCACGGGTGACTCAAATAAAAGACTCAAATTTGGTTTTTGAGCAAAAAATAGAGTTTTGTTTGCTCAAAATGTTATAACTTTATAAAATTTATAACTTTAAACTAGACAGGATTCCTGAACTTGAACATCCGCTGAAAAAAATGAACTCACGTGAACTGTATGAAATGTTATCAAAATTAAGGGACGTTATCAAAACTATGCAGTGAGACATTCACCCTTCAAAAGCCATTCAGTATTCCTTTATCAATCTCACGTGAACAGTGTTATATTCATATCTTTGTGGGGACTCTCCATTCATTTCTATTGGCATAACCCTAATCCTAACAATGACAACCCTAACCCAGCCCTAACCTTAAGACTTTTGGCTATTTTAGATTTTAAAATTCATGGACAGAGTTTTATAAAATTGAGGTTACTGAAAAAATGTCCCCACAAGGTAAAAAGGTTTTTCGGGTTTTTGCTGCAACTCCCTAATTAGATTACTAATTAGAGGACAGATTGGCCGAAGAGTCCACACACCTGGGTTTGAACAGCTGACCTAAAGGTTATCCCAAAAACCTGCATACCGGCCCTTACGGGTAAGATTGCCCACTCCTGCCGTAACCTGTAAAATCTAAGGGTGTGCAACATGTGCTATCAACTCAGAATGCTTAACCATTTTCTCATTATGACAAAAATTGTCTCTTTTCTAAGATATTAACAAGATTTAGCATACATAACAAAAGGGATCAAAATGCAAAAATGATAGGTGTGCATCTTTGCCTGTAAATATGCCTTTGCTTATGACTAAAAACTGCCTGGCTTGCTTGCTTGTGGCTTGCTAACTTTATCACAGTCACCGGATTCTCACAGACAAGCCATTTGGAGTGTTTGGCAAAGCCCATTTGTACGTCAGATAATGCAACAATTTTTTCTTTGATTACACCAAAAACTATTTGAGATCCGTGACCCTAAAATATAAATGGCTCTGGAGCAGGTTAGCTGCATGGCATGAAATATCATGCTCATGTACCCCATAAAGAAAGAAGTAAATGAGCATCATGACATTGGAAAAAAAAACTTCTACTTAGCCTCAAAGTTACCTGGCTAAGCAAGAGGTCCTTCATCACAATACAGGCCCCTTCTTGGGGCAGGACAGGCTCACAGGCTAAATTACTACGGTAACATATACATCTACGTCTGAAATTCTGTGTTAAACTCTAAGTAATCAACCTTTGCTGTCACATTTAAATTACACTTAAATTAAATGAATATTTTTCAATATCAGACTATATTTATGTTTATGACGCCAAAAATGAAGACCTACCTGTAAACTTAAATTTAAAACTTTTTAAGACCTTCGAAGGCCTTACATAGGTTCAACTCAAATTAAAGACTTTTTTAGTTCCCCGCGAACCCCATGGCTTTAACATTTGAATGGTCACAGTTGGAAATCTGAGTCAGTGGTTTTCGATTCACTGGGTGAAGCACTTCTTAGAATGCATGACTGCTATTCATCTAAAGATAAGCATGGTCAAAAAAATATGCATTTCTAGACTTGATAAAGTGCCCAGTGTCAAAATAGCATCTTAATCTCCAGGGACTCCAGCGGTCACAGTCCAATTCAACGAAGCGGGTGCAGCTTCTGTGGATGACACAATCCAGTGTAAAGGGCCATTTGCTGATAAAGCAAAATCAGCAGCAGCAGTGCTTCCAGCTCCAGAATCCCAAGCGGGGGGGACTAAGAGGAGCCAACCCTCCATCCATGATTGCTCAAGCCCTCTGACCTTTTTTTTGTACCTGGCTTCAAGCCCTACTCCCATCAGAACCATAACCATCTACTAGGACACTCAGACCCTATACAGGAAAATACCTGCTCCACCCTGGCGTCACAATGGCCACTGCTGCATTATGATGTCACAATGGCTGACATGGAGGACAGAGGCTCAGCATTTCCCTTTTCCCGTCATACCGGCTTGTCCCCGCCATGTGTCCCAAAGCCCAAACACTTCTTGCATTGTTAAGAGGCTTGCTGAAAGGCGGATGGCAACGATCTGTCATATACACCGGGAATTAGCATCCCCGTGAAGTGGCACCTCTGCAGGAGAGTCGCTCCTCCCCCCCACCCTGGGGGGGGGGTGGCAGGAATTTTTATATGGGCAGAAGAGGGTAGTGAAGGCATAGTCACATTGAAAGGGGGAAATTGTCCTACTCAATGTTTGAAGGCAGGTGCATGGGATGTCAGCTCGGCTCTGTACCTCCTCTCCGTCTGCCTCAGCCATGCAGGGTGCGCACACACACACACACACACACACACACACACACACACACACACACACACACACACACACACACACACACACACAGACAGACACACACATACCTATCCTGCTCATTCACTTCTATGGGAAAAATACTAATGCTAACTATGACAACCTTAACCCCCACCCAGCCCTAACCATAACCAAAAGTATTTGCATGAGTATTTGCATTTTCAGTTTTCTCATAGCAGTCACTGATTTTTATAAAATAGTTTTCTCTTATGGGGACCAGGAAAAAAAACAGATATTTATCACTGTATCATTGTGTCCCCATAAGAATAAGTATACCCACTCACACATACACAGAAGCACAGGTAAGTTGAAGTGGATCTCTCCTACTGGGGACACACTGGGCTTACAGGAAATTGCAGCCATTATCCAAAAGTGTTACCGGGAACGTCAATTAAAGGGGGAGCTTTTAACCTCGGAAACACGAATAAACCACACTGGCCAGCCCACTCCCAATTAAAGGGAATGACAGGGGCAGACCTGGAGTCTGGAGGGTGGGGAGAAGAGCATGTAAGATATGTGGGGGGGACTAGGCCACAAAGAGCTGTGCCCTCCCTATTTTGTTATCGCCAGCAGTCCTCAGACTTCAGGGTTGCGTCTCGCTCGTCAGTTGCGGAATGCGCCCGTTAACCGTCGCATAAAAGCGCCCGGGAAGGAAGACTGATCAAGTGTTTGTTTAGTGCTGCATTACTCCGCAGGCATGGGGTAGGTAAACATAAACAGGGGCAAGCTGAAAGACTGCACTCCTGTGTGCAGAATGATAACAATGTGTTCCTGATGCTGAGCGGGCTGGTCCCGCCTGGCCCAGCCCAGAACTGCCTTCAGGGACCAGCCTGGGCTTTTTATTGTGTTTTTCTACACCGTTAATGGTGCTTGAAATGGATGGAGCTCATTGGCGAAGGCCCTCCCCAGTGTGGCTGCTGAGATGCCACTGTCAGCCCCAGACACACAGGCTGTGTGATGCCTCGCTCAGCCCCCCCAGCTGGGAATAAAATCCCGCTGTCCTGAAAGCCCACGGGCTCCTACATTCATATCACACCGTCTTTATACGATCAAGAGTAATAAAATGTCTTAAATGTGCATTAAATACTACTTTTCTTTAAACTATAAAAGCACAGTCAATAAATGTCCAAATTCCTGACATTGCTCACCAACATAAAGTGCCCAAAGTGTTAAAAATTAATACCTTAACGTCCAGAGACCATAGCACCCACAGTCTGACCAAACAGAGGGGCTGTGTTCTGGGGTGGAAGCCATGAAAAAGGGGAATATAGTGACGCAAATCTGACTTTTGGGGCACAGTTTCAAATTAACTTTCAAATTACATTTCCACCCTAAATGTGTCATGTCTATTATTCTGTAACTGCAACTTTACCACGGGTCTTCAAACACAAAAACACACGGCCACATTAGGATTGGGGTAGAGCATTTGCACTTAATGCTTGGAGAGATATGAGACAGATGAGCAGCCCAAAGGTGGCACTGTGATAAGTACGAGGTGCAGAAGCAGGGACTGGCAGGGTGGAGTCCAGGCAATCTATAGACAGTTAGAGAGATGGAGAGGCGCGAGGATGGCTGTGGTGGCACTGGAGCGGGCAGGGCTACTGTATTCCTACGTAGTAATAACACGAGGTGCCCAGTGTACAAAACCACTGTTCTTTTCTACTAAAAGGACTAGAAAGAGAGGAATAGAGGAAGAGTGAAAAAGCCCCCCCCCCAACAGTAAATGAAGACCATTTACATATGTTACCATCTGCAACCAAACGGCTAACAGAAAAAAATCCCTATATCCATTCTCTGTTGGAAATATGAGCAAATGATAGTCGGCGTGAGCATGACGATGTGTGCTGAGGGTGGCGGACGTGTGGTTTTTTAGGGGGGGGTGAGAAAATTATGTTCGGTTTTTGGCTTGTCGTTTTCTTATAACATTAATGACCCAAGATCACAGCGCTCTGCACACTCATAAGGCAAATTACACTGAGATGAACTACACTAATAGCTGAACGCGTCATTTGGCCACTTAAAGACCCCAGAGCAGTCATTATGAACTAAAGTATCTCATTGGGTTGCCACGGTAACATCCTTAAAGCCACCCTGCAGCCATGTAGTCCTGGGTGAGTTAGCGATCCCAGTCTGATGTTAGGAGTGACCTGGGCAAGGAATGATTATGACACTGATGCCATGCCGATGGTCACCCCATCGTTTCTGAGGCGTCTTCAGCACTTTCTTTGCATGCTGATTTGAGATGGGGGAGGGCTTTTTTTCCCTTCTCAGGTGAGCTAAACCTGTCAAACTACAGGGGTATTAATTGGTATGGGGGAGTTTGGTCAGTTTTAGATGGGGCCAGTGATTCATGATCCACGTATAAGGAGCTGTCCACAGCCCCATTACTGTGCTGTACGTACACATCTAACCATAACCCCCACCCCCAGGACGTCATGAGTAATAAATCCTGCACAAAATACAGCGTATCTAATTAAAAGCGCCCGTTTCCTTAAGTGTTGAGTGTTTCGAGACATGATGCTTGCTGACAGGCAGTGACATTTATTGCTTGTTTATGTGACACTTTTTTTTTTCCCACAGCCGGCAACGTTGGTGGGGCTTTTTTCTTTGGACATCGTGGTGCCACTTGCGGGTCATTCTCCTCGACTGGGTCTGACAGACACGGCTGAGTCACCGGGAAGTGAGTCACCATGGAAACCTGTGATGCAGCGCCCCCAGCATGGCGATGTTGCGGGCCGAGCCCCAACACTAGCAGTCAGTTGCCTTCTTGTCAATGACATGCAGGCGGGAGGTAGGGGCTTCTATCCTGCTGCTGCAGAGTGGCCTCCCGCAATCACCCCTCTGTCTCAAAGCACTAGAGCACCACCTTGTGGTTGACACACATAACTGCAACATCTTGGCATCTGCCTAGGGCTCAAGGTCAGTAAAATTCCAGGATTTAAGTGATTTAATTACATAATCACGAATGTTTTTTTATGCAGACATGTCAAAAGACATAGAATCATTAAAAAAAAAATCAAATTTCAGAAAATTCTAGAACAACAATGAAAACAGAAAACTTGCTGACTTTCAAGTGACTTTAAATCTTCAGAGATAAACCTGAGGTAAAACAGGTAAAACATCCAATTTTACATGACGGTGAATAGATGTGCCAAGATTTCAGTACCAGTACACTGGAAAATTCTTCGCAATTGGGCAGTACGTTAATAGGATCAGAACGCCATGCAGGGAAGGCAGTCTACCAGCCTGGCCGCAGTCACCAACGGGATCAGCTTCTCCCGGGAGTCACAGAGAAAGCAGCATTAGTTAAGTCATTAGCAATTATGCTAGCCATAACACATGGCTAGGCGGTCTAAGCCAAAAGACGTTTTTTTGATCTGAATTTGAGGGATCTGCACCACTTCCAAAGAAGGCTGAGGGAGAGCTCGCTGCTTGGCACAGGTACGCGTACCCCCCGTGAGGTGCCATCGCTGGCAGACATGGGCGGGGCACTCCTCCGATGGGAGGGGAGGAGCTGCATGATTCGGAGCTGGAGCAGTGTGCTCACGATCCGAACGACATTCATGGCCTGTTGGGCCTACGTGAGCTCGCCTGGTGGCACAAAGTGCCCTCCCCAGCCGGCATCAAAAACCCACAAAACTGAACTGCCAGACAATTGGGATTCAACTGCCATTTGGTGCCCATCGTGCTCAGCCTGAGTTGCGTAATTTCCAGTGAGAGTTGGGGGGAGGGGTCAGTCTGCAGCCATGCAGCTACGCTACGGGAATTGTGCGAGCCAGTACTCCACAGCACATATGTGGCTGCAGTGATATGACAGGAAGCACACTGTTCCCTGACACATACAACCACTTATCTTCGTAGCATTTTCACAGGTGGGAGGAACAGCCTGAAGCCATTCTGCTAGGCTTCACAGAGACACAGATGTGGGTGACTTATTAAATGAATTACCCCAATAATTGCAGAGGTAATTTTGATTAGTGTGGGTTTGGGGAGGGGGGGCAGTGATGGGACATCCTATTTAAAGGCCTGGGTCCTCCTGAGTGAGTGAATGATGCAAGCATAAAGGGGTAGTGAAGAGAGAAAGTTGCCAGGAGGGGGTCGGGCAGCCAGGCAGTATATGTGGAAATTTAAGAAAAAAGAAAATAGATTCCGCTGAGGAATCCCCACAGTCAAATTAGTGAACCAGACAAACGCTGGTGAAGTTGGGGGGGGGGACACAGTGGTAGCAGTACCCAAAGCCAATCTGCAGGTGATCAGCACAGGGAGGTCAGGCCACAGGAAACATGCCTATGGATGTGTGCCTGAAGGCAAGTGTGTCGCTCCAGTGGCAAAGCAACTCACTGAATCTGGTAATGTGTCTGCGAAATAGTGCAGAGCACAAAACCATTTCCTCTCACCTGCAGGGGAGAAGTTTGATGGCTCGGTCATCCAATCATCAGCAAATGGACGCCTTTGAGAGAGATGCAGAAAGAGGAGAGATGCGCATCGGGGCCTCACGAGGCGCCTAACTGGACGGGCCGGTGACAGCAGTGCAGGACGAGCTGACGGAGTGCTGTGCCTGAGCAGTGAGGCCTGCCGCAGAATCAATAAATAATCGGGCCAGCAACAAGCCAGACGGAGGCCTGCAGAAGCACTTAGACAAAAACAGGGGCACTTGAAGAGTTATTGAGGAAGGGGCCCATGGCTGGGGAAATCCTCCTGGAAAATACTCCATCCTTGAGCTTTGGATGGTTTCTAGGCCATCACTTATTCTTCATGTCGCGAGGAGCAGGAGGAAGCAGGTTTTTTGAACAATCTGTATCAATAATGCCTGGGGGGGGGGGGTCAGCTACTGAAGCAGCAAAGTGTACAACAAGAACTTCCTCCACACCTGCAGCAGTGAGGCTAAGACATTGCTACTGGCTAACACATTGCTAGATTTCATGCTCTGTTCCTCTGCTTCCACTAGAGGGAGCCACATTTTGAGCAGGGAGCCCATTGTTGCCTATTTGAGTGGGGGATGTGGCGTAATGAAGTGTGTTCCTCGGTTAAGGTGGCCTCAGGCTCATCATCATGCACCATATTGATGCCGATATGGTTGTTTGAGAAGCAGGTATTGAACAGGGCCCTCATTTCAGCAGTCTATAGGTCTACTCAGTTTGGCATGATGAGACCCAAATACCAACATACACACACACACACACACACACACACACACACACACACACACACCCAACCACACATTTAAACAGCTCTGCCACTCTGTTATTGTCTCGGTTAACAGACAAGCTCATCACAAACTGAGTACATCACAGGATATAATCAAGCATTTTCTTTAATGAAGCTTAATTGCTTAGGGGACAAGTCAGTCAAGTTCACCAAATGCTTATTACACTTATTACAAATTAAACCATGCCAGATGTGAAAGTCTGTTTAAGGGGAACCTGCCTAACCCATAGCAACCGATCTTACCTGCGTCTAGTTATCTACCGACACACAAAAAAAAAAATCAACGTACAAGTGGAAATATAATTAAATATAAAATTTATATAATATAAATATATATTTTTCGATCAGAATGAAACAATCATTTGTCTTCTTACTTTTTGGAAAGGGTGCTATTGCTTTAGTTCAGGGTTGACCAATTCCAGTTTTGCCCATTTTCCAATTTCCCTGCTCAGACACACCTACTAAACCTGGTAATTAGCTGATTAAGATATGTTTGTCAAGGGAAATCTGCAAAGTGTATGGGAATCTGGCCCTCCAGGACCAGAATAGGGCAACAATGCTCTAGGGTTTCAGGGGTACAATATCTTGTACTATGCAAAAAATAAAATATCATCAACTGTCACACAATCTCTGTGGACTGATAAAATAACCAGAAAGCCCAGGTACTCTGCTGGTGTCACGTTCTGTTACATGGTGTCTTTTTAATTGTACGTAAATTGTGGCATGATACTGACGGTTTCAAACTGCCTGCTTGATATTAGCTCTCTCAAATCCACCGCAGACAGAACAGGCAGCTTGTTGTTACTGTACAAAATCCGGCAGCCACGTATTGGCAAAGCGTGTCAGAATCCCAAAAGCTGAGTCCTGTTAGCAGGATGATGCACATGTCATCTGTGCGGAAGCAAACCAGAAAGGGACCTCTAGTAACGAATTGTAACAGACAGGAATTACCCTAAACACCCTTTTCTTAATCTGTACTGGGGTAAAACCTCACAGGATGTGTCACACACATTGAGGAAAAAGCAGAATAGGACACAGGCTTACGGATATCCTAAAGGATTGATTTTGTAAATAGATGGAAACATCACAAATGTACAAGAAGTGTAACAGTTCAGAATTTTATCAGACAGGGGACATATATGAGTGGTTTACATAACCCTACAATAAATGATGACAGTCCTTTCCCCTCATCTACGGATTTAGAAACTATATTCAGGGGTCCTTTTCATGAGGAGTTGCAGAGCGGCAGGGTGCCACTCAAAGAGTGAAGCACGCCTCTCAGCATTACAGGTGAAACTGGCAGTGACAGGGAAGCCATTAAAAACTGACGTAAATGACAATGGATAAAAAAGTCATTTTTGAGAATTCATATTATTTGCCTTGTTTTGACTTAATATATTGTGGGTATAGTTAAACTTAATCAGTTTAGTTTATTATGAATAGTTTTTCAGACACTTTAAAGATTTCTATAAAGGAAATTAGGCACAAGTATAGGTATCTGTTTTAGAAATCTTCTATAAGCACTGATCCAGTACAAAGTTTGGGATTTTACATATTTATAATAGTTGTTTACTTAGGCTGGTGGTGCTGCCTGTTAGCTTGACAGTCTCTAAGTGGGCAGTACCCATTAGATTGGTGAATGATATCTGGGCAGTGCCCATCAGCCTTTAAGTGGGCAGTGCCTGTCAGATTGGTGAATGATACCTGGGCAGTGCCCATCAGCCTTTAAGTGGCCAGTGCCTGTCAGATTGGTGAATGATACCTGGGCAGTGCCCATCAACCTTTAAGGGGGCGGTACCTATCAGATTGGTGAATGATACCTGGGCAGTGCCCATCAGCCTCTAAGTGGGTGGTACCCAACAGATTGGTAAATGATATCTGGGCAGTGCCTAATAGCCTTTAAGTGGGCGGTACCCATCAGACTGGTGAAGGACACCTGGGCAGTGCCCATCAGTCTTTATGTGAGCGGTGCCCATCAGATTGGTGAATGATACCTGGGCAGTGCCCATCAGCTTTTAAGTGGGTAGTGGTGCTCACACCTCCAAGCTGAAGGTCTCATCCCAACCCAGATCACCACATAACCTGACCATCACTTTCACCACAACGTGAACAGAGAACTGGTGAGGGTTTGTACATGGGTTCATGGGTCACCGATCAAGGGCTGGGTGGCTCTCAATCAAAGCTGGTCCAATTTACTGAATGCAAACTCCATGATTGCCGTTTTAACCCATAGTCTCACACTTCACACAACTGCAAATAGGTGGTGGGCCATGTGTGAATGTGAACTGTGTCCTCCTTTTCTCCTCCTCTGGATGTCTTCGCTTCCCACTGACCTGTCATCTTTTGAAGTCTCTTTTGTTCCATGTTCCCAATTTATTGCCATGGCGCTGCAGATTTCACTGACTTGTGACCAGTCTCTACCATGCTTTGCGGATACGCAAAGCAGATGCATCCCTGGACAGAATGAAGCTACTGGGCGCCAATATGACAACTGCCATTGAGTGACATTGTAGAGGATCTCCTTCACAAAGAATAAACAGTGGGAAACACAAGACAAATATAGCTACTGACAATTATCGCTGAAAACTTTGTTGTCCAAGCTTAAACATGGGGGCAGAAGTCATTCCAGGATGGTAAGGTTCTCACTTAGATTCCGTCTAAGACGGTACCATTGGGATGAAGTTTCATTTGAGAAATGTCACAGGACACAGACCACAGGCAAATAGCCTAGCTGAGCGGCAAGAAGTAATTTCCCCCGCCTCTACCCCCATGGAGCTATCAGAAGGAGACACCCGTGTGGGGGCATGAGGAATACAGATGCACGCGCCGCCGAGTGAAATGTTCAAAAGAGTGGAGGAGCAGATCACTCAGGGAGGGGTGGGTGTGGAAGCTGGAGACAGCACAAAATGTGACAGGCGGCTGCTTCAAACGCGTTGACGTGACAGTCCTTTTGATGACTGTTACTCACTGAGACGCCTCCCCAAATTACACCCCCCAAGAGAATAATAACCAATCGCAAATATCATTTACAGGACTAGAGGCATCCCTGGGGGACATTGCCCGTCTGCGTCTGAGTGTCTATAACTCCATCCAGCCTGGAAGAATGCACAGGTCCTAAATCATGCAAGATGGGGCATAGCCATCATCTGGAAACACTGGCGTGACACTGCTGTTCTATTACAAGGGAGAAAATTCATTCTGCTAATTTAATTTATTTAAATTTGATGCTATAACGGGCACCCTTAAAGGGCAGCCTTACTCTCGGCTGACAGAAAAAAAGGCACGCTTGGTATGGCAGACCTACAGGCAACGAATGAGCTCATCATAGACCAATATGTCGCAGAGATAGCCAATATTTAGTGAGAACCAACTGACTGCTTGCATGTTGCTTATTTTTATCAGCTGAGCAGAAAGTAGACCATGTGATCAGAACCCACCCCCATGGAGCAAACCCAACAATTCTGCATAAAGAGAAAAGACCCTGTGACTATCTACTGTCTTGAGTACCAACAAGGGCTGTCATTGTTGTCTATGCTGTGCCATTAAAAATATCCCCGTCGGCAGAAGGAAATTCGCACTGCAGACTGACGTTAAAAACGGAGGAGGTGAGACTTTGCCATTGTGGGCGACATGACACATCTTACCCTGAAAGAGAAGTGGCTCATCCTGTCAATGGTGGCTCCCATTAAGAGCTGATCCGAGTTTTAGACGTGTATCTCTTCTCCTTACAGGCCACAAGTGTTTGTCCATCAGTCTGAAGTCTCAGTGACAAGCAAACCCCTGCTTCTAAACACTAAGCTAGGCCTTGATGGAATTGGTCATAAGGCTACAGACATAGCATCAATTGCAAGATATCACTCCCGCTCTGTCCGCCACCAGTGGAAGTCACCTGTTCAGTCAGAGAAGTAAAAATCAGCCAGCAGTCAAAGACAAGAACACTGAGGCAGTCCTGCAGCAAAACCACAGACGTCTCCGACAATCCTACGGATCCCACCGAGTTTTCTGGACTTTCTGCTTATCTCCCAAGCACACAAAAGAATGCATGGACGCTTCCTCGTACGGCTTCCCCTGCTGACCCCCACAAACTCCAAGAGGAACTATACCACAGAATATCATCTTCCACACTCTCAATACACTCAAACCTCATTACAATGACTTAGCTGGTAATGAGGTATCCTGTTACCGGCTTCAGTGTCCCAGAACAAGTGAGACTCCTTAAAACTTTAATGAAGCCTCTGGTCTTTGTTAACTATCTCAACAGTTTCCAGTGCCAAGCTAGAAAAAAAAAGACCAAAAGCCCATCATCACAGGGTACTTGACCACTTACTGTATGTTTCATCAACATAAAGTTCTCCATCTTCCAAAGTACAGAAGACTTTCTAACACCAGAACTGTTCTCCAGGATTCATCTTAAATGAATTTGAACAGATTATCATTGAAACTGCATTTTTTTCCCATGAAGGGACACAGGACCATGAGAGTTGATCTGCATACAAAATATTTAAAGCAATCTTGTCATATTAAAACAGCTTTTGTGAAGACGCTGTACATTTTAACATAGACTTAGGCAGTACACCTATCAAATTTGATGTTCTTTTTCATCTTCCACCCCGCAAAAGAGGAAACATGGTTGAGGTTGTTTTTGTCAGTAATATGATGTCTGCCCCAAGTTCATTATGGGTGTTGACATAAGTGGTCACATTCTGTCTGATGTTGAGGACATTTCCTCTTAAAAACACAAGAATTATGTATCAAGGACCGCCGCAGCTCTGTACAGTGATTTCCGTCCACAGAAGTGCATCACGGCTGTGATGTAAATTAACCCCTGTCCCCCATCGTGACACATTTAATTAGGTCTTAAAGAATGGGGCTGTGTGATGCGTTACAATGCTGATAAAAACCCACCAATGCATCGTTCTGATGTTTACTTCGAAGTCTCACGGCCAATCAGTATCAGACACTGACCAGGCAAATGCAGCTTTTGACAATAATTACAGTGCGTCAGCCTTGCCATGTCTAAAATGGGCTTGTGGAGAACGGTGGGGGCGCCGCGTCAGAGACAGCTAATTCCAGCCTCCCTTGCTGAACATTGCTTTCTCGCCAGAGCCCCATGCTGTGTCCAGAGCTGGCCCAGCGCAAGTCTTTCTGTTCTTTGCCACTAAAAAAATGTGTTACATAAAGTACTTGCCCTGCTGATGCTGAGGACGACCTTTGAGATTTCTTTGGCTTTGTTGTGTTCACCCATTTCCTCTTTGCTGGTAAAATTAGACTCCATGGAAAAGCACCCAGATTGCAGGGGAAATTTGTAAAACAAGTACAAGAGGCTGAGAAGGGCCCCAACTCCAAGCCGTGTGAGCTGACACTTTTTCATTTCACGCAGTTCCTAGAAGCGGATCCAGCCTGTAAATCAGGTCCATGAAGAAAGAACCAGTGGACAACGGAGAGCCGCGGAGAGTGGAAGGTGGCCGACCCTCCTGAAAACAACAGCTGGTGCATCGCACCATTGTTCTCACACAGTGAAAGTAATTTAAGGCCTATGAAATTTTGTTGCATCTCTGACACACGATTGAAATGTTGTGACAGGAAAGAACCATCCTGGTGTCAGTTAGCACAATCAGAGTTTCCGAACCATCCGGAATGCATCCGATTTATGACAAAATTTCAGCACTGTGCTAATGCTCCGTTAAGAGCCTGCTGTAATTACCTTAACATCAACCTAGATACAGAAGAGCTGAGCACATGAAAATATTATTCACACCGATTATAACTGAAGGGCCTTCTGGGGTCTCACAGCAGTTTCCCCTCTCTCCCACTCCTCTGTACACACGGCTTGAGAGGGTCTTCTGCAGCGATATGAAGAGGCTGACTGTCAGCCTGCCTGAAAAGAGGTGGACAAAGCTGTGCCAGGACTTACAAACTTCCTCTTGAGCTTCCCCTTGCCGCCACGCTGGCTCTTGCCCTCCGGAGCTGGGCTCCCAAATTCCACCATGCCCAGGTGGTCATCAACGGAGACACTTTTACGCAGGTAGGCCGCCCGCGAGCGCAAGTGGGAGAAAGGCGACTGGGAGCGGGGACGGGCCTCTTCCTCAGCCTTGTCGTGGTCATCCTCCAGCCTCCATACCTCCCCTGGAAGTGGGCAGGATGAGAAAGGAGAAAGCTCATTGGCTGTGAATGATACGCAAGGGAGTGGTGAAGAGGCAGAGAAAGGGATTATGGCTTTTGGGTCAGCAGAGATGGCAATGGTGTGAGGAGACAAACCAAGGATATAGAGGAAAAGGAAACGGCTAGCTAGTATGAAACTCACAATTCCGTGTTCGAGTCCCATGTTATGTGGTTAGATGTTTTGGTATTGTATAGCATTGTATAGGGTAGTCTCCATGTCTGGAAGGCCATGAGGGCAAGTACTGTGGCTAGCAGAATATCCTACCATCATTGGGCCCTAAAACCTAATTGCTCTGGGCATACTGGCTGACCCGGCCTCTGATCCTTTGGACTAAAGAGTCTGCTAAGAATGAAATGAGGTGGAAAAAATCATAGAAAATATAGGAAAATGCAGAACAGAGGGACCACATGTACAGGAAGGGATGCACATGGCCCAGGAAAAGTCAGGATAGATGTTCTGTATGCATCAAGCTTGAGTTCTCTCTGCATTATAGGTTATATAATAATATAAAGTACTACAAGTTACATCATCATCTTGGCACAAAGCACAAAAACAGTGTAATGATAACATATGGGTATACATACAAGGCTGAAAATTAAGCTCGCCCACTCGCCTGAGGCGTGCAATTTAGATCAAGGGCAAGTACAAAACAACTAAACACTAGCCCCTGGGCTAGTAAAAAAAAATGACATTTACATTTGTAGAGAATCATCAGATGGTTCTCTACAGAGCAGCATACAAGTGAGGCGAAGCACACTGCATGGTGGATGACATCTTTAACTGAACTAGCCCAGTTACAGTAGGTGCAAAAATTCTTAAGTTCCTCCTCTGTGTACATGGTCTCTGGTTATTGTTTGTCTGACTTCCCGTCCCCTGAAACACAAAGACCAGCATGTTTTGCAGCACTAAGGGGTTGGAACATATATCAGTGCAGCATCAAGGCATCAAGTCTAAACCACAGCTGAAGGCGTCAAACCCACATCTACCCAAAAACGACCGAAAAGACAGAATAGGTGAAAGCTTCTGAGCACCATCAGACAGGTAAATGGGCTGGTCAAGGCCCAGACAGTTGGCTCGTTAATTGGTAATTCGGATTAGGGATGCGCCATGAGCGACACTCAAAGCTGGAACACTCCGGGAATGCTGACGCTGGTTGCTAGGCAACAAAAGCAGCCAATGACTTAAGTCTTTCGTTTTGATATTTGTGAGCGACAGGGACAAAGTCGAGGCTTAAAATGGAACGCGTTCTTGGCAGGAGTATGCAGTTGGCCCTTTGTTGTGATTCTGGATCTAACATAAAAGCCAGATTAGACCAGCAGGCATACCTCAGAAGCTTCGGCTTGAAAGAAACATACCATTGATCTGCTACGTGGGCTGTTGGTAAGCCATATAACAACTTCAGATTATACTATGTTTGTGGCAAACATTTAGCTCTGGCTTCATTCTCATGAGTTTATGGAATGAGAATTTGGTTGTTTAGAGCGCAGGTGGTTTTTGCTAATTGAGGATAAAGACTTATTCTTTAAACAGAGGAGGGGTCTTTATAATGTACCTCTTCTCCCTCCACAGGCTACATTCATGATCAGAGCACCAAAGAAACAGGAAAAGGCAAACAAATCTTGGTAAAAATGATGAAAGGATAGTAAAAAAGCAATTTGTTGCTGTAGTTTCTTGCTTCTGTGCCATTCCCATAGAGTGACTTGAATAGCAGGAGGCTCCAATGCCCCCCCCCAAAAAAGATCCGTGCATATTTGTGGCTGGGTTGGATCTGGGGATTCTCACTCCCCCCGCTGCTTTTTCTGCATCCTCAGCTCCCTCTCGATGGGGCTTCCCGCCCCTTGACATTTCTCACTTTACGAAGTTCTGATTTGAGGTTTCTTACGCCTCCATTTTGCTGCGGTGAAACAGAGGGTGGGGAATCAAACAATTTGTTGGCTCACTGAGAAAGACATGGGGGGGTGGGGGGGGGTGACTTGGCGAAAAGCTGATTACGAGAATTCCTTAGATTCTGAGACCCTCTGAAGCACTGTTCCCTGCATGGAGCTGCTGATAAGAACATTAAAACGACAGTCCTTGCTTCATCCCAGCATGTTGTCCTGGAATCAAGGGCAATCCTCCGGCACCTGCCTCCGGCTGCCAGACACCCATGGCAGGCTTGACTTGCGAACGATTCTGACACAATTCAAGTTTCTCCTGGAGGCCACTGGGTGTGATTCTCACTGAGGCTAATCAAGCTCCTTTGGAGTTACCTCCACCCCACCGTGACCCACCGAAGAAGCCAGCTGACTGCTCACTGGTTGTTGTCATATCTGCCAGGGGTGCTGGGAATGTGGCGCCGGGGCGATAATTCAGTGGACAAGCCCATGGAATGTGGAAGTGGGTTGGGGGGGTCAAGTAGCGCTCATCTGACTGGGGACTCACCCCAGACAGCAGGGCTGAGCGCTTCCAAAAACACACGCGTTAAAAACAGGGCAGCATGGAGACGTAGCAGTTAGCACTGTCTCTTCATGAGCCCAGGATTAGGGATCCATGCCGATGCCTCTTAGCATGTAGTGTTTCCAGGTTCCACACCCCAGATATAATCACAAAAGCGGCAGAGGCCCCCAAGGAAAGCAAATCTGTGCTTCCTTTGAAAAATGTTACGTAATTCGCCTGATATTAAATTAAAGCACTTAATTTCTCACTATTACTTATTCATTTACTGGACTCATTCATCTACAGAGCACACAAATCAGAGTAAATGCAAAATTAATATGTTTTTGAAAGGTGATATCTCAGTTTTATACAAAGGTTGTCAAAAAAGTCGATGTGACATTAATGCCCATACGCAAATAACTGGAAGGTTAAAGAAATCATGCAAGCTGGGGAGCATGTGAACAAGTGGCTGCCCTAAGAAAGAAGCCAGTGCTGTGTTCCACTGCAGGAGAAGCCAGTGCTGAACAGTAGATTGGGAGAAGGAATGACGCAAGGCTTGCCGTCGGGGTGTGAGGCCTCAGATGGCTTCACAGTATGGGAACGCTCTTCTCAAACACAGCACTGGCTGCCACCTCCTCTCGCTAATCATGACACACAAGACAAGCTCCAGGTCCTTTCCTATGTTAACTTCATTTCCTAGGCATTTATTATCACATAAAGATGATATAATAAATAAATCTAGGATATCCAGGAAGGAAAAAAACAGAAGGCCATGCTTTCGGCTCAATCTCCTTCATCTTGTATAAAGTGATCCTTTTCAGCATCACCATACCACCATACTCTGAATGACAAAATGTTCATCTTAGGAAAAAATAATATCCAGAAAGATGATCTGCTGTGGATTACGGGGGGTGAGTGTTTGCCTTTCATTAAATCCGGAAGCTTGACAGCATTATAAAGGAAAAACAGGCAAAAACCGGGGAAACATCCCTCACGAAGCAGCTCAGTCTCTGTTCGAACCCCCCCCCCCCCCGCGGCCTTTCAGCATTTCTGCTGCTGCTAATGCACTATGAGCCAGACCTGTGAGGACAAAGCCTGCTTTGGCAGGGGGTCTGCAATCGGCCTTAGGGGGCAGCAAGCCTCTGCTCTAACGTGCCCCTGGTGATGCTGGATTGTGTGAAAAGATGGTTTTTTTGTTCATTGTACTTATTAGACATTAGACAAGTGATTTGTACAATACTGCATGCTCTGAATTCACATGGAGTGAGGATATGAATGACGTGTCAGTATTAGTTCAGTAAGTGAATCATGCAGCTAACCAAGACCCTGCAGGAAGGACACATGAGCAGATTCAATATGGAATATCAAAGGAAACTATATGTCTTACCTGCAGAGGGCAGCGTACATGCCTTGGGATGACTGGTGCTGAAAAGCGACGTGCTGCAAGGACTGCCACCCAGCAGGTCTGAGTGCTGCACTCTGGAGACAGTGGGGGACTGGGGGATGCTGGGAAGTGTCCGTGACTTGGCCAGAAGTGGTCTCTGCAGCTTTCTCTCCAGGGACCTGAAGGTAGTGGTGGTATGGGGGGGGGGCAAATACATTTGGTCACATGACAGGAAAACAGACCTGGGTTTAATATGTTAATGTATTAAACTGCCAAAACCCACAGACCTGTGCTAAAGAATATACCATGAGGTATAATTGTTCAGCTGGCTCCTTCAACCCATAACTTTGACATCATTGTCGTGCAACACAGGAAGGCTCAAGGAGAAAAACTCAGTTAAGCAGCAGAGATGCTTACTTAACAGCTGTAGCAAAAACTGGCAATTTACCAAAAAACACACCCCAGCTGAAGGTCACTTTGCCTTAAGTATTTAATTATTGACACAATTTAGCAACAAAAATGACATGAGGAAAAAACAAGGGGGCAGAATTACATAGTGAATTACACTGTTGCTTTGTTATGATTTATACTCAAGCTATTTGAATTTGTTTAAATAAAAACTATAATCAATATGATGGAATGGTAAAACGTTTAGATTAGCAAAGCCATATTGATGTTTTTAAACATGCATTATTTTATCATGCACAGTAATAGATTCAGCATGTACCATTGTGCTACAGGGGATAGTGATTACAGCAAGAGCAATGGTATCATTGTAGATGAAGATGGTGTGACAAGTCAATATCCTGACATCATGACAGAAAGGTGCTCAGTCACAGTCAAAGAGGGCAAGTGGTCCACTTACATGGGCTCAATTACCTAAAGCTTCACTGGCCGTCCTCCTGCAGGCCTGCCTTTTGCCATATTTGCCATATACACATCACCTCCGTGGTATCATGTTAATTAGTTCAGAACAATCTGCATTTCAGCTCGATGGCACATTTTGCACAACTGGGCTGCACACAACTAAGGGACTTTCCACCAACACTGCAATGTATACTAATATATATAAGATATGCCTCAAGAACAATAATATACTGTAGGTTGGACTCGTGTGCACATAATTAAATACCATATTGGCTCACAGAAATGTCATCCATGAATAAAAAATGTTCTCAAGAAGATTTACGCTGCACCATAATATTGATCACAATTAGTCTCCCTAGAACAAACATTTGCATTGGCCAGCTGCTAGTCGCTGGCATTCATCCAGACAAACCACCTCTTCAACTTGTCCTTAAAGACAAGATTTTTTTTTACAAAGACTCCTTGGGCTGAAGCAGAGAGGCAAAAGCAACTGGAATAATTTATCCTTCAATTTGCTTTAAAACACATCCATTGAATGCCAAGAAACAGCATCTAGCGGCAGCATGCTTTGGGGTTTGAGCTGACCACGAATCCAAGTGGCAAAGCCAAACAACAGCAAGTAATCTCTACATTTAGCAAACCGGTCGTCCATCATTCTCCTGGCAATCCCGATTGATTATGTCAGAGCAGAGTTTCTCTTTATTTTTCTGAAATTAACATTGAGGGGGATGGTTACCACTGTCTGCCACTAAAGGTTGACATAACTGCTAGCCAATATTTTTTGTTGCAGACTTTAATTCAAATATGACACATCAAAAGGTACTTGGGACACCATTTACATTCTGTCAGACTGTACTTCTCACTTGATGTGCAACTGGAATTTTGCAGGTCAATAGATTTTTTTCATCAAATTCACAAGGAGAGGAAACTTACAACAGTTTTTTGCGAATTTATTGTGGGGTAGCTTTGAAATTTCAGCACTCTTTGCAATCTCCTGTTGCTCATTCCTGTAAAGTTCAGTCATTAGTAGTAAACCAGAGGCATGCTGACTCCTCAGAAAGTCTGCCAATCCTCTGTCCAACTTCTGCAAAGTGAGTATTTCAAAACCACAGTAAGGTTTCTCTGCGGCTTCAGCATCCAGTTGAAACTGGAATGCGTTTAGCCTGATGTTGTCCGCACTTCTTCAACACCGCAGACGGTTTTCAGAGAACTGGCTCTAAGTTACAGTCTCCAGAAAAAGAAGAACCGGTTTTTCTCCTAAAATTTTAAAGTAAAATATATGCATAACAAATAGTTGCATGAATACTCATAAAATACCTTCAAATTAGGCATGACAAGTAGAACTACCCATGGTTTTTCCAGTGATAATACTTCAGGTTTTAATGATTGCTCTATTCTGCCATTTATTTATTTGCCATTCCTGCTGTTTTTAAAAAATTAAATGAAAGGATAATTTGCATTTAGAAAGCCACTGGCATCCAGTGCAGGGCCTCCTCTGCCCTGTACTCTGTGTTACTTTAGGTACCCCTGGCTCACTGCAACATTGTTCTGAAACATGGACAGATGGACTGAGTGATTTAAAAAGGTACCCCGACCCCCCAAGTCAAAACTATGAATATCATTTTATTAACCATATACTGTCCAAAAGCTTTAATGATCTTCATCATTAAACACAGTTTTTAACAAACAAATAAAAGTGGGGAAAAAACCTTTAAATTGAAGAAACTGCAACTTGCAAAGAAAACAGAAACAGAAATCTCACTCGTTGTGTCAAAAAACAGCAAACTGGACGCAGTGGCATCATTGTGACTTCTCAACAAAAAAGATTCCATAAAACTTCAAATGCAATTGAAATCCCAGTTTGTTAATATTAGAAATAAGTGTTTAATACTAGGGTGAAGGGGGGCATGATTACATACACATTAGCGTTCTAAGATGTGGTAACAAGTGATGCTTTAGTATAGTGTGAGGAGCAGTATCTCTGTTTCACATCCTTCTGTTTTCTTCAATTTCTCTGCCAAAAAGGGCAGCGCAGTGGCTTAAAACATTGCATTATAATGAGCAGTTTGCTTAATGTCCTTGAGTCTGCCTCATGCTGGTACCTTCGAGACGGATGCCTGACCCTATCTGCTCTCACAAAATGGGTTAAGCTGCTAGTCAATTTGTGCTGAAGTGTTCGTTTTGCAAGTTGGATAATAATGTTTATACATAGCTTGCATGTCTCTACAAAGTGCAGTTCAGGAGCATATTTCAACAGACTGCCAACTTTTTGCGAAAAAACCTCGAGTTGTGCCCAGAGCTCCGCAGAAGGGCTTTCAGGGCAGTATTTTGAAACTCACACCTTTTATTAAAAAAAGAAAAAATGTACGGCTTGCAGACAAAGGAAGTATTCAGACAGAGATACCAGAAGTGGGATACTTGGTCCTTTTATAGAATTGCCTGCCAAATGGAGGGTCACAAAAGCAAAAAAAAAACTCTTAATAATACCATAAAACAATGCTGAGTGGCATTCAGCTAATAATAATTTGCCTGAATTGATTTGGTGGGACACGGTGGCACACTGCTTAGCACTGCCGCCTCACACTTCTGAAACCAGACCCCATGTGAGTGGGGTTTGCATGTTCTCCATGTTACTGTGAGGGATTCTCCGGTCTCCCACCACAGTCCAAAAACATGCTAAGATGAATCTGAGTCACCAAACTGCCGGTAGGTGTGAATGTGTTTGCATGACTGGAGTGCATATGTGCCTTGCAACGGGTTGGCGCCCCATCCTGAGTTAGCTTCCAGGATTGGCTTTGGATCTCCGAGACCTTGCATAGGACAAGCAGGTAAAAATGGATGAAACTGGTTCTGACGATGTTAATGAAACTCAGTCACATTGATTTAAAAAAAAAAAAAAACAACAGAAATTGTATAGAAGCTTTTGCCATTCATTTTAGAAAAGCAAATACAGTGGCACTGTGCAGGTGAGCAGTGATAATGTGATTCCCAGTTTGCACTCCTGCTGTGCCAAAACTAGGTCAGGCACCTCAAGCTCAGGGACCCCATGCATGCTGGTCATAGTAAGTATGAAATGCAGAAAATCAGGAGGAGGACATTCCAGTGCCTCTAGGATTTTGCAATTCTGCGATCACTAATTAATACAAAATCAAGCAAACTATCTTTACAAGCCACATTTCTTGCTTAGCTGGATTCAAAGTGTCGTCACAGAGAAGTGATTTATTTAGATAGGTGTCCCTGTCTAAATGGGGACCGTCCATTCATTTCTATGGGAAAAACCATAATCCCAATCACAACACCCTTAACTCCTACCCATCACTAACCTTAACCATACAGTAAGTAATCAACCCAAATACAAGACAAGGCATTTTTACTTTTTTAATTTTATTCACAGATTTTTATCAAACTTTTTATCAAAAAATATCCCCAAAAGTAAGGAAATTTCAGGTTTATTACACTTTCAGGACAATTTGGTCCTCAAATGTGATCTTCGTAAACCCAAACACACACACACACACACACACACACACACACATAGTTCAGGTCCAGAAAGTAAAAATCCAGACCAAAATTTTTTTACAACCAACCAGCCGTAGAATTAACATAAAGGGCATATGGGTCATTCTGACAAACTTGTTATTTTTCTCTGATTTTTACAATCAGTTTGAAGAAATTACACAACTTCATTGTTTAAACTGCAGGTTTTGCCTCTGGGGTAATTAATTAGTTTTATTACCCTTTATTTCTGGAATAAATATGTATTTCATCAAATCCAGGGCCGGAGTCACAGAGATGAGAAAAAATAACAAAAATGAACTTAAAACTGAACATAAATATACACATTATCATACAAATTGATTGATTATTGTGGGTTACATGCAAGAAAGTTGGATGATTTAAATTTTTTTATCTAGTTTAGTTAAAAAAACATGAAATCAGAGCAACAAATGACAATTTTTATACAATTAAAAAGTTAAGGTAATGTCAGTTGCTCCACACAAAAAACTGTTATTTTTCTGAAAAATTCTCAAGTTTGTGAAAATGACCCATGTTTTGCTTTAATGGTTTAAATTTAATGATGTACAGATTATTCATTTCCAACAAAAATGCTACTTTCAAGCAAGTACAAGCTGAATTTCAATGCTTTCAAATGAGACAAGAGGGAATTGTATTATAAGTAGGGATGTACAACTATTTTTTTAATCGCATACCTCAGAGATTAATGTCATAAACCACATGTACACATTATCACAGGTACTTAACATGCTGATCAACACACTAATTCTGAACTGTGGGGAAACCTATTTGGCAAATGGCTATAAAAACAGAAGCCTGACAACTACTGAAAGTGCACTTAACATGAAAGATCTTAAGATTTTAAGGCAAAATCTTTCGATAAAATAAAAATATATTTTAAATGACTACATTTTTATCCTATGTTCTTAACACAAAGATGAACCAGCAAACGTTAGCTTCCCCGTGAGACACACAACAAGACCACAAAGGTCGTACTTTGTTTTTGGCAAGAGCCATCGCGCTAACTTGCCTCCCAAGAACAAACTTGGGGCACAATGAATCATGGGCTTGTCCTGTTTTGGTGAGGATGCGACTGATTTACCCTTGATATTTGCTTTGGTTTTAGGTTTGCGGGTGGGTGGAGTAGTGGCTCTGAGGCTCGTGATCTGTGCCAGCAATTGGAAGGTTGCTGGTTCAAATCCTATGAATGCCAAGAGTGATTCTACTCAGTTGGGCCCTTGAGCAAGGCCGTTAACCTGCAATTGCTTTGTCTTGGGTATGATAATAATGTACACCCAGCCCTGTAAGGAGGTCCTCCAACTTACAGGGAAATCTGGGGGTTGGTGGCAGGATTAGCACTCCAACCACCAGAAAAAAATAACACTGGTCTATTCAGACTACTGTGGTGCTGAGGCATCACCCACTGCACTCAGGTTGCCATCCCTGAGGTGGGTTGTTGTGTGGTGGTTGCAGCAACATGCTGTAATTAGTACGCACCCCCTTACCTTTGAATTTTGAGATTCTGTGCAACTTCATAACCTAAACTCTCACATTTTTTACAATTAGGAAGGAACATTTTAGGTCTATATTACAAATACATGCTCATGCTGTTCTCCCATCTGCGCATACTGTATTCATTAATGCAATCAAATAAAACACAATGCATTATGACTCTAATATTAACACTAAATCTCCCAGGCCTACTATCCTATGGTCCTGGTATGCAGAAAAAAAAATGAGGATGGAAGAAATACAAAGAACGTAATTACCTATGTCTCTTTATGCACCGGTGGTATATAAAAAAAATCCTGAACCTGCAATTCTGGCAATTTTCTACAAAAAAAACCACAAAAGTCCACAACAAGGTGAGGGCCATTCCAGAATGCATTAATCAAGTCCAGTCCAAATCAAGAAATGGAACTGGAGTTGGAATTTAAATCTCCCTGAAATTCAAATTCAGCTCCAATTCTGTTCCCCCGTAGTTTTTTTTTCAATACCAACTCCAGTTCCATTTCCTGATTTGGACTAGAATGGATCAATTCATTGCAGAATGGTCCAACCCTAGACCACAAACTCATAAATCTTGAAAAAAGCCACTGCAAAATCAAGCATTTTTTACCTCGACAATCACAAAAATCCCATAGGTACTGACATTCCAGCTCAGGATTCAGGTGTCCATGGCGATGAGGCAATCGGCCAAACATCGTCCCTAGGACCAATCATCTTGCTACAACTGCTCCCTCCTCTGTCAGCAGGAGCCTGCACTTCTTTACCTTTCTCTTCGGACCAAGTTCTCCCAAACGGACTGATGGAAACAGGGTGCAATAAATGCACAGGCTGATAATGGAATCAGTGCCTCAGGACTATAGCACATAAAATATTCCATTGTCAGTCTTTAGTGCAAACTGACAGATCCATTTATTTAACGTTTGGTATGGATGCTTATTTTTCTGTTTCGTTAGGGCCTGTCAAATAAAATTTGATATCCAGTCGTTTCAAAGCTTGGATCCCTGAGGTCAAATGTTAATGGGAATGTCACAAGGGAGCTGGTTTTAAATAAATTGCAATAAAGGCAGACTTTGCACATTGCCTCCAGGAGAACCACACTGTTTGCACACAAAAAAGGAGATTATCCTCCTTGGCCGCCCTTTTAAGTTCCGGCAGTGATCACCAGTCTAGCATCAATCGCATCAATTTCCATAAAAAAGCAAAGTGAATCATAGTAATAAGGAGGGGTGAGCCAGGACGCCTTACCAAGAACATGTAGCCATAGGAAGTGACCCCCACAACACCAAAAGACCCAGAAAGCAGGAAAAGACGGTGTGTGACAAAAGAAGAGGGCATGGACGTCGTGCAGTGGTCAATCGCTTTTGCCAAAACACCTTTAAACAAACAGTTCTGTTTTGTCTCTCAGCCCCAGACCACATGTCCAGTCTGTATTGCCAGATCCCAGTTGTTGCCCTTCCAAGGACCAGAAGTTTACCCTGTGTTTTTTCCTTGTACTGGATCCAAAATGGCAGCCTTGTTATCCAATGCTTGGCACCTTATGTTCCCAACCAAATAAAGTCCCTGTAAATAAGATCTTACATATTAGGGCCTGTCAAGCAGAGGGCAGCATGTGGCTCAGCAGAATAAAGGCTGGTTCGTACTTCTCCGCACACATACTAGTGGATGTGTCCACTCGAATATTCATGGCGTGTTTGACGTCATTGTGCGACTCCGTAGACTAATGCCTGCCGCACTTCAAATTTGTCTCCATGCAGTGGTGTACACGCAGCTCTGGACACACTGCGCATGATCGATTTGCTAGCGTTCACTTTAAACACCAACATGGCTGCATTTGATGAGCATTGGGGGAGTTCGTGAACACTACAGATTATTTACAAGATAATAAACCCTTACGTACATGTTAATGCATATGTTTGTAAGAGCAGACTTGCCTAGAATTGAAAATCTCACACCAGCCAGCTGACTCTGTTGGCAACCCTCTGAGCTGGCTTTGATTTAGCAAAACAGAGAAACGGGCATAAACCTCACTGCTGTGGTATGTGTGCAGGGAATATCAGAATAATAATTCATATTATTATCATTAAGAAAAATATAAATACAACACGCTGTGCACATGTGCAAAGTATGCGGCTTGACCAGAGAACTATAAACGGTTCCGTGTACGTACATGCAGAGAAGATACATGAGTGTTGCGTTTCTGCTGAGAATTTATGAACCAGCCTTAAACCACTGTGCCTGTGATCAGAAGGTCACTGGTTATGCCCAGCATCAGCAGAATAAGTCACATGTCCGTGGGCCCTTGAGCAAGACCTTTAACCCCCAACTCCTGGGGCACCACACGCTGGCTGACCCTGCATTGTGACCCCCCAAGCTATGGAGGGCAAGATGGGGTAGGCAAAGAGAAGCATTCCAATGTACTTATGAAAAGGACAAATAAAGAATTTATCACATGGATTTGAGTTTGTTTAGTAGACATATTTCCGTTGCAGTATTTATTATCTATACCCACATCATCCATATATTATAGATCTATATAATATGTCTTATTTGAGATGTAACTCATGAAATATTGATAAAATTGCAGGGAGGTCCTGTGCTGTCTGGAATGAGTACCTGCCCTTTGTCAGGACTGGTTCCTTTCTTGTCCTGTTGTGTCTGTCATTTCCCCATTTAACCAGCAGGTGTTGCTGGTCACCCCGCTCATTTCCATGAGTTTCCCAAGGTTTAGCACTTTTGTAGTCACTGTTTTATTCGCCAGCTCCTTGAGTTGCCACATGGCTGAATGAAAGCATGCGACAGAGTTATCCTGCTTCCCAGACCGTCTGTTGGAGATGTTGTTCTCTGTTGACCCTCTGTTAATTGTGTTTTGTGTGTTTATGTTTTCAGTAGAGGTCTATAGTATATTTCTAGTTTACCCTTCCTGTATCCGTTATGCTTTGTATCTCCTATGTAGCCCCTAGGTCCTAATGTTTGCATCCTTAGTGCTTATTGATTGTTAATAGCCCACACCTATCCCTCACCTACTCCTACAGCCATCTGTCTATGCATGTGCCTGCCCTTGCCCTGTTCCTCTGTTGGTCATTGTATGAGTGTAACATGTACAGTAGGTGTTAAAATGTGTTTGTCCGTGATCTGTGTGGATGCCCCTCGCTGTAAACCCCTTCCCAGTTCAAGAGATAGCTCTGTGTTCCCCTGCTTATCAGTTTCCTTCCTAGTTCGCTCCAGTGTTTTCCACCTGCCGTTGGTTCAACCCCACGTGGTCTCTTTGGTTTGGATCTTCTGATGTGTTTTGTTGCAAATAAAGTTCCTTTGCCAATACCATGTGCATTTCCCTTTCAAGCTGTTGCCCCTTTTCTAGCAAAGGTATGTTCAAACCTCACAGGTGATCATGTTCTCATCTTCAAAAGAACAAGCACTGAATATGAGAAGGAACCAATGTCTTATTAATGAGTTTGCAAATGATGTGACATGTGCGCGCACGTACACACACACACACACACACACACACCCTCATACTCTGGGGAGCAAGAAGGCTTAATAAGGGTGCTAGACACCACCCTCCCCCACCAAGGGAGAACACTGAGTGTACCCGGCGTGCACAAAATCCCCACTGTGCGTGTTTGGGCTTCAAACACCCTGCAAGAGCAGAGGCAGTTGCTAAGCGACTCGAAATTTCAGTAATTTTTTTTCTTTCAAAAAAAAAAGGTTTACTTGCCTTTCCAGTCCTACAATCTTTCCCCTAAATCAAATAAGGAAGTGCTTCTCAACATAAGCATGAAACATATCATGTATTTTGCAGCTGACATAAATGACGTCAGTACAGGTTAGACTGCTGGACTGCAGTCCTGTAGACAATATGAACTTAAACATTTCATACTCTACAACACAGTCAATACTTCTTACTTACCAGCAGGCATAACAGGTCAATACACATCTCGCACAATCTTCCACAACCCTAATAACTCCATACACTGTATGTTGAGGGTTGTCCAAGCCCTGGCTCACCAGCATACAACCTGTAGAGTAACTTTTATTCAATTGCTGAATAACAGTCCTTTGCAGCTTCCTTTTGCAGGAACCATAGTACTTGTTGTAACAACAAGCACTGAGATGTGCAACATAAATGCAGTCCTTCAAAAATAACAATGGAGACCAGTAAAGCAGTGAAGAAATAACCCTAAGAACTATAGGTGTCCAACAGGTTCGCATGACAATTTCTGCTGAGATAGAAACACACCATTAATCATCACTCTACAGTCCTGCTGGCAGGAGATGGCAACTCCATTACCTTCCACACTACAGCAGAAGTCCTCCATCTAACTGCAGCCACAGACATCTTCATAGTTCATATGCAGCACACAGGGCAGCCTACTGACTCAAAGGACACATTGATAATCATCTCAATAATCTCAGGCAGGGGATGCTGCACTGTTCAGCATGCCATTATCTCCACACACCCCCCACCAACAGGAGAGGCCTACATTTAATAAACCGGTGAGGATGTATGCTGTGTCTATGGGTATAAGGAGGCTGCCCACGCTGCTCTGTCCTTGGTGCTGAATCATCCCAGAGCATGACGATGAGCTCACCCGATCTACCTGGGGGTGGAGTCGGACACCAACTTGCTTCAAAGAGACAACGGATGTTTCTAAGCCTCTATTTAAGTGACATCAGCTGGGCAACCATTTCACCCCTGTGACTGTCAGCATGACAAGCAGCTACCGCCCTTCAGAAGATCAGATCACTCCACGGTTCAGTGAAGTGGGTCCAGCTCACACTGCAAGACAAATCCACACCTTTCTCCCAATATCATTCATGGCTAATTACACTTATATTATTACAGTATACAATGAGAGTATGGAGGACTTATTTAACCACAAAATTCCTATAAACTGTACAGGAACCAGCTCAATACAATCCTGCTAAGGATTCTAAATAAATCCTTTAAAACACACCCAGCAGTTTGCTATCCCCAGTAGCTCCAGCAACAGCCAAATCCTCAATCTGATTTTGAAGATGTACAGTCATATAAAGGCACAAGTCATCAGTGTTAGTGCATAAGTCAGAGACAGCAGGTAGAGGTTGTGAGTAAAAATGGTTGGTAGAAACAGTGAGTAAAGAGTGGGTAAAGACAGTGAGAAGAGACAGCAAGTAGCGAGAGTGGGTAGAGACAGCCGGTAAAGACACTAAGTTTAGACAATGAGAACAGACTGTGGGTAGAGACAGCAGAAACACACTACACGCTCACAAGTCCAATCTCTGTCCATCTAACACAGGGCTCCAGATGGCGACTAAAATGGTCGCCAATGCAACTTAATTTTCTATTTTGCGACTAGTTTTTTCATTCCAGGCACCAGTGGCAACTCTCTCTCTCAATCTAAGAAAAGTTTTAAATTTAAAGCAGCAGAAAAGGCTTTTAATTATGTGCGGACACTCTCAGCCCGCGTCTACCTTTACTATAACACTATCACGTGATCGAAGCGAGGCATCATCTGACACGTCCACTCTGCTTCAAATGTCATCTTGCTAACTGCTGCGGAGAGGGATCCGAAATAGAAGAAATTGGGCCACGACTACTCCTCGAATTCCATCCAAACTTTCCACGTAACACGCAAAATGGCCAAATGAAAAATTTCTGACTTTTTCTCAATGCCCACTCATCCAAATCCTGCGTTGTCTACTTCTGAACGAATCAAAGATAATTCAGTCGGTGGGTTATCTGAGGTACAGCCACCGATGTCCGGAAATGTACAGTTATCAAAGGATGACAACGCTGTCCCGTTAGCAAAGTCTTCTGCGCCCGCAGCTCCGACGCCTGGAAGACAGTTTAAAGCGGCTTGGTTACAAGCGGCTTTTGTGCACAAGCCAGACAAGAAATTACTGGTAAAACAGAATTCATTTCTGGTACGAGCCATTTTAAAAAGGAAACTATGAAAAAGCATGGTGAGAGTAAGACTGCCAGAGTATTGCTTATTAGTAAACATTTGCACTGTTCACATTTATACGTCATTTATTCTTCTGTTATTTTTTATAAGACCTTGCAGAGGGCACTAGTAGGCAGGTGAAATAGCTCAGATAGGAGAAAAGAAAGGCAGTGTTAGGTAGACCAAAGAAACAAATAAACAGTACAAGTAAATATCATTTGTTTATTTTACATTTGGCATGCGGTAGAGATAATGGCTCCCAAAAAAAGCATTTGGCTCCAAAATATTTTGGGTTTAGGAGCCAAGGGCTCCCAAATTTTTTTTTTTCCTGTCTGGAACCCTGCAACAGCGATCATTTTGGGTATAGTTTATTAGACATTGGTAAATACAACCAGGACAATTGATTTTTAATAGGATTTATACAAAGTGACATAATGAGTAGAAAATAAATAGCAAGAACTGTACTGTCGTTGTTTTGGTTAAGCTTTTGGTTAATTCAAGGCCGTGTGGCTGGCTTACAGCTTATAGTGCTGTATGGTACTGTTTACTCTATAAATATTTCTGTGCTGTTAGCCTGTTTACGTCAGGCTTCTGCTATCGATGGCTTTCACGTGGGCCTGCTGGTAGGCAATGTAAATATCGTCAGGATCAACCACAGCAGGTCCATCACATGTAACACCCTCATATTCAAGATAGCCCCCCCTCCCGAATATAAAATTATTAACATGGACATAAATCAGCTTGAAGTAAATATACAGCAACACTATGTTAACAATATCTTATTAACATTTTAATTGAACTGCTGCTTTGCTCCCATGTGGCTTAAAATAATGTTTATTTGACTTTCATGGAGTCGTATCTTATGGCCAAAATATGCTTCTGTTATGGCCAGCCTCGAAGCCATGATAGATATGTTCCTTGGGTTGAAGCCATCCGCTTAGCCCAATTAGCCACACGGGGGTCTAGGGAGCAGGGGAAGACACTAGGGACAGAACAAACCAAGGAAACACTAGGAAAACGTGATGGCCACTGACACCTGCTGGCCAAATGGGGAGACCGAACAGGGACAAATTTTGAGTGTTTCTATTTAATCATTCCACATTCCTTATATTCCATGACAAACTGTACATATTTATACACGTAAGCATAACATATGCCTTGTGGATGGAGGTTGAATTGTCGTGGGGTAATGGAAAGACACAGCCTGTCAGGTAGGAACACACCATAACATAAAATCAGATATTGTACAGTGCTAATTGATAGCGAAAAATGTTACAGTGCTAAGTTGGACCTGATTAATCTGGTCTCCACGTCACTGATCAATGCACAACAGACTAGCACTGTTTTAAGTTACTCATTACACATGCTGTCATTTTCAGTCAATAGGTCATTAAATAAATCTTACTATATACTGTTCTGTATGTACCGCCTTACTCCCCCGGCCCAGGTTTTGTGGTTCATCCCATTATTAGGGGTACTTTGAGGTGTAGTATACAGAACACACACAAAGTAAACTGAAAACACTGTCACATCTCTGGTATTTAACAAGCAAAAGTGGCCTTGGTCACATTGTGTAAATATCCTGACACACACTGCTGTTGTCACGAGTAGTTTTCTACAAACCTACTTTACCAAGATTATATTTAAACTTGGACAACACACTGGCTCAGTTGAGGGCACAGTAACCTCTTGTTCCTGCCTCCACATATACAGATTTTGTATGTTGTCCCTATGTTTGTGTAGGTTTCCTCCTACAGTCCAAAAACATGCAGTTACATGAACTGATGTTTCTGAATTGGGCCGTGTGTGATTGTGTTTGTGAGTTTGTGACCTGCAATGGACTGGCATCCCATCCAGGGTGTCTCCCAGCCTCATGCCCTATGCTTCTCTGAATATGCTCCAGGCTCTATGGGAGAGGAACAGATATTTAGGAGAAATCATTATGTATTTTTTAGTGTAGAACAAAACATAAATTCTTCCAGCAAGATTTCATTATTTGCAGACCTAAAATTGTTCAGGTCTTTGGCCGTGTTACAGATGATCAGAGGCATGCCGAATACTCATGATGGATCAAAGCTGGACATCCCCGCTCGTAGCAAGTATAGTCTGCTGTGCTGAAAGTGATTCTTCTCAGCCTTCTGATGTGGCCTTGACAAGCTCTGCTGGTGTGATCTCACAAATGCGTTTTACTGCAGGGTGGGGAAGGTATCAGACCACTGCATGAATGTCTCTAACCATTAAGCTTATAAGTACACAATCTCAGTGCCTGAAACCACATATATTTTGATTTGTCCTTATGTGCGAAACCCTAGGAGGACTGTCAGTGTTTTGGATGCATGCTTCTTGGACTATAGCCTGTGAAGTATCATCTAGTTCTCAGTTAAGCTGGCCATAGAAACCCTCCATCGGTAGCTTTTACTGGGCAAACTGAACAGCTCAATAGATTAAAAAGACAAGTGGATTAAAAGGGGTTACAATCACTTCATCTTACAGGAAGAAAAATATAAAATGACTGAATAATGTACGAAATGTCCTCCAATGTTTTGTCTGTACATCCGCCTTCTATGAATGCTTATCCAGTACAGATTCGCAGTGAAGCCTGGAGCCTGTCCTAGGAGGCACAAGACAGAGGACACTCTGGATGGGATGCCAGTCCGTTATAGGGCATGAGGCTGGGGTACACCCTGGATGGGATGCTGTTTTATCTACCTGTTCCTTTTCAAAAACCACATATTTAAGCCAGAAGTTTCAAGTTACAGTCAAAGATCTAGAGCCCATCCATGCCAGTCTAAGGTCACCAAGAAACACATACATACACAAAAGAGTCATCAAGTAACCAGAAACACACACTACCTAAGAAGTTAAACAAAAAACAAGATACATTATTGGTGTAAAACGTGTCACAAATTCATGACCTTCTAAAAGTGGATCATTTTTGTCACCGATGCATGTAAAGTCACACCTTCAGTCTCAATGGCAAAACTGAGGACACACAGATGTCATTGAGGACCATGAAATGATAAGCATGCCACTAGATGATTTACAATCTTCATTTGAGTCTGGAAAGGGCACCGGCATGCTATGCCGGCTTCAGAAGTGCATGAAATCCTCAGAAATCATAAGCAGATCTACTATTTATCAAATAACGTGGCATTTGAGTGCCTGATATGTGCAAACACATGCAAACTCCAACTTTGAGCACAGTATACAATACAGTGTTTCCAGCACATGGGCTTAACTTGGGTGGGCTGCACACATATATTAATGGCTGGCAAAGTATATCTGGTGAACCACTTTAGCACTTTTAGTCTATTTTTATGTTTTTATCCAACCGAGAGAATGACGATCAATTAACTTTTAGACAATCTCCCCTCTCTCTATCCATTCTCGTTCCGTGAATTCTGCTATCGCAAGAAGGGTACCAACAATGGCATGTGCATTCTGCAGAGAAACAGAGAGAGAGAAAGAGATGTCCTTTGGAATTAGGGCAGAAGATATGATGGATATTGTACAAGCACATAGGTGTGAGTGATATGGCAAAAATATCAAATCACGTGTTTTTAAGGCATTATCACGATCCATGATCTTATCATTATTCTTTTTCATGTTGGTTTTTAAGGCTATTTTGCAAGTTACAGAAAAGTGCAAGCAAAATAATTTCCTTGATTTAAAAAATACAGGCATATAACGTAACAAACCGAAAAGGAAAAAAAAAATAACAGCACACTCTTTCAGGTGTTTTCTTTTTAGGTGGGTAAAAATATTTGTCATGTTGCCATCCAACTTGTGAACTTTACCTTTGCAATTTTTACATTTTTTTACCTTTTTGTTGTGTTGAAATAGATTTGACTGACAAAACAACTTTAGACGCATGTATGACACAAAGAATTGCAACTGACAGAATGTGTACTGTAGAGCAATAGTACCGATTTCTACATGAAAGCAGACTGGGATCATTTTAATTGTTTACAATCTAATATCGTTCAATTGCACATGCCTACAAGCTCAGACCAGGTAAAGGAATGCCTTTTCTCCTTACTTTGTAATTGTTTCCTGTCTTCTATGAAAGAAAGTGGCAGTTGGGCTGCATTGGTAGCTATAAGACTCGAGTATGTTTAGCACATATAACTTTACCATCACACAACATCCAGCAAAGCTGTCTTGGCTAAATATAAGAACGATTTTACAGATACTCCTTTCTTAACGGCCTACCTGTTTACTGGCTGCCTGGACATACGACCAGTTCTCCGACCAGTCAGCATTGTACACTGTATGAGAACTTTGGTCATGGAAGTGGCAGTATGGTGTTTCTGTTATGTTCTGCTTGTTCTGCTCTGTAATTGATTTGGGTCGGCTAGTCGTAGGAACGGAACTCGGTCAAATGAAGTGTCTGTATTCTGTTTCCCTATGAACTATGGCAATTAGATGGACAAAGACTAGCTTTAGGCAACTAATCTGATTTTTCAATCATGAACAGGGTAAATGACTTTTCTCTTTCTTTCAGCACTAAATATATATTGCCTTCCGTATAGTTATTTTAAAGCCAAGTGTTTGTTTTTTGGGTCAAAACTGACTGAGAGACTGAAAGAGGAACACCTGGTTACTTATCTGAGAATATGAATAAACAGACAAGCACCAAAGCAGGCTCTGGAGGTCTTTGAAAAACCCAGAAAGTGTTCTGACAAACAATGTCATCTTTGTATGCAATAAAGAGTTTTATTCTTAATTTTTTTTTTTTTTTTGTCTTCCTATATGAGTAGATCAAGGGGAGTATTATAGGGGTTGGATCTGTAAAATATTATGTGAAATTAATAGAATATTCAATAAATCAAAATGTGTTAAAGGTCACATTTTTGTTTGTCTCATATAGTAGACCATTTTTGTACTGGCCCTTTCCGCCAGCTACCGCCACAAATATGTTTCAGACTTGTGGGAAAAACTGCTATATATTTACAGATACTTCCTAAATCCAGATGTTATACAGCCCTTAAGTGCCTCTATTCCTCTGGCTAACAGAGATCAATTAAAAATGCAGAGCCTTGGAAGAACAGCTTTGACATCACAATGGAAACCTGTTCCCATGCATGCCATGAGATCGTTTTAGCAATAGCACCCTGCTCCAGTAATGAATTTATCATGATCCACAGCATCCCTCCCAAGATTTAATGTCAAAGACAAATGGCCAGGTTTGACTTCACATCTTCCAATGGGGACTCTTGGTCCATTCAAACAAAGCTTATAGGGGTCTTCAACACGTAAGGCTGCATGGTATGGACACATTCAGAATAAACAAACTAAGTTAACTTAAACCAGAGTGATTCCACATGATGATGGCCACCTCTCAGTCCTCATGACACAGAATAAGCAGCCAACATCTCCAAAGTCCAGACTAATGGCCAGCATTATTCAGAGGCTGAGCCGTGACCTGGACATCCACAGTAGCCCCTACACACCATTATGACAAACCCAAAATCTCCATTGTGTCGGCAGTCCAGTGAGTTCACCGACTCGTTGGTCTACCTCAATGAAATGCACCAACATCATAACACGTGCCTCAAAACCAAATGAATAAGCATCAGAGCAGCATACAGAATGACGTTTCCCATTTGAAGATTCAGTAGCACAAATAAAAGCACAGTGAGAGAAGTTGTAAGTGCAAAACACAATGTTCGTTTCTGTTGTACTGATTAGGACATACTGAGTGACAGTTTTTCCAATACTAATGGTGAATATTAAGCACACACTGTGACCCACTGCACACACACGCAGGCATGTACACATGTGTGCATACACACATGCACGGATACATACACACACATGCGCGCACACACACACATGCACACACACTTCCTCCACCTTTACCTGGCCTCGGCTACGGTGCAGCAGTAACTCCCACTCCGCCGTGACTCCCTCCACGCCTGTCGCAGCTCCTCCCGAGATTTCCGACGGTTAAAGTAATCAGAAAGTTTGCCAAAACTTGACATTGTCCCTAGGTAAGGGTGGGGGGCTCGTGGTTTCTTAAGTAAGATAATCGCAGTGCCCTCCCTCTGTCGATGCTTGGCCCCCCTGTACCAGATTTCTGGACGTGGTCCGTCACTCAGGACGCCCCATCGCCCTGCCAGGTGCTACCGAACCCTTCAGTTCTTTGGGGTGCAGATGGAGGAGGACAGAGGAAATGGACGAGCTTTTTGTTACCGCAGCGAGCAGACAGATCACCTGAAAATAGCAATGCTCAGAACTGCCTTCGAAACAGCACAGCAGGATCAGATACACCTGCTGCGAGTCCCAGGGCAGGAGAGCGAGACAGGGCGAGCGAAAGGGAGAGAGAGATAGAGCTGCTGCTGGTGCTACTGGATACCATCGCCCGCCCTTGCTTTTCCGACGCACGCCGAAGTACTGAGATGCCTCTGAGATGCTGCGATCTTCATTTTCTGCTCCCCCCACGCCCCACTTCGCTTTGTCTCTCTCTATATCACACACTCACTCACCAGCTCGTTCTCTCACTCCCTCTCTCTCCCTTTGACACAGAAATACACCACACGCTGCGAGCCACCACATCCCAGAATCAGAGCTACGCTAAAATGTGTGCAGAGGAGAATGGTTCAAAGCAGGGGGGGGGAGTGTAATCACAAGTGCTTGAATCCGCCCACCCCCCTCAACCTCACACACCCACACACACACACACACACACACACACACACACACACACCCTTT
>JAODJW010000094.1:20793053-20827689 GCA_026777045.1 Hyperopisus bebe
CCATGTGATTGGCTGATTAGATAATTGCATTAATGAGAAATTGAACAGGTGTTCCTAATAATCCTTTAGGTGAGTGTGTATAACATTATCCCGCTAATATGTACTGGCAAGTTTAACAGCGGGCATATTAGATAGAAGTACATTGGTTATCATTGAATAATCCAATGCAGAAAAATGGAAACGCATGTAAAAATGAATGAATACATTTAATGTAACAGATACAACAAATGATTCCATCTGCTCAATTTTTCCTCCACCACTTCTCTATTCCCAGTACTTCTGCGAATCTTCCAAGTTAGGGCTGCTGTTGTTGTCAACTATTCAGCAAAGTTTATTTCCGTATGCCCCACTCAGTAGTTCTTAAATCGAGTGAAAAGTGGCTGCCCTTAGTGAACACATTACACCAAGGGGAACAGTTCATATTTACATCATATAAGGATACAGTGCTGACGAAATCCGACTTTTTAATTTTTATTTATATTCGTCGGATGAATACGTTTCATTTCGTCAGTCATTAACGCATATTTTAGTGACATTTTTGTTTCATCACGCAGTGACATGCTAGTTCGTCAGTGTTAGTTATCGTCACGCAAAAATCCTTCATCAGGCGATATTCTCACCAACATTTCTGTCAACGAAATTAACACTGGAGGAGACAACAGATATTATGAGCACTTGTGAGTACAAACAAGCAGTCTCCATGGAAACTGTACAATTTTGCTACTATGAAATGTCTTTTAAAGCTGTAAATCCCTTACGTTTTTCTTAACGAAGGAAACATTTTAAAGACATTCAATGCAAGACCTCGAAATAAATCCCTCATCTAAGGAGAAATCACTGTGCAACCAGCCCCTGCCCCTTTAGCACAAAACAAGTGCCTCACTTTAATTCATTTTTCAATTACTTTTGTTACAGACTCAGGTCCATAGATACACACAGAAAAAATGACAGATAAATACGAAGACACATACGAAGAAAATCAAATGACATACAAACATCTCAGTCAATACACCCTCAGTCTAGATGCATAATGCGAACAACTTGAAGGATCCGAGATCAAGCTCATTTTCAATGATCCCCTCCGCCAACAACTTTTACCGGATAATTTTTACCAGGGGAGAGGGGTCCCGCAATAATATCTGAGGAGGGTAAATGTTCGCCTAATTCGATTATGATAACACGTGACAAATCGCTTCAGGAATTGGTTCAAAACAAGACATTTTCTTTTTACAGTACGGGACCATCCCGTAAAATGCTGAAATAACAGTAACCAATCTACAGTTCGTTACCACGAAAACCATCCCTGTTTAGGAAGTGACATCAGTAACGAGTGCAGACTGGGATGAGGGTAGTAAAAAGAAAGGAACTGGGATGTGCAGGTACTGAATAAATGACAGAGTGAGTTGCTGCACAGCTGGCACGTGTCTGTGGTCTATATATGCACATCTACACGAACATCTTGGCGTTACCGAATGGATTTCCAAGGTTGCACTTCACTCCGTCTTTTCAAAAAGAAATAAAATGAAGTAACATCAGTGTACAGCAAATACAATGAAGGTGAATAACAGATGAGTTTAATTTTTATTTCCTACTCTTATTTATTTCGATAGATGAGAGCATTTATCGCAGGTGGAAAACAAAACAATCCAGTCTTGAGTCTCTCTCTCAAATTATGAGTCCGAAACATAGACGCTCCAGTCCGACATCGAATCAAGACCCAGTTGAAATGCTTGGAATTAGTGATGGGAAGTTCGGCTCAATTAACTGATTGGATTCTTTCGAACTGTCTGTTGTAATGAATTGATTCTAAAACCGATTCTATGATTCACTTTTTTTTTTCGTCTTTTTTGCTCCTGTCTCAAGATCTGTCTCAAGGTTACGTTATTTGACTGAAAGATAGTGTTGGTGTTCAACAAAGATGTTCAGCTTGACTATTCACAATAAAAAGAACAATATATAAAAAGCAGAAAGGGTGTCAATGCTGAATAAACATGCGTGTATATATAGTTCTTATTTTCTTTACTTAAGCCAAATTCATGTGCATGAGTATCAAGGACTACACAGTTAAACACAACTGCAATATTACCAGTACAATCACACATACACATACAATGAGCATGAGTAAACTTGCATACGTTGTTGTGTAAACGTCAAAGTTAAAGTTGTGAGCTGTAGTTCGAACTACACAACTTAACGACAGTGTTTGCAAACGTTCGTTCGAACTATGGTTTTGGGAAACACCTGCATCGTTTAACGATGCATCGTATTACGTAAGTCCGCAGTATCGTCACCTCTGTAGTTCGAACTAGGGTTTCGGGAAACACCTGCGTTGTACTTGCATAGTTCGAACGACGGAAGTTGCTACTGTAGTTAACAACGATGGTTTCGGGAAACGCACCCCAGGTACTCGGCCGTTCGGGTGTTCTCGGCACCAGACGGAAGTCTAAGAACGCAAAAGTGATGAACATAAGAATAAACCTAAAAGTGATAAGACGGAACATGAAAAATAAATCCGAAATCGTGGGGGATGCTTTTGGATGTTGAATAGCCAAAGATCAGTTTTAAAAACGTTTTTAAATAATTTTAAAAATTGATTCGTTCAGACTTACGAATCGGTTCAACCCATCCACTAAAAAAACAGAGTCAAAAAGAACGATTTGTTCACGAATCGGCCATCACTACTTGCAATTAAACAAGTAACTCGCACCCAGAGTGTGCGTTGTACATTTGCCAGCTTTTCAGCAGAAGCTTCTTGGTTAAAGTCGTTTAAATTTAGTGTGTTGTGTGAACTTGTTTATTTGTTAAATCATCTGTACATTACCGCTTAAAAAATGACATCAATGCTTATTAAAGGAAGATAAATAGACGTCCGCCATGAATTTGCGTTGGACGGTGGACATCGAGCTGAAAAACCGGACTGTCCGACCTAGAGCCCGATGTCTGGCCAACCTAAATGAAAATACCGAGTTAAGTGTTGATAGCTAAAACAAAAAAATCATATTAAAATGTTACCACAGACTGAGAACTTTGTTAGGTGTGTAACGTTCTTAACTGGCTAGCTAGCTTAGCCAGGTTGAAATATAGTGGTGCAGCATTGTGATAAAAAAAATAATAATAAATAAATAAATAAATAAACTTACCTTCATATGTCTCTAAGTTAGAGAATGAGTTTTTGAATGCAGATGAAAGGCTCGGAAAGAAAGCCATATCGATGCTGTTATCTCTCGACACTGACTGTGCGAAGCTCTTCTAGCCATGGAAATACTGAGGTAACTCCCCACACGATTGTTAGTAACCATTAACATTTTTAATTACCTGGTCCCGGCCATGTGCCTTTAAGAACATGCAGAAAAAGCATCGGATATAGCGGACTCTCATATAACGGAATTTCACTCATAACGGACAAACAATTTGTCCCCCAGGGCCACTTTTCACTGTAGTTTTGTTTGGCTATAACGGACATGCAGGCTCCGCCTACAAGGCAGGTGGCGTGCCAGTGATATCCAGTGCAGTTACGTAGTCGGGATTATTAATAGTCACGCATCTGGTCAGGTAAAGTTGGATTACTACATGTATATAATTATATATTATATAACTAATATGGTAATCTATAACACAAGTGTGTCTTCTGGGGTGTGGCATGAGTAAATGGTGTCCTGTAATTGTGTTCTGGCCATACAGCAACTCTGGATTTAACGGACTTTGGATATCGGACTGTCTTGCCAGGTCCCTTGAAGTCCGTTATAAGTGGATTTTACTGTAGAGTCAAAAAATAGTTGGGAGGTGTGATGCAACTGATTCCGTTTTCGATTGGAATCGATCCAATACCAAGGTTGGTATCAATACCTATATTTGGTGCCGGTGTTTCCACACAGCTGACATGACAGCTCTGATGCATTGATGACCAACTAGCCATCATGTGACCCTCACTTCTGTTTACAGTAGCTACAAGCATTTTTGCAATTTTTCAGACCAGACCTATCTCTGATGATGGATCAAATTGGAGATTCATGTTCCTCCTATTGCATGCTGATGTGAAATCATGTCGTCATCAGCTACTTTATAGTACTTCATAGTATATACAGACATGGACAAATTTGTTGGTACCCTTACAGCTCACTGGAACAATGCTTCATTTCTCCTGAAATGTTATTCAGTTAAAAGTAATAGTCTAGTTGCCACAGATCGGGGCGTTTTGGGCACGAGAATGAGGCATGATGCAAGCAGAAATGGTGGACAACCCACTTGCGGCTCAACAATACAAAACGGGCTTTTATTAAACAAACTAAAAACACTAGAAAAGACTAACAAAAACAAAGGACCACAAGGGGTCAAAAGTAAACAAAGACTAATTACAAAACAAGGCAGGTAACGTCAAGCAATATCCAATAATCACAAACAACAGAACAATTACAATCAACGAACCACTGGGGAACAGAACAGAAGCAGGGACTTAAATACTGACACTAAAACTGGGTAACAAGACAGGTGAGACTAATTAAAGGCTGGGAAAACGGGTCACAGGTGAAACTAATTACCTCAACGGAACTAAAACAGGGAAACTAAGAACTAACCAAGCAAACAGGAAACACAGAATCTATTACTAGGAGTAACAAAACCCAGTAAAACATAACTAAGGCTCAAAACAAGAAACCAAAATAGAATACAAAAATCCATATGGCCCACAGGGAACAGAGAAAAACACAAAGACTGACAACATGAGGGACAGGATGACCAGCAATGCCTGCTGCCCAAATGGGGAAGGGACACAGGGTGGAACAACCAGGGCTGACCCTGACATTATTGTATACCTACATGCCTTTAGTAAGTGATACAGTAAACCATTAAAATTGTGAAAAGAAATGATTTGTTGTTTATTTTACAAAGATATGTTAAAATAGTATGGGCAGATTTGTGCTACCCCTTAGACTATTTATTCTTGCATTATACTCAAGTTTCAAACTAAGCATATAACCCGAATTAGTATCACAAGTGCTTTCAAGCTTTTCATCAGCTATTCAGGCTATTTAAAGGGAAAGGACTTGCTGCTATGCTATGTTGTTTGGTATCATTGTGTGCATCATACTGAACATGGACCAGAGAAAGCAAAGGAGAGAGCTGTCTGAAGAGCACAGGAGGAAGATTATAAATAATCATGTTAAAGGGAAAGGCTATAAGACCATCTCCAAGCAGTTTCATGTTCCTGTGACCACAGTTGCCAGTACAGATGCTCCACAATTTACGATGAGGTTATGTTCCGATGAACCCACCATAAGTTGAAAATATCATAAACCAAATATGAAAATGATATGATGAATAATTATGTGACCATATGATACGCTGTTTACCTCAGTATGAGATGTATGTTTGTGCGCTCACAGTGGTTACAGAGACTGGAAGTGTGGCTGCATAGAATTAATATAGTACAGCATATCACTAGCCCAGAAAGAGATCAAAACTCAGTTTGGGTTGATGGCTACTGAGTGTGGATCGCTATTGCACCATTGTAAGTTTGAAATATCATAAGTCAAACTATCGTAAAGCGAAGAGCATCTGTATTATTAAAAAGTACAAGGTTCATGGGACAGTAGCCAACCTCCCAGGATGTGGACGCTAGAGAAAATGCAACTCCAAGTTGATCAGAAAGATGGTATGCAGATGGTAGAAAAAGAGCCAAAGAAACCATCCAAAACCATTCAAGCTCGGCTTTGGGGCAATCCCCAAAGTTTCTGGGACAATGTCCTTTGACTGATGAGACAAAACTGGAGCTAATGAGACAAAACCAAAGCTTTACAAGAAAAGAACACCATACCTACTGTGAAACATGGAGGAGGCCTGCTCTGTTGCATTTGACACAGGGAACCTTGAATCTGTGCAGGGCACAATGAAGGAATGAAGACTAACAAGGAATCCTGGAGCGAAACGTACTGCCCAGTATCAGAAAGCTCAGCCTCAGTCACAGGTCACGGGTCCTCCAACAGGATAATGACCCAAAACATACAGCTAAAAGCACTCAGGACTGGCTGAGAAAAAAAATTGGACTATTCTTAAATGGCCCTCCATGAACCAGGATCTTAATCCTATTGAACATCAACGGAAAGATCTGAAAATTGCAGTATGGAGACGCCACCCTTCAAACCTGAGATAGCTTGAGCAGTTTGCTCAGGAACAGTGAGCCAAACTACCTGTTGGCAAATGCAAACGCCTCATTGTGAAGTACAGAGATTGATTGTTGGCAGTGATTGCTGCAAAACATGGTGCCAAAGAATATTAAATTAAGGGTACCATCTTTTTTGTATGTGCCATTTTCATTTGTTTATTTACATAAAATATTCAACTAAATCGAATCAATAATCAAAAGCAAAGCCTGATTTGTGTTAAATATGGAATAATAAGGGATGCCATCCATAAAAATTTTGTCAATTAAGTTATTTCAGAAATTTTTTGTAGTTTTTTGTGGAAGGGTTTGTCCGCGTCTATATGAGAATTCAGATTATATATATTATATATATATCTATATATATCTATCTATCTATCTATCTATCAGCATGAGTATTATCAGGTTCTGAATTGCTGCATATCTGATTTAGCAGGGGGAACCAAATATCCTGGATTTCAGGAAATAATGTTTCACTCTCATATTTGGACAAAGAATCATGTGAGATAGCTGAAAGTCATACAGATACATAATTACATGTGCATAAACTAGTATAATCAGCACTGGGGTCCAGAGTTGCTGCATGTCTGTTTTAGCAGGGGGAACTAAATATCCTGGATTTCATGAAATAATGTTTCCCCTGCATATTTAGGCACAGAAGTATGTGAGGTGAATGAAAATTATTCAGTTACGTAATTACATGTGTATAAACTAGTACTATCAGTAATGGGGTCCAGAGTTGCTGAATATCAGTTTTAACAAGGGGAAACAAATATCCTGGATTTAAGGAAATAATGTTTCCCCTTTATATTTTATATAAATACTGTATATTTATATTTTACGCTTAAGGTAATAATGGTTCCGCTTCAAATCTTTGAACAAGCATATTATTGATGGCTGAAAAACTGATTCAGCCATGTATCTCCACGCAAACAGATTTCAAAGTCCAATTTGGTGTCCTGCAATTTCTGTATCTGTGTGTTACCATGGGAAACCAAACATCAAGACATCTTTGTCAGCAGTAGCCGATAAATGTAAGGAATAAGTTGCTACAGTTAAGTCATAATTAGAGTAAACAATTTCACATTGATTATCACGCATAATTCAGGTTAAGTCCTACAAGCAATACTACAGTTTTCTGTATTTTCCAAGCAAACATCTATTGTACCCCTAAATCATTTTTTAAAACACAGCAACATCTAAAAAACATGCAATGTTTTCACATATATGTCTTGTTTACCTGAACACTTTCACAGAAAGACATTAAAATGACAGAGAAACAGTCTACTATAAAGTAGCGGGTGATTTCAAATCAGTATGCAAAGGGGGAACATGGAGGAACTGAATTTCCCGTAACACCTTCCCAGACCTGGCCACTCCATTTCCCTAGTATGTGGGCCACTCAAAGTCTTCTCCTTTCTCTTCCCTTATGGACAGTCCTGCCTGGTAGTAGTTTATGCCCTGCTTCCTATAATATAACAATTTAAATTACCAGGTTACAAAATTGATATTTTAACATTAAAATTGATTCCCAAAATGAAACATTCAGATTGAATATTTCAGGATCATTCCTCACATCTTAGAAAACAGGAAAACGGAAGTGTCAGACATTTGCAGGATGAAAAGCAGAGTAAAAGTATCGTTAGAGCAGTTCATACATACTCAGTTACAAGTACGCCAATTTACCTTACTTTATTAAAGTACAGTCATTCTCCATATACACTTCTTCTATGTAGAGTTGCAGGAGCCCTTGAGCCTATCCTAGAAACAACAGGCGCAATACAGGGAATAACCCAGGACAAGGCAACAACCAATCTCAGGGCTCAGACACCATTCACACTTACAGACAATTTGGCAACCCAGTGGAAACCTCAGATTACACAGGGAGAACATGCAAACTCCACACACAGAGCTGGGCCAGAGTCTCCAGAGATGTGAGACAACCGTGCTAACTTAAGCATCGCCATACTGTCGCCTAATAAAGTACAAATTCTGAAAAAAAAACTATTCAGTTTCAGTGACAAGAGTATTTGTAGTTTGTTACTTTTCACCCCCCCAATCGCCACACAGGCCCACGCTCTAGGACAGGAAGGTGTGAATGGTTTTAGTTAACCCAGTACCAAGCTGGAAAAAAGCCCTGGAAGATCAAGATGTAACTTGCCACGTGTGATTAGATGCATATTCTCCTCAAGCTTTTATCCCAGGATCCAAGCTTTCTGATACTTTAACAATATAATCTCAGCATTGCAAAATGTTCTTTTTGAAACAGATCCACTCCAAAACCACCTGCTTACACTCCATCCTGCCACTTTCATACAGGATTGGTTTAACAATGTGGTAAAACATAATGCAAAAGTTTCTTGGAAAAAATGCTACACAATAGAGCAGGGTTATTCAAATCATGGTCCTCGAGCTCTGAGCACCGCTGGTTTTCCAGCCTTCCATTACCTGTCAGTCAGGTGTGAAGCCTCTGACCCATCAGAATCAGTAATTATTAAACCTACTACCTGGGAGAACTAAAAACAAGGCCTGGATTTGGAATCGAGGTCCAGATTTGAAGAACCCTGCTATAGAGGCAGAAAGTTTAAAAATAACCCCTCAAACTATGTACAGTATGTTATTAGTATTTTCTTTATAGCTCAGTTGGGATATGGCTCTTATTATTACATATGTGCCCAGGCTTTGTTGTCAGTCAGAATTCAAAAGTAGCTCAGTTTACAACTACATGTTCAATATTCATAAAGCTCTACATCCATCCAACATTTCCAACCAGGAGTTCTAGGTTGCATTTTCAACCAACACCTAGTTGTAATTCCAACCAGCAGCTCTATGTTCTATTTCCAACCAGTGTCTCTAGGCTCCAATTCCAGTCAGCAGCTCTATATTTCTAACCAAAATCTCTAGGTTCTATTTCCAGTCAGCAGTTCTTTGATCTATTCCCAACCAGCAGCTATAGGTTCCAGGTAGAAATGGCACCAATCCCATTTTCGGTAATGCTTAATTTGGCACAATTTGCACTTAAAGAAATATTTCTGTTCATTTCTGTGAAAGTTGTTACCAAATAAAACAAAGAGGCAGACTTGTGTAAATCGTGTTGGCTGTGGATTTCTTCCTGTAGCATAGTGGCATAGCTTTTGTTTGAGCAACATGACCATTATATTTCCCTATTCTTAGCATACACAAACAGTAAATATTACAACACTGAATGCAGAGTGTTTACCATGTTAGTTGAAATGTACTGATACATATATCTCATTTAATGCTTAGTAGTTGATAAAGGAGAAAAAAATATTGGATTGGTATTGGCATTGGCAGAAACTCAAAATTTTTATATCGGATGTATTAGGACAGATTTCTGGACAACTGCGGTGCCTAGAATTAATCAATGTCCTGTTACTGTCATACATATGAGGTGATTGAGGTGTGGATTGATTCTGATCGTGTATGGATTGATCACCCTGATATTCAGATATGTCGTCCATGATTCACCTATAATATTATTGTATTAAGGTTAGACTGCAAAAGCATGTTTTTTTTCCCCATCTCTGATCACTTATATAACTTGTCTTTCACAAATTACTGGTTTCAGAGTATCCTTATCTTATGCGAAAGAATCCTTGTTTTGGAATGCTTACTGTATCCAAGGACGCTTACCAGGTGTCCCTGGGATTTGAAGGGGTTTACCCAGTATGTTTTGCACACCATTGGTCGGTATATGAGACACCTGCCTTGTCTTCTCTTTTGAAGAGTCTTCAGAAGAGAAGAGAAAGCACTGCTCATTCCTATTTTGATTGAAGCTGAGCCTAGCGACAGGAAAAGGGGAAAGCATTGCCCAAGGATACTTGTCTAACTATCTATGATTGAAACCGCACCTAGCAGTCAGTGTGTGTAGGGCGCTCACCCCATCCTCAGGAGGAGGGGGGATGCATTGATTATAGAAACTTGTCTTATCACTTCTGATTGAAACTGCAAACTGCTTACCCGGACAAAATTGGAAATTAGACAACACATTGCCTGAGGGGAGGGGTGAGCCTGGCCAGCTCGTCCCCTGCTCGCACGCGGTGCCTAAATTTAGTATAAAACAAGGGGGAGAACTCTGTGTTGGTGGGAGTTCAGCTGTGGGATAGAGCTGTACTCAAAATGCACACAGAAAAATGAAAACAGATTCCAATAAGTCTTCAAAGTAAAATGCAATTAATAAATATTATCATACACACCTTCACATAGATCCACATAAACAGTTTCAGGCCTGTTATGTTTATGTGAGCATACCCAGCCTAATTAAATAAAAAATGATATACAATACTGAGATAATCCCTCACACAGCCCACTTATGCTAATCCATACACACTTGACATAAACACAAAATTAGAAGCATGTATATTCTAGGCTTAATTGTGAACAATCAGGCTTCCCAAATACAGAAGGACACTGATTTATCGTTTAGTTTTGTTTTCAAATGAGCAAACAGTCAAATGAAGCCCGAGGTTCAATGTTACAAAGGGGGCACTGGGCAAAAGGACAAAAAATACCTTATTCAGTTAAAAACATAGTACCAGCACAAATCAATAATAGCAGGTGATCACAAACAATAGGAAAACCATCCATCTATCTTCCAAGAACTTATCCTGGTCAAGGTCATGGGACTGGGGGTGTACACCTTATCCCAGGCACCACAGGATAGGGGTACATCCTGTATGGGATGCCAGCAGCAGCAGAAAAATTTATATAGTTAAATATGGTTATGTTCAGCATAAGAGTACAGTGTAGCGATATGTTCCTATGATAACAGCAAAACCAGTGATTCCAACATGAGTGATACTATAATGGGCAGAAAGTAGGAAGGAAACAAAGACCTCTGTTTTCTCAGTGTCTGTTTCAAGAACTCTAAAGTTATTAATGCTGATAGGTGATGGGGACCACTGTTTGTACAGAAATGAAACAAAGCATTACTATACAGGATTTCATCTCCAGATTTGATACACAGAGGAACACAGAGTAATGGTACAATTTGCACATGTGAGACCGCAGGGTAGGTGTGACCTTTCTGTCTCAAACAACGGATTCATCAAATCGGCTGTGGAATGAAGGCCCCAGAGAAACGTCAGTCAGTCCAACCCCTTATCCTTCATAAGAAACAACAAGAAATGAAGTTGCCTTTGTGCCACAGAGAATGTTACCCATTATCATGCCTCCTCTAATCCAGCTGGGGAAAGCAGGGTTGAATACTCATGTTCAGCACTGCCATCTTAATTTGGACTAAACCTGGAAGTGTGCCTAATTAATTGTAACCTTGAGCCTTACATGGAAGGAAGAAAGACTCACCGCTAGTAAAACTCACTTAAGCATTATTTTTCTGTAGCTTGATTGTTTTCTGGGTTTCACTCAGTTTTACTCTTCGCCTCTTGCTTTGTCCTGCAGATTCTGGTGTCTGCATTTGTTCAGGTTTCTGACCTCTGGCTACATCTGGTTTAGCTCTGTATTTGGTTCAGGTCTCACTCGTCGCCAGCATTTCCCCATTTGGCGCGGGATCCTTTCGGCTCTCAGATTCTGCCCTCCGACAGTGCGGACACAGGTGCTGCTGTGTCACACTTATCCAGAGTCATTAGTATTGTGGGAGTGTGTTATGTATTTTGGCCACTGGAGGTGTATTGCACAGGGTGGTTTGATCACATGAGGATAGGTGGGTATTTGGTCACGTGAAGACAGGTGGGCATGAATCGGTGTTTTCCGCTTGGACATGAGGATGGCAGAGGGAACATGGTCCTTACCGTAGCACCTGTGGACAGCATGTTACAAACAGCAAGCCACCAGCACATTATACAGCACAAGTGTGGTATGTTAAAGCTGAAAGTCCCTTTTTATGTGAACCGAAGATTTGTAATAAACAGGATCATCACCCAACTGCAGAGACTGCTTGGACATTGGACCTTAAAGGCCACGCATTGAAAACACTCGCCCGTCCATTCTGAGGCGTACAGGAAAGCCTCTACAGGTATAATGGCTTCACACTGTTCATTTTCTCTTCACTGATTATCATATTAAAATGATCACTCTCTGAAAATTCTTTAAATATTACCCGGATGAGAAACAGAAGTAGCCATATTTCTGTCAGCCCCAAGGGAGAACAAGGGACATTTTTCTCCTGTGTATAAACACCCAGATCGCCTTTCTCAGCCATGCATACCATACATTGTCTGTCGGCACCCCAGGCTGGTCACACGCCAGGCACAGGACGCACCTTTTACTATAGGAAGCAAACACTTCCCTCTTTACTCAGACGTAACTCCCCTGTTTTCCATTATATGCACCAAGAGAAACTTTCAAATGCCTCATGATCTCAAACAGTTCCTGAAAATAGGCTAGCAGGTATAGATCTAAAATCCCGAAATAGAAAAATTGCACCTGCATGCCTTTCCTCTCATGCAATCTGTTCCTCATCACTCATCCCCAGATAGGGTCCCAGAGAATGACAAGCAGTTCACATTGCAAATTTGTTCATGAGAAAATAGCTATATCCACAGACATCTTTCAGTCACTGTCTTATTTAAGCAACTGTTTTCTCTCATATACATTTAAAACGACATCGAAATGAAACCTTCATGTTTACAATTAGGAAGACCAGAACAATTTTGGTCAATTTTATTTTTTTTAGCACTTGAAGATCCTCAGAACTGCCATATTGATTTTAGTGGGGGGGGGGGGGTAGTTAATAGCTGGTAACACCTATAAATAGAGGAGAACATTCTGAAACTGTCATTTCATTGACCGTCCACAGAAACACACGCTACCTTATTGCTGGTCTCATACAAAGGGATTAATTGACTGGATTTTCACTCGGAGCTAAAACCATCTTACATGAAGTACACATCTAACGAACACTATATCCTATGTACTAAATCGAATACTCTTGTGAAATAATAGAATGAAATAAACAGGTACGGATGCGGGTGAGACAGTGGTTGGCACTGTGGCCTCACACCTCTTGCTTTCTGTGTGTGTGTGTGTGTGTGTGTGTGTCTGTGTGTGTGTGTCTGTGTGTGTGTGCGCGCGCGCACGGGGAGGGGGGGGGTTTGGAGGGTCCATGTAGGTTTACATCTACAGCTCCACATAATACAATTTAACTGGACTGGTGCCTCTGAACCACCCTGACATTTCAGGCTGCTCTCCCTGATCGGCTGCATACTCATCACATCAGAGAAGCAGTTATGGAAAGTGAGTGGATACTTTACCAACATTTCTGCTTTTTTAATACAATTTTTCTTCCATCCACCATCTATATATTCCCTTTGCACATATTATGCTGGGTGAATTTCTTGCTTAACTTTACAATACAGCACACTGATTTCTTGAAACTGCAATAGCATATTCTTATATTGTATTTTTAATGTCTAATGAGTATAATTCATTCTTAGTAAAGTAATTTAAAAAGCTAACAGCAAAATGAAAGCCACAAATACATCCCATCCATCAGGGTCAAAGGGGGCCTAGAACCTGTCCCAGGCGGCACAAGGCTGGGGTCCACCCTGGACGAGATGGCAGTCCCTCATAAGCCACATACATGCACATATGTGCTACAGACAGTTTAGACTCTAATTACTCTGATTATATGTGTTGGGACTTTGCTAGGAGACCAGGACACCCAAATGAAACCCAAGTCACAGGGGTTTGAACCTTCAACCCTGGAGGTGTGAGATGACAGTTTGTGGCACCTTAAATACACGTCAGGTTACCAAATTACTGAAGTAATGACATACATAATGTCCTTGCATCATATACTTTTGTAAACCTGCATTGTAATCAAATACTCAGAAGGGGATTTTCAAAATGTCAATAATTCACTAATGCTTCCTCTTATAAGCATCCTTATTTTGCAGCCTTTTAGCTGACTTACATCAAAAGCAAAAAAAAAAAAAACATCAGCATATGAGCTGTTTGTGGAGCGCAACATGTTCCCCATTCCCATAATGAATAGGCAGCAAATAAGTGGAAGACAACAGCATTACAGTTACATAAATGCAAACTCGCATGTGGGAGGCGCCGATTGAAAGTGCACTTACAAGAGAGAGGCACATGTTGCCCCCGCTCCGCGGAAAGTACCGCACCGCCCCGAGGCCTTCAGCCCCCAGCAACCACCACTAGCTGGCGTCCTGCATGGGGCGCCGCGTAAAAACAGGACGGGGCTACGGGGACCCATTCATTATGTATACGCGAGAATTAGCCCACACGAAAATGGAACAGCGTGATGGAACAGAGTGCTTGCACAAGGAAACACAGATAAGCATCAATTCGGCTACAACCAAACACTCTCCATTTGCATATTTCCTGAAGACTCGATAGTTCCTTTCATTCAAATATCTGCAACATAGAAAGGGACCGAATACCTACAGTACCACAAACCGCCTTTAAAATGTGTAGATAGTAAAAAAAAAAAAAAAAAACACACACAAAACAGGAATACTTTTATTTGGCTCTATTATGAAAATGCACCTAGACCCCAGTGTCTGACCCCACAGCCATTCGCAGCTCTCTCCCTGACCCAACGCCTTGCGTTTCCCCTTGAGTCAATGCCAAAAGCATCTCTTTTGTTTTCCCTCCCCCCGTGTGCCTTTTGTTGATCCTGTCCCCAAACAAGGCTGGTATTCCTTCCTCACATCCCTGTGTCACATGGTTCTGGTTCCCATGTCTCTCAGGGAATCTTACTCATGCACCTGTGCTCTATGCAGAGTCCCTGAGAAGTTAAAACACTTCAATGAAACACAGCCAGCAAAGGTCATAGCCTCTCTCGGAAGCTAAGCACGGTTGTAGGGCTGTCACTATCGGTTATATCAATGGTCAAACAATCTACCAGTGAATCTGATGACTCATCGAGTAATCATTTAGATATAATATCACATAATATAATATTATTGTCAGTGTCAGTACTGTCTAACCCAGCTGCCTTACCCCACTTGACCTGGTCATTCTGCCTTTCCTCCTCTCTGTCATGTACTGTAGTCCTTCTACCCTTGTGCGTTTCCCCTGCTTCCTGGGTCATTATATAGCTAAGTGTGGCTGAGATATTGAGAACCTGCTGGTTGTGGGTTTAAAGCTGGCTTGGTACCAGTTTGTGTAATTATTGCATTTTTGTTCCCCAATGTTTGTTATTTTTCATCTTCATTTTCCTGCCCTTGGTTTGCCCTCCTTGTGTTCTCTTCTGGCGTTTTGTACCTTTTGATTCTGTAACTAATTAGCTTTGCTTTGAATTCCTAGTGCCAGATTAATGTCTCCTAGTATGCTGCACATTTTATTTCCCCTTCTCCTCCTGGGGTACTGTCTGGAAACCCCAAATTATCAAGATATTCTACCTACCCTGCTGCCTTCACTACCTGTGGTGTCTTTCCTGTCTGCCCTGCTGCTGCACCACTGTGAGTCCTGCCACCTGATGCAGCACCTTCCTGCCATCACCCACCTGCCATCACCTGCTTGCCCTCTGCTTTGAGACTCAAATATTAAAATTGGGACAGTGTGAATTGGAACTTTGCCATCTTACCCATTTGATTTCTTCTGCTGGCCCCTGGAGGATGGGCTTCCCCTTTGAGTTTGGTTCCTCCCAAGGCTTCTTCCTTCTAGGAAGTTTTTCATTGCCACTATTGCCTCTGGATTGCTTACTGGGCGCTTTGGGCAGGGATAATGTAAAGTGCTTTGAGGCAAAGAAATGTGGTATAAATGCGCTATACAAATAAAACTGAATTGAACTGAATGTCTGTTTAGCATTCCAGCTCAATTTTCATCTTTGTTAATTAGTTCCACCTGTGGCTTGTTACCCTGTGTACTTGTTGATTGGTTGTCTTGGTCATGTCTCACTCCTGCTCCCTCGTTAGCTTGGTTCAGTTTGTGTATTTAGGTTCCTGCCTGTGTTAATTTTCTCAGTGAGTCATTGTGGTATGTTACTGTGTGCTGGAAGTTTTGTTCCCTTGCTTGTTCTTAGTTTTCTTTTTGGTTTCTTGCAGTAAGTCCTTCTGGTTAATTCAGTAAGTTAGTTCTGTTCCCCATTAGTTTATGGTCCCTTGTGGTTCTTTTGGTTTTATTTAGTGTGATCTGTTTTGTAAGTAAATCTGTTATCTCACATTCACCAGTGGATTGTCATTTTTTTTTTCTTTTTTGCCTGCATCATGCCATACCTCCATGGCAATATAATATATAATTAGTGTGAGGCAGGAATCAACCAACCATCATTCCAGGATGCACACTCAGTCACACATTTGGTAAGTTCACTTAAGTTGCATGTTTTTGGACTGTGGAAGAAAATTGGAGAATCTGCAGAAAAGCCATATTAATATCAAAATGGCATTTCATACACATGCAGTTGTCACATTGCAAGGACCGTGACAGCCTACTGGGTGCGAACCATCAATAAGTTGCGCCAAAACTTTTTTACTCAGTCATTGGAAACCAAACTTAGCAAGATTTGCAATTTTGCAATTCAGTAGCAGAAAGCCCGGCTACATATCACAGACAGAACATGCAGCAGAACCAACACATATCTAACAGCAAATCATCACAAGACATTCTCCACTCTCTGACAACTGACAAGTTTGTGATTAATCAATCATGCACTAGTGCTGGTTTATTGTCTGTTGACTATAAAGACAATGACTTTCCGTGATTGACATAGGAGAGTAACAGATGTAGACAATAAGTGTGGAGAGATGGAGCCTATCTAACAGAGTGGAGCCATGAGGGAGTTTATCAGTGTCATTCTGAATGCCATGTGCTAGGCTACGGTAAAGAATAGCTGGAAAGTGGTACATTTTTGATACACTGCTGAAACTGGAATGTTGCTATTGAAGACATTTCGCCATACACTGCCCTAGGTATGGATATATAAACTGATAGAATTAAGCTGCTTTAGATAGAACTGCAAGCTACATAATAGAATAATTTTCCACCCTTTTATAGGTTTTTTGTAACTGCCTCTCCACGAGGACCTTTCAAGTCTTTGTGGAGTAGTCATTACCTATTTAGCTTTGTGGGGAAATAGTTTTACGGTTTGCCGTGAAAGGTGTTTTTTTTCCTTATCTATAATTCATGTATAACTGTATGTCCCAAATGTGGCTATTAACAAAGCTGTTAAATACTAAATGGCAACATTTTGCAAAAAAAAGAAAAATCACCAGAATATATATTCAGAATATCAACAGAACGTATATATAGAATAACCATATATTTCAGACCACATATTTGGTAAAAATCCTACATGACCTCTGAACCCCAGGAATTCCTGGGAGCGTATGGTTACCACATGGTATGCCTGGGACCGCCCTGTGCAGATGCTAAAGCTATTAGCCAGTGGGACTGAGTAAGGGGGTGACGCAGAATCAGGGCTGTAGGGGAAGGCTTGCCTCCACGTACAGTAAGCCACCTGCTGCTGATGTAATCTGCCAGAAGCAAGCACACACATGCCCCGTGAACAGCATTACACTCACATACCTGCTCACACAATCACGCCTGTGCTTAATATGTGGCCCCTGTCCAAAGGTTTACTCAGCTCACCACTTCCTGTGATTCTCGCCCAGCCAAAAAAAGTGTCTGATTCAGTATTATAAAATAAATTAAAAAGAAGCTTTTATTTGGAGCTTGACATTGGGGAGCCCTGACAGGTGGGGGATGGTTAGGGTGTGATGTATGGTGACATCGTTATGGGCAAACATGCAGTAGTCACATTATGAAAGGATGCGACGTAAGAGCGATTTCGTAATTTAGAATCAGACTAATACTGTTTAGGCTACTGTTTCACAACGAAACATAACACACCTAAAAAAAATAACTAATCCATATAATCAGTTGATCATATGATTTTGTCTGATACAGGGCTACAATACTTGTTAGGAATGTGTTTTGTCCTCACACTCTGCATGCGCAGCGAATTGGCCTCAGAAACACGTCGATTCATAGTATGAGATAAGGAATGTGCTCTTGCTCTTGAATATTTTTTAAATTTACAATCAGTGACAAAAAAAGTTAAGCACCCAGACGGAGTGGTGGAACTGAATCTGCATTTGGTGAAAGGTCATCTGACTGTATCACAATGATTATAATATCAGATCGAACGGAAAACAGAGTTGGCAGTATGGGCACAGTGCTGGACCCATGTCAGTAGGGTGTGGCACCCCCCTGAGCCTGGATACATACGGCAATACAGTGCGGAAGGGAGTCATACAGCCATTGTATCCTCTCCGGCGGCAAGTCAGCCCACAGCTGATTGCGGATTGGAGGGGTAAGACATGTGGACGCAGGATGTCACTGACGTAGCGCTGTGCCGTCAGGGTCCCCGGAATCACTACCAGAGATGACCTGAAGTCATACCCAATGGCTCCCCACACCATGATGCCAGGAGTAACGCCACAACATTGGCAGGATTGCTCCTCCCCTCATGGCGCCAACATACGGGCACACGACAGTCACCCGTGGTAATGCAGAACCAATATTCTTCACTGAACATGGTACCACGCCACTTGTTATCAATCCATGCCTCCCAGTTACAGCACCACTCCAAACGCAGCCGTCTCTGCACTGGTGTTAACGGCAGCTTACACATGGGATGCTGAACCCGTAATCCAGCTGATGCCAGTCGTCGAGACACGGTGTGGGATCCACGGGTGGAGTCTAATACCTGTGTCCGGATGGCAGGCACAGATGTCATGGGGTTCTGTTATGCTTGGCGCACGATACGACGATCCCTCCATTGTTTGGTCTGTCTTGGGCGTCCGGAATCTTTACATCATGTTTAGGTGCTCTCACGTGCCCATTGGTCCCAACGTCGGATGACTGTGACATCTGCATGCCCCACATGCTGGGCAATTGCGTGATATGACCACCCAACCTCATGCAAACCCAATGCAACCCCTATCAAACTCCGTCAAGAGCGGGTAAGGCTCTCTAATGCGTCTAGGAGGCATCTTCTGTGTCTGGTGACTAGACATGCCAGCTCTTTGCAAATAGAATCATTTATATACTCATCGTTGGCCTGTACGTGTACCAAATTACATCCAAATCAGACCATTACTTCTGGGCGCTAAACTTTTTTTTTTTATCAATGACTGTATTTTTGGGAAGGTGAGGGTCTGCCAATATTGTCCCCCCTATTTCCGACACCCCTGGTTAAGGGGCTTGCTCAAGGGCCCAATGGAGACATCGCTACCATATCGAACATGAGATTCAAACCGGAAAAACTTCCAATCACAAGCACAGAAGCCAAATCCGCTGAGTCACACACTGCCCATCGATGACATCTATTGTCAATGTGATGCGCCGATTGTGTTCCTGCACTTTAACGCCATACAGATTCAGCATATTCCTCACATCTTATGAGCTGAGGAATCTCTGCAGGTAAAGCAAGGCAAACAGCAACCCTAAAAGTGAGTGCCCAGGAGCAGCCTGCTTCGGAACGATAAGCCTATTGCACTGCTGCCAGAATACAGAGCAGCATTTAGCGTCTCTGGCATCACCTGTACACAAGGCAGTGTGAAGGAGGTGGGCAGATGAGGTTGGAAAGCATCTCTGCAAACATTCAAATGCTGTGAAAATATCAGGACGGCTCATTCAATAGAAAGCACCCTGGAGAGACGCTCAGAGAAAATAATACGATGCGCGGAGCCAGTCAACCAGGAAGGACTAGACAGCCTGGCTGTGTATTCTATATATATTGCATATTATATTTCCCTATAGGCCAGCTGTAAACAATTTGCTGAATTTGTCATGGCTGTCAGTAAAATGAGGCTCCTGTCCCACACCTTGCCCTGCGAGGCCTCTCCACAACAATCAGGCATCCACCTAGTGTCCACATCCACCTGCTTCCTACATCCACACCGGGGCAGCTTCCCCATGGCCCAGCAATCACAGTCTGACACATGGGAAATGCTGACACTGGCCTGGTGACAGAGTGGGGAATCCGGACCCCTCCCACAAAAGCCTACGGTTCCCACCCAGCCGCACTATCAAAGCGGCAAAGGATAACTTCTTTCCCACTGTGATGCAAAACTGGCAGCCTAACATAATAAGATGTGGAAGGAAAATATATGCAAAAGGAGACACTGTGTCGCACTAGTGTAGCCAGAAGAACAGTTTGCTGTCTGAAAAGTACAATCTGAACTGAACATACCTTCCTTCTAAAGGACAGATAAAATAATGTCTGAGCTCTGTGGAAGGATGGATTATGAATGTCTCTATAATGTAAATCTATGAGTGAGAACGTAAAAACGTCCTCTACCAAATACATAAAATTGTTATTGTATTGCTATCATACATTGTTTAAATACAGTGGTACCTCGGTTCTCGAACTCACTAGAACTCGAATTTCTTGAAAGTCGAACAAACCAGTTTGACCTGGAACTCAATTTGAATATCAGAAGTCGAACCGTGAATGCTGACCTAATATAAATTGTACGCGCCAGGAAATGAGTCATACTACAACGCAATTCTTACTTGAATGCCTTCTCCACAGACTGGACGATTAACCAAATAAAGCAGCACAACATTACAGTAACTAACAATAAATAAACCACTAACTTACCTGTACTATTAGAGCAGTTATGTCATTTATTTAAACTTTATTTTACCAGGTAAATTAACTGAAAACCAGTTCACATTGCTTTACATGATATTCGGGAGAAATAGCAGATTACGCATCAGAACTGCCTGGGATACAAACATCATGCATGTAACTAAACTCTTCAGCCAAGAAGGGCAAAGGTGTGTCGTCACAGAGGCGTTTCCAGTTTGTACAGCCGGGTGAGAGGTCACAATGCATCTAACTCTAATGCATTGCGTCAGGATCAGAATGCGTTGCTTTAAGCCAGCACTGTAAGCAAGTCGAGCGCAGCCAATGACCAGACTGGGGAAACAAACTGAAATGCGGACTTAATACAGAGGACTGATGACAACAACCAGAAACAGCTGATCACATGGGGATCCCACACGAGGTTAACGAGGGGCGTGGCACACGGGAGGAGCGGACGATCGAGGCAGGACAGGGGTAATGTTGGGATAAGATCTTTATCGTTTTGGAAGCCATTAAGAAAAAATGTTCTTCTTGTTTTATCCTGTTCATTTTGTGTTTAAATGCTAAAAAAATAAAAATAAAAACATATTTAGGTGTAATTTTGGGGGGCCGGGAACCAATTAATTGGTTTTCCATTATTTCTTATGGGAAAAATTTGATCAGAACTCAAACTTTTTAGGATTCAATCCGGAGTCCGGAACGGATTAAGTTCGAGAACCGAGGTACCACTGTATTTACTCACTTCTTTGTGTGAGCAAACACCACCAAACGAGAGCGGTCTCTTAAACATTCAACAGCCAACCAGATGAGTTCCCCACAGCCTAACGCTGATGAATAAACCCTTCAGATCTTCACCCAGGGTCCCCCGAGGCAAGTCATTCTGATATAAGCCAGAGAAGCTACTGCAAGGTCCTGCAATTCACAAAGAAATTGGCGGCCTTTCTCATTTTACAGGGAAATCCTGTAAGGACCCTCCAAAGGACTCTCCCTTTCACTCTCAAGTGGCATGTCATGAAGACATTACATGCTCCAGAGGAGACCCCACATATTATATATCAGTTCCAGATATGAGCTTCTCAGCTTCCCGGTCCATCTGCTTTGTGACACACGTCAAAGTTGTTTCAGCCCCAGTCCATCGCCCACAGCAGGAATTGAACCAACTTGGTCACTTGTTTTCAGCTCCCTGTATCTCTCCGGAGAGACACGGACATGGTCATTCTGCACATCATCGCAGGCACCCAACATTCCCAGCAGGCTTTGCATTGTGGGAAAAGGGCATGAAGCAGCCCCTTTGCCCACCACATATACCACATGTAGAAGAGCTTCTCAACGGCTGCTTTGTAAAGCACATTAACCCTATTAAGATGGGGTCAGCTTGGCACCTCCTCTCGCACCATGATGACATTTTCACTTCATGATAATGGATTCAAATTCTGACTTTGGCTGCAGAATAATGGATTAAAATAGAATTATGCTAATGTATGCAATAAGTTTATTTATGGTTCAGCACTATATATACTTATTGCAATACATTTAAGCATTCTGGCTGTAAATGAGGACAAAAATTGTATTTTAGTATACTACATGAACATTAGCAGTCTCTGACGCTATTGCTTTCAATTTGCAGTTAATATAAAATAATAATAATAATAATAATAATAATAATAATAATAATAATAATAATAATAATAATAATAACATAGACGCTCTTCTACTTAAAAACTTTCACCTTACGAACGAAGAGGACTATAAGTCCAATTGTGTTCGTTGGGCTCCCGTTTCCTGTCTGCAACATCATTTTTTTTTTTGCGCACCAATTCCGCCTAGTACGACTTCTGGCCACTACTCCTGCCACACAGCAGCATAGAGTGCATACTCCCAGCATATCCTAGTTCTTTGTACTTGCGTATACCCTTAAAATAATGTTGAATAACAACTTACGAACATTTCAAGTTACGAACGGCCATTTGGAACGTATCTCGTGTGTAAGTAAAGGAGCGTCTGTAATAATAAAACAAATTTAGTACTAAAGGAGGTTGTTATTGTCTGCTAAGTTATCACCATAACTTAACTGTCAGTTCTTAGTTTCCTGATTTATTTTCCATACATCTTCAGGAAAAGAGTTCAAAAAAACATCAGTGCATAGGTGTCTAAAATCCATTTTGGGCTTACAGACAATGTCAAAAAAATGTTTATCCGTCCTATAAAACAATTCTGTCTTCAACAGAATTCAAAGGGTGAAGCAGTTACTATTACACCCCAGAAAGTCTTTACCGATATTCCACCACCATCATCAGATTATTAATGCTACTGGGAAAACAGTTTCTTAAATCGAATTTTGATAAAACTGGACTGAAAATGAACTCTGTTTGTTTCGGCTAAATGTCTTCACACCCAAATTAGACATCTGCTCAGAATGACATCATGTGGTTTAAAAAGCAATACAAAAAAAGCAAATTCTCCTTCCTTCACTGGAGTCCAAATCCCTCTATCCCCACTTCCAGCCCATTCCCCCCACCCCCCCGCATTTCCGATCTGTCCCTAAGACAATTCGATTACTCTCTCCAGCTTTTTCCTGCTTCCATTGTGGAGCTGTCCAACACACCAGATGCAGAAGAAAACACAGACGGAAAAAAAACGAAAGGAAATTCAGTCCACCATGTTAGCATCCTTTTCCTAGCAGCCAGTTAACGTCAGCCCTGACCCGCGCTCTGGTACCAACACAGGAAGCCCGTGAAACGTCATCCTAGAGATGCATGATATACAGGCAGACCCAGGTTAAGGACGCCCAACTTACAGACAACCTGTACTTACGAACGAATTGACAGCACGCCTATTATCTTAAAAATTTTGTTTAAATACAATGGTTCATAATAATAAACGCTCGCACTACTTTGTGGTGCTTGTGTACCGTATTTAGTTTTTAGTTACTTTTATTATTACTGTATAATTAATATAATTATTATGTACTGTATTATCATGTTTCTGGCTTACCTACAAATTTGAGAGGCTTAGGAAATGGTTCTCATTCGTAACCTGGGGTCGGTGTGTACCCACAGTCCTCAGAGCCTACACCGTGAGGTTGGCAGGTGCCTTAAGAACTCTGCTGGGCCTCACTTAAGATCAATTTTGTAGATATCCTAACTACGCTGGGGAAAAAAGAGCGGACTGACTATATGACGAGTGACAGATGAAGGGATGGGCTATGCCCTACCCCCCCCCCCCCAATGCCAAAGTACCACAGGGCTGTCAGAAAGGTCCAAGGTAGCCCCACAGGCATGAACAGACATTTCTTAGCATTCCCTGCTCCATGAGAGTCATGCAAAAAAATGCGTACGGGAGGATTCTGGAGCCAAGCTGAGTGAATGACTGGCCAGATCTTCAGTGTGATCTTATAATGGGTCTGTTTAATGAAAAAAAAGAGCAAAGTGACCACACAAGCTACTGCTATCTGTATGCATCACACACATGAAATCAAAAAGCTGCAAAAATATACCATTAGAGCGTTACAACCAGAAGCAGTTCTACTTTCCAATAGGTGAAATATCTAGTTACAACGCCCTGCGATTGCCTCATGCACTGGAAAGACGCTGTAGGCATGTACACTGCGTTCACTACAGCTGCAGAATAGGCAGCTCACCATGTTCGCCTCTGCTGCTAAAGGCTGCCCTGAATTGCCATTGAGTGCAGAACAAAAGGCCTGATTCATGTACCGGCCAAGGAGGAGAAGCGGAGAATCCTTGCTTTGGCTCTCCATTTAAAGCTGCTCAGGGCCTATTCACACAGCTCTGTTGGTCTTGGCTTTTTTTCTGAGCACAGTTGGATGCTTGGAGTATGCCGTTCATTTTTGACTCGTTGGAGGTCTACTGTGTGCACGGGCTACAGGAGAATAGGGCCATCAGTAGGATGCTGAGTTCTTTGTTGACAGGCACTTAAATTACTCAGGAAATACATTTTTAGACCCCCAAGGCACGTGCGCTAAATGAATCCCATAATTTCTGTCCATTTGCTATTACCACTAGGTGAACCTAAACAAAAAAACAAATTTATCCTTTAATGCTCACTGCTGCACACGCAGTTCTCCATTTATGAATTTATTGCTAACAACAGGTTTATGTGTAACACCTATTTGATAACTTACTCATAATACAGGAAACAGTTCTGCAAATGTACAGTCTACCTTTTATAAAATCCATGATTTTATCAAAGCTCTTCCATATTTTGGTAAGGTATCTCTTCTAAGGAAGCACCTGCAAGTGGGTGAATCTGTATAAATAAAGTTAATAAAACCTACATTGCATGGGCAATGATTAACCTTTTATAAACAACTTCTGAAGTCTCTCCCCACATTGTCTGATTCTGTCTGGTAAAATCCAAGAAGAAATGCAAATGTTTGACACCCACTATATGAGTCCAAGGAGGTTTGGGATGACCATTGTCTTTGTGCATTTTTAAAGGTCGGCAGAGAAGCCTGTTGTGAGAGAATATCGGCATGCAGCATTATTTTGCTTGGCTAACTGCTGTTAACCTTGGCTGTCTGGTCTCCAAAGCTGTCTCCAATTATTGTGTAAAGTTCGACAACAGCGGAGTCGTACTGTATTAAAAAGGAAATCTAGCGTGTTAATAATAATAAAAAAACTAAATCATGAGTACGCGCTCATATGCATTTTCAAAACACAGATTGCAGCTCCATAAATATAGCGTTTTAAGAAATATTTACCAGAAAGGCGTGATTTAACAGCAACAATATTTAATACAACGAAACCACACCACAACAATATGTGGATGTCGCCTTTGGTAATTAAAACATGTCATAAGTTATTAACTTTATTATTAGTTATTTTTTATGCATTTATTTCGTAATTCATTTTAAAATATCGTTTTTCGCAGGTTAACAGTTTCCAAATTATATATAACCTTACTATATTTGATATAAACCGCATCTATTGACAGAATAAAACCAAATGAATTTCCTTAGAGGGTTTCAGTGATTAAAAAAATACTTAACAAGAGCTGGGAAGTGATTTAGTAATGAGTTTACAATCCTAACCTTTCTATTTTATTGCTGTGCAACAAAACTGTCACCTTCTATACAAACGTACTTCGTCATGACAACAGAAGTTTCGTTGGTGACATAAAAATCACCCACGTTTTTCGCGTCATCTACACATAATAAAAGTGTTACGCAGGGTCAGCTTTACTATGCCAAAACGTGGCACTAGAACCCACTACTATATATTTTGAATGGAATAAATCCACCCATGCAGCAATGCTGGTAAGTAAAAATGCCTTAATGACCGAAGGGAGGACAAGATGTAGTTTCACTCTTTCATCACATACCGTCTTCACAAAGAGGTCGCCCCAGTAACTTCACAGCGGTCCTTTGGAGCAATGTGCGTGTTGAAGCCGTCGATCCCTTCAGCCCAATTCATAAAAGCACCACGTGAAGCCCCGTCGCCCCTTCTTCTTTCCACACCGCAGGTCGAGCTATGAAAATGAGTAAACTTGAAGCGCTTTCATGTGAGTATAAGCGCAGTATCCCGCTCTGTGGAGCCGCTCTCATTCATTACTCAAGCCCGCGATGCAGCTCACGAGCGAGTGCCGCTCCGCCCACTTAGAAAAGCTCCGCCCGGGACGCTGTTATTGTCGCAAATTTAATGGCAAAAAGTTCAAAGCGACCTTGAACGACTGTCCATGTGGTTATTATTATGGGTGGCCGGTGTTAGGACTTAAATAAAATTGACCAAAGTCATTAAATATTCGAAGTTACCGGGTTCTGAAGAACCTCCTGAAGCTTCAGTATAGTCATTATTGGAAATACAGACCCAAAGTATATTGTATTTGGATTAAATGCATTTCTGGCGATTTCCACACCCTAAGGGAATAAACAAATTTAGAGAACTGGTCCAGTGTCAGAAGGGGTGACCCCATACAGTAGATCACGTATATATACATATATTGAGGAAACAGAGTTAACAGAGTTTAAACAGCGTTTACTATTCTACAATACAGAGAGATTTTTTAAGAATAAGATCAGGGTAGAACCAATTCAAATTGAATCAAATACAGTCCAGCAAAACAGGATTAAAATTACAACATTGTATGTATCCCAGTTTTGCAATATGCAAAGTGAATTATCAAAGTGCATTCCCAAAGCATGAAAGTACAAAAGCTGACAGCTGTTAGTTAGTGTGATGAATGAATGAGACACAGACCAATGGATGTTACGTGGAACTGAAATACTGTTCCTCATCTTTTTGGACTAATAATCTTCTCAATTCAAATGAACTGACTGACTCCAATTTGGAGGATAGAGTTTAACCAAGGCTCACAGAGTCCCGTATCGTGTTTCATAAAAAAATAAGCAATATTACAATATCATACAATATTAAGGGTACCAATGAAATTCCAGAAGGGTTTATTGACTTTGAACGGATTATTTTAATAAAAAAAAATATGTTTTGGTTTTTTTAACAAAATAATGTGCAGTGATCGGCTACATGAAGTGTGGGTTATGCTGACGCAGCAGCTTGGCTAAATGAAAGCTGTTGTCACACCGGGGTTCCGGGTGAAAGAGAAAACCGTATTTATTATTTATTATTGGCACAACAGAAGACATTCCGTCCGATATTAGTCTACCCTAATCTCGGAGAGGACAAAGCGCGCTCAGCTGGGGGGGCGGGCAAACAAGAGGGAGCTAAGCAACCAGACAACCAAACGAGGCAAAACACGCAGGGGCGGCTTTCCTGGGTGTCGTGCTGAGGAGCAGGGAGAAGGTGCTAGCTTTCGGCTACATAACTATAGCCAGAGTGGAGAGGGTCCTAAATGTCCTCCGCAGGGCAAGGGGAAGGGCTTCTGTACGGGTACTTGTGGCTGACAGGAATTATTGCACTGGTCGATATAACTGTATAGGCTTTTAATTGATTCATGTAAGTGTGTAGCTACTATAGCGAATCAACGCATCCGTTTCAAATGTTAATAATATCCTTCAGATATACATGGGAAAAACTGATAAAATTGTAAAACTGACATTTTTTCTGTCTTGTAATGGTAAGTATTGAACCACTGCTTTCATGTTATCATGTTTTGTTGCCTGAACAGCTGTATTCCTCTTTGAAATTTCAAACAGCAGTTTAGCTGACTCCTTTTAGAATAAATAATTATACATTTTCCATATACATACCAGTATAGGGTTGTGGTGGGCCTACAATCTATCTCTGGAAGTGCAGGACTCAGGCAGGGATGCCAGTCCATCATACAGTCATTTCTATATGCCACATTCTGCAAGTATTGGAACAGGCGGTCAAAACATTGCTACACTGTAAGAAACAAGAGTACAGCCCTGGTACGGTTTTGCTTCCCAAGGTACAAACCACATTAATGTCCCCCAAATGGTACAAAAATGTTCCTCACTACACTACTAGCTTATATGTTCCTCATTCCTGCACCTTAAATTAGTCTAATAGGTACATTTATCTACAGCTAAGGTACAATTGGCAGATTCTCCAGGATACAGCCCCAGTGACACGCAAAGGTACAACTTGGTACTTTTTCTGACAGTGTGTATTGGTCAATAAATTTGGATTTTTGGAGACCAAAGTACAGTTTACATCTACAAATAATTATAATAGCACTTTCTGTCTTTTTAGCATTTTAGCGCGAATACTGAGGACAAATTGCTACACTTGTTTTTGTACGGTTGCACAGTAAACCAGTTACAGAAAAAAAAACTAAGGTGCTACACTTATGAAAACAGTACAATACCACCATTTTGGGAAAAAAAAACAATACTTTTATTATGTGCTATTTGATCTGGTTAAAAGGAATCTACCTCTTTAAGTTCAACACTAACAGCAGTGATGTTGCACTAGCAAGGGGGGCTTTGGTTGGGGAAAACAACCGTGACTGACCCACAGCAAGCGTTAAGTAATTTGAGAGCAATAGAATAGTGGAGTAATTTTTCCGCTTTGTTCACAGATTAGATAAGAGATGGCAGCAGCTTCAGCACCTGAATTCATTGCCAAAGAGGGGGCCTGAAGTGGAGATATTTCAGCTATGCAGTGAATGAAAATGGCAAGCCCCTAAACACTGCTGTGCAAGCCCTGTCTTAAAGTCTGTCTTGCAAAGTGAGGCAACTTGTCAAACCTGGCCAGACATCCGTCAGACAGACATCTCAACCACTTCAAGGAATTCAAAGACCGACAGGTGATAGCTGACTAGTTCGCTCGCCTGTTATGTCCATTAGAAATCAAAGTGATCGACAAGGCTCTCTATAGCAGTAATATGCAGGGTTTGGACAATGAAACTAAATCACCTGGTTTTAGACCACGGCAATTTATTAGTATGATGTAGAGCCTAATTCTGAGGCCAATACAGCATCAATTCATCTTGGGAATGACAGATACAAATCTGGTAAAGTGGCCAGAGGGATTTTGAGCCATTCATCTTGCAGAACAGTGGCCAGGTTACTGCATGAAGCTGGTGGAGGAAAATGTTTGCTGACTCGCTTCTCCAAAACACCTGTCACGCTTCCGTAATACGGGGCAGGGAAACAGGCTCAGGAGTCCCAGGAATAGGAGAAACAAGGGATTTATCTAAGGTGAGACACATTCAGGAGTATAGCACACTAGGATGGAATGAGTTCAATGACCAGACTAGGGAAACATTCACGTAAATGCACTTAAATACACAGAAAGCAATAAACACAACTAGAAACAGCTGATAACAAGAGGATTCTACATGAGGTAAATGGGGGTTGTAGTCATAAGGAGGATTGGAATGACTGGGGCATGACATCACCCCAAAATGACTCAATAATATTCAGATCTGGTGCAGGCCAATGGAAACGTTCAACTTTCATGTTCGTCAAATCACTCTGTCACCCGTCTTGCTGTGTGTATTGGTGCATTATCATCCTGATACACAGCATCACCTTAAAGGTACAGTATAATGTATAATGTTCGAACCACTAGGTGAATGTTTGGGCTGCAATATCATGGCACTCCCTAGGCACACCACTTGTTCTAGATGGGCGTGTCACTGCCAAGGACTACAGAATGGTTTTGGAGGTCATCACTGATCCACCTCTGTGTTGCACTCTGGGTACACAACAGTCCGAGTAATAAGCCTTTGTGGAGCTTCTCCACACCGTAACTCTCCTGGATGTGGGAAAGACAGTGAAGCTGGACTCATCAGAGAACAATACATTTCAATACATTTCTAGGAAAGCTGATTTGCCGCTGTTTGTTCATTTTACATGTATTAGCAAACAAGCCAAGAGGCCAGGTAATTACAGCTTAGTTCAAGACATTTTTCAGAGGAGGTAGTGATTATATTTTATAAACTAGTAAAGGAACACCTGAACCCATCTAACTAGTATTCCTAGTGTGACATAATTAGTAGGTAAATGAACAGCAATATTTCAGTTCTGATTCTGAGGTTTACCTGTGCAAGTTAACAAATAATACTCAATGTTTGAACAGAAAGTTTTGTTTAAAGAGCCTCTTTACTACAAGGCTAAGTCAAGGTTTCACAGAAACCTAATATGTCATTTAAAAAAGAAAAAATGGTTCTCAAACAATAGCAGACTCTTATTTGTTCTCTCAGTGTTTCACTAAAAAAATAACAGAAAGAAAATGGAACTTGATTGGTAGCTGGTTATTTTGTAGTGTCAACTGAATAGCCAAATATGAACCCCAGTGCCAAAAAGTGACCAAAACTTAAAAGGAACAAACAAACGCAAACACGTAAAATCATGTGACCTCCTCCACCTGCTTCTCTTCTTCAATCATTCTCTTCAGCACAACTGGCCTATTTTACCCACACCATTCCATCATAACCTGTCAAGAACGCCCAGAAGAGAGCTGTCTGGCTGGCTTGTTCTGCCTCCCGCCAGCTCTAGGGATGAAGACACAGTAAGAACATAAAGGTCTATGAAGGCAAATCCATCTCCTGTCTTAAATGTACTCATCTGTTGTGTTCTGTGTCCAACTTCAACTTATGCTTTGAGCATACTGTTTAAATTAATTTTCTTCAGAAAATTGTCCATATTGTGCATTATATTGATTTAGGCTATAGTTATCTGGGTGATACACTGAAAGGGTTCAACATGAGCAACTTATATTTAAAATAATGTTTATTTAATAGTCTGTTAGAATAGTTTAACCAGAAAAGGTCATAAAAACCAAAGTGTAAATGATAAAAACATCAATGACATATGTAATCCAAAGAGACTTATAATGTCTACTTGTAAGTCATTTTGCTCTTTGTGTTCTGTTTCCAGCTGTACCCATATTATTGTGGTCATTATCCTCTTAAAGGCCCGTATTATTGTGTGCGTCTGATTATAATGTAATTCTCATTGCCATCAAAGGTTCTTGAAGACTCTTATGATGATATGTTTTGTTCCCATGCCACAATATCCCAATTTTTCCAGCAGAGACAGGGGCATGCCAGTAGGCAGCCAGCAAGTTGTTGGTTCTGATTCAGTTGTATTAAGTGCCTTCTAAACAGATATGTCAAGTGTGTCAAGCTGGGAGATTATAATTCTGTGAATGACAAAAAGGATTGGTTACTTGATCAGGAGAGTACTTGATTACTTCTGCAATTTGTAACCAGCCCTAGCAAATGCTGCTTTTCAACAGATCACTGGTGGAAGAGGCAAGCGAAATCAAGTCTTTCAACTCTGTATACATCGCCCCCCCCTGCTTCTTTGCCAGGGTACTCCTTGTTTTTTAGTACAGATTACTCTTAAAAATTAATAACTTTTTGCAAACAGCACGCCAACATCAATAATCAAAACTAGAGGTAGGGCCTCTCTGCAATGCACTAGCTGCTTTCAGAAGAACATACTGTACAAACAAAGCTGTTTATTGCATTCAGTGCTCAGGGCCTCAGCTGCAGGCACTGTGGGTATGACAGGAACTCTGGGATGCTGGTGGGATCTCCAGTAGCCTCCCATCAGAAAAGCCAGGGTGAAATTGCCTTTTTAACATTTGGGCTACTTGGCTGATGGCTTCCTTTGCAGAGCAATGTTCAAAAGAGGAGATGTCAGAAGGGGAAGAGATTATGACCTCATCCTGTGCCGCCTTCGTACAAGACCGCGAGGGCCCATAGCACGGGGTGTATCGATCGTTCAGAACCAGAGGCAGCCATGCATGTGTTCCTGTGACTCTGAGAGACCTGCTTACACTTCCCCAAGCATTTTGAAGGGGTCAAAGCTTGCCTAACCCACTGGGTTATTGATAAATAATGCAGGTATGGTGTTGCTCAGTAGTCTGTGAGCATAAAGAGTGATGTTAATTGGACCTACAGTACAGTCAATGCCAAAGACAAGTAAAAACAATAACGTAAAATAAACAATGTACTGTATATAAGAATCAAAATTTCCCTCAAAATGTGTAGAAAAATTACTTATCTAATAAAATAAGTAGGTTAGATCTTCAATAGTGATGAAACCAGTAGAAGGTTGAGAACCTGGAATCAGGAAAACAATGTCATCCTGAACATTAGCGAGACAAAAGGGGCGACTGTACCTTTAAGAGGAAACAGGTGAGGCACAACAACCCCCTCACCATCGACGGGGCACCTGTGGAGAGGGAGTCCGGCTTCAGATACCTGGGTGTCCACATCACAGAGGACTTCACAGCACACACATCACAGCCTTGTTAAAAAGGCACGTCAGTGCCATCACCACCTCAGGATGCTGAAGGACTTCAAGCTGGCTTCCAAGATCCTGAAGGCATTCTACACCTGCACCATGGAGAACATCCTGACTGATTTCACTGCACAGCGATATTGTGCCTGATTTTGTATGTGACAAATAATAAATGAAACTTTATATTGCTCCTGTTGCACAGGAAGTCATGTGCTTTCTACAAAGATTTCCTGTTTCACATATGTTTCTATGATGTCACACACATTTCAAATCCCTTTGTTATTCATTAATACAGGAAAGTCTAAAGAGCATTCATCTCAGATGAGATTATAGGTTGTCAACCTTTACAAATTAGCTAATGGCTACATAAAGATTGAGAAATACTAAAAATACTATTGAACACAAACAAGGCAATTATTTAAAAATGTATAAGCAATAAACACTTGAAAATATACCTGGAATAGGATGAATCAGCTTATTGCCCACCCACACAATGAGATTTATGGTGAGAAAGGTAAAGAACCCAAAAATCCGTGATTCTTAACTGTATAGTTTGCTTGAATCTCTGGGGCATCAGCAGCAGAGGTGGGTGACTCGAGTAACATGACTTGACATGAGTCAGACAACTCTAATTTCTTATGACTTGAGACTTGCTTTCCAATTTATGAAAAAGACGACTTGACTTAGACTTGGATATTGTTCACTTGAGACTGATTTAGGTGTATTATAAATGACTTGTAAACTCGCTCATTCTACCCCTGCAATTAATCTTAGTTTTCACCTTGATTTTTTCCTGGCATCACTGGCTCCACAATCATGTTGTGTTTCTGACTGCTTTTATTGAAGCCTCAAAAATGCTGTGCCTCTATTAAAATGCCAAACAAACATGACAAACATGCCCATTTTAAAATAATAAAGACATTCCAATATTTTTCTGCTAATTGGAATTTTACTACAAGGACTCTTCACTTAGGGAAATGTAAATATTACCGAGACACATAAAATGACTACTTTTTAAATGACTCAGTATTAAATGTATTAAATTATTATTCAATTAATTATGATGCCATTTATTATAGTTACTCAAGGATTAACCTTGATTTGACTTGACTTGCTTGAATAAGGACACTGAACTGATTAACTTGCTTAATTCTAAAAGAGCACAATATAAGACTTGACTACAAACTTCATGTTTAGGAGTTGTGACTTACTTGTGATTTGTGTATATGTGATTTAGTCCCATGTCTAATCAACAAAAGCTTTTTGGAAGAGTTTCTCAACAGAAGCTATTCCCTAGACAATGTCACAAAATGTAGCACCTGAAGTTTGTCAAGTAGGCCTATTACTGGAAATAAATTTGTAATTATATGTTGTGGTCAAATAAAACAATGGTTCAACTTTTTGGTGATGCACACCATCGGCATGTTTGGTGAAAAAAAGAGACAGCATTCAAAGAAGAGCACCTGGTTCCCACTGTCAAATGCGGTGGTGGATCACTGATGCTTTGGAGCTGATTAACTCCAAGAGGTCTAGTGGCTCTTGTGAAGATCAAGAGCATCATGAATTCCAGGGAATTTCAGGACATTTTAGAACCTACCTTCCTCTGACAGAAGGTTGAAACATGGCTGTAGATGGGCCTTTCAAGTCAATGATCCCAAGCCCACATCTAAATCAACAGAGAAATGTTGCAAGAAGACAAAATGAGGATTTTGCAATGTCCTTCTCAGTCTTAATTTGAACCCCATTCAGAACCTGTAGTGTGAATTGAAGAGGGTTGTCCATCACTGTAAACCCAAGAAGAACGCGGAACAGAAGAGATCCAAAATCTGTCTACTAGTGCTCTCCAAATGAGTTAATTTACAGAAAGAGGCTCAGTGCAGGTATCCTTGCCAGGGAGGCATCACTAAGTATTAATTAAGCACGGCGCTTCCAATATCTGTGAAACCTAAGTTTTCCATAAAAATTGCATTACTAAACAATTATTTTTGTTAAAACAAACAAAAAAATCAACAAAATTGTGTTAAGATAATATGTTAGGCTTGCACTATTGTTTAAGCCTAAAATACACTCATTGCCTTTGTGGTTCATCTTAGACATTAACGCTGAACTCATCTTCATGAGGGCTGCCAGTCATTTTGAAGCTGATAGTACAGGCTAAATATTGTGTTAAATTTCAAGGAACCCAGTCCTTCCTGGTGGTGTATACACTCACCTAAAGGATTATTAGGAACACCTGTTCAATTTCTCATTAATGCAATTATCTAATCAGCCAATCACATGG
>JAODJW010000094.1:20845904-20864733 GCA_026777045.1 Hyperopisus bebe
TCTCCATTGTGTGTTTTTTTTTTTTTTTTTTTTTTTTTATGGACCCCCCCCCACCTCCCCCCGGTTTCTCTTACTTTCCGGCACATTCGCCCCTCCAGCACACTTCCTCCCGGTAAAGCTCAAGTTACCGACGGCGGGGGAAAGGAACGCGGTATGTGAACTAATCCACTGCGGCAGCTGCGAGGGACGGCCAAAAAGCGACAAAGATGCATGCAAAGTGCCGTCTATTTCGCCCATGTTTGGCAGGCTAATAACTACAGTATTCCATATGGAAAATGCATAAATCCATACTGGGAAGAAGCAGTGAACTTTAACGAAGTCGGGCTTTTCCTTTTTTCTAATGGTCATTTCATAGAAAAAAAATTCACCCGGAGACCTATACATTTTAGTCCTTTGTCAGTTTTACAGGCCTGTATGTAAATCCTTGTCCCAGATTTCCGTGCCTGTTGTCCTGCTTTTCGAGCTAAATGTTTCCAGTCAGTTGGGAGCATCTTATCAGATCGCCACCAGACTAAGGGCATATTCAAGCTGATCTGCAAGTCTGGTGGCCTGGGACCCCTGGCTCTCTGCAGATGCCACTTAGTCTGGCCGAGGTTGGCGAGGCGTGACTCCTTACCGACATCCAGAGGATCACCCGAGTTCTCGGAAGAAGGGAAGTGCGGGAAAGTGCAGGACCGTGGCTGCAAACCGGGCATCTTGCTGAGAGCGCTGTCTGCTCTCAAGTTCGTGTCTGTGTGCAGCCTGTGTCGGCTGTTCTCCATGCTGCTTTTCCAGAAAAAGAAACAAAACAAAACGTACGCAGCAAGAATATTCAAAACAAAACATATGCAGCAAGAATATTCGCAGGACTGAATTTGTACCGGATTATCCAGCATGTGTATTTAATGTCCCTTGTGCTCTGTTATGCATTTTTTGTGGACATTAAAACATCATCCTCAGAAAAAAATTCCTCTACTGGCCCACTGTTTTGGGATTTTATCCGTGACAATTCATCAAGTGGGAATGTTCTCAAAAAACTGTCCTCGTCATCATCATTATCCTCATCCTCTCAGTGTGATGCCTGCCAGTGGAGCACCATAGTCTGTCTAGCTGAACTCGCCCCACCTGGAGTAGCACCCCCTCTGCAGTGTAGGTTTCCAGTGGACTTTAATGGTGTGGATTGAGGATGATGATTCTTATACCCTTTCCAGGTGCAGACTTGATACTATCGTTGGTTTCACTGCAGACGCCTGCTTAGCCAAGAAGATGCTTTGGCCTGGCCTTTTCATAGAAGAAATAGGTGACAGTTCCTCTGGGTGACAGGAGGAACAAAGGACTGACATAAATGATTTCAGCCATGCCCTTATTTGGAGTTCACTCACTTAGCAGACCTGCTTTCTTGATGAAAATGCGAAAGGAGCATTTTTTTTTTTTATGTCCTGGAATCGCCCTCTCCCCTGATGTTTAATTATAGTCTATAGCTATTTTAAAGGAAGCCTTGGTTTTAGGAGGTTCAGCTTCTCCTTACACTCTTTTGTATAAAAGCCCTTTGAAAATTTTAAAATTTCACTTCTAATCTTTTAGCTACCTTTATTCGCTAATGGATTTTTGAGATCATTGTAAACACAATTACCCTTGTAACATAAAGCGCTCCTTCGTGGAAATGCAGCTTTTTGTGTGAGAGTGCTTGAAAGGCGCTGCCCTATGGGATCATTTAACCTTTGACATTTTTAGCCGCCCACACACGGACAAACTGCGTCAAGTATAGTTTGCACTGGAGGACCTTGGAAGTAGGCTTTACCCGCAAGTGACATCCACTGACAAGGGGGCTATGGGTAGCTCAGCCTCTTCTCTTACTGCAGAAACGGAGTCGGATCATGGGTTCCGCAGCACGCCATACTCATCATCGCCCCCTATGGGCTGGTTAAGGAACAGCCACAGCAGCCCAGTTTGGGGAACCACCTTCATCTCCCGGCAGCAGCAGGCGCCGATCCCGCACCGTGAGCGCAGGTAAGAATGACGGTTTGGAGCGGGACGGTATGGAACGTACCGCTGTTTTTCCCCATTTCCTCAGCTAATGGTGATTCACTCCTGCATTGTCTGCAAGGTGTGGAGGTTTGGCACTCATTAATGAGTCATGCAGTGAAAGTGTAGTTATTGTGAAGTGCATCGGGCTGCTGTTAGCCTGAACTCAGAGACCTTGGATCTGGTTGTTCCTCACTGTCAGCCCTGTGCACGACGATGACCTGCATTATTCTGTCACAACAGGATGAGTGCTTCACTGCCAAAGCCCAGGGCTGTTAACGTGCTTCACTGGCACTACCTGCATGCGGACATCCCCTGGGATCCGATTGACGCTGGGGCGTTGGTCTTCGCGAACCCCTCTCGTGTCATTACTGGGGGCTTGATGTTGATTGACTCGAGCATGTGCTTGTAAGCGTGATGGCTGCCGTCTCTGCCAGAATGCTCTAGTTTTTTTCACCATGTCTGTCCATTGCTGAGTGCAGGGGATCCGTGCAGAATTCCATGGAAAGATACCATCAGATCATATGAAAGTGGAGCGAGGTTTCGGAATGGAGCGTGTCATCTGACTACACTGCACGCTCCTTTTGTCCTCCAGATGAAAGCCTCTTGCATTTCCGAGCCACCAATAAGGCATTTTTTTTCTCTCAACCACCAGCAGAAAGTTCAGCGCCATCTATGGAGGTAGTATTTGAAAGGTCCCTTTAAGAAAGTCCTCTGTTTGCCTGGACCCCGGCGAAACGGCTGATCGACGTGGCGGCACAGAGCACCTGCAGTTTATCGAGCCGCGGCCGCTAACGATTCCTCAAATGGATGGGGGTTAAGTGTTCTTGTTTCGAAGACAACCTGCCTGAATATAGAGAACACGCCATCCTCTCTGATGGCTTTAGAGTTGGATTCAGATGTTGTGGACGAGACGTGCACAAGTCGCCGTGACCTTGAGCTCTGCATTCTCCGGCCTCCAAACAAATCCATTTGGCTGGGCCATCGATGGCGTGTTAGACTTCATGATTGAAAAGCTCGATCTAGTTTGATTTTTTCAGCCATCTGCTTGCCACTGAATTCAGTGCATCCCATAATACACATGCCACTTTTCACTCCTCTCTAATACTCGGAGGGTGAGTGCAGCTTTGAGTTTTCTTCAAAACTTTGAAATGTATGTTGTTGGCTCAGAGAGTAGACTCACTCCACTCTCGTCTGTGGTTCAGGGTCCGCATGTGTTTTGCCCACCCTCCCTGGGTCTCTGTAAGTCTCCTGGAGCAGGCAGACATCAATGACCATACCTGGGTAGCAGGTTATCAGATACAGATAATTGGCCATGCAAGCCGTACCCTGGCCAAACTCTCCCAGCTCTTCCGCAGTTCAAGCCGAAGGTGTCTGGCCTTGTTTCCCATGCCGAGCAGCCTGGGATAGAGATGGGCCTGGGGTTGGATGCCGGAGCTCTCGATGCTCATTAGGAATGGGGTAACCGGTGGGGCTGGGAGGGGCCACATCACCCCACGATCCGCTCTTGGCTGGGTCAAGTGCAAAGCAGGCCAGGGGTGACAGGAGTATGGCGGGGCCTTACTCGCAGGGGGCGGATGAATGGGTTCCGATGGTTCCGTTTAGATTTATAGCTGCTTAAAGATTTTTAAAGTCATTTTTTTTTGTTTTTCTTCCTCCTTTCCTCCCTGCCGAGGGTATCCCCATAGCAACAGGCCTCTGTCTGTATACCCAGCTAAATACTGGTGTCAATCAGCAACACATGTACTGTACTCTCCAATCATTTCTATGGGTAGAACCCTAATCCCAACAATGTCAACCTTAACCCCTGCCCAGCCCTAACCTTAACTAAAAATAGCCAAGCAAAATACAATTTTTTGGCATTTTAGTTTTTTGATTGCAGTCACAGATTTTTCTAAAATTTAATTTCCCCTTATGGGGACTGACTAAATGGTCCCCACAACATCAAAACAACAAGTTTTTATGGCATTGTGGGGACATTTTGTCCCTACAATGTAATGTATACCTGGATATACACACACATGCAAACACACTGTCTCAGTCAGCTACACACACACTGACTGGTGTGTCCCCCCCCCCCCCCCCCCAGAGTAGCACTCCCCCCTGGCCCCTTGTGACAGGCCTGGCTGGGGAAGCTGAAGTACACACAGTAGACTGAGTTGCCTCTCTCTCTGTCGTTAATTGATGTAGGCCTCCCTTAATTCCTCAAAGAGTACGCATAACTCTGGACCGGGTAAAATGAGGCTAGAGTTTATGGGACGCTCCCGCCTCGGTACTGCCGTTCTCCCTTTCTCCATCATCCCCCCCCACCCCCCATCAGCGATTAATTAGCCTTTTGATTTTGCTTTCCAAATTAGTTAACCTGATGTGACTTGGCCGCTATTTTTAATAACACTTAAACGAGTGATCCTCTGACTGTCCTATGTTCCTGTCTACCCTGTGGCAATATGATGCAGAATGCAGGAACGGTTCAAATGAAGGATACTGTAGCCCCGGTGCACCCTGGGATACGGCCTACAACAGAATTGCCCCAACCCTTAGGAAAGGCTGTCTCTGCAGGGCCTCTGGACCCTTGCGACCTTGACTCCCCTATTTGAGGCCACAGGGTCTTAGGGATTTCGCTCGCTGGTGTTTTACTGGGCCCCCTGTTCCAGATGCACTCCATTCTTGTTGCCATGGTGCCTCTTTAGGGGTCGAAGGTGATGAGCAGAAAGATGCTTCTGCGCTGTTCAGTCTTTGAGCTGCTGCTGTAATACCAGCTCATTAGTGCATAGAATCGCATTACATTTATCTAGGGGATGATTTTCTCTAAATTGATGTACAAATGAGGAGAATAGGGGGTCAGAGAGCAGGGTCAACCAGTGCCCAATGCCCCTGGAGCATTTGGGGTTAAAGGCCTAGGGCAGTGGTGATATAGTTACCATGGCAGCCATAAGATTCAAACTTCTTACTGTTCTTAAGGTTTTTATTTATGAGCCATCTTGGAATCAATTTTAGAGGAAAGCCCATCCAAGCATCAATGTAGGCGTTTATACTGTAATTTGACCTTTTTTTAGAATGTGAAAATCATTTCCCAAATCCAGATATCCGTGCAAAATGATGACAGTGGGCATCAGACTTAAGGGAACATATAAAAGATTTTCTACCATTATTATGATGGATATATTGTGCCTTTTGGGGATCATAAGCTATTATCTAAAAATTCAGTTAGTACAATGTGCCTCTAAAGGACTTCTGCTTCATCCAAATATTTTCAGTTTTTCTGAACACTATTCGGGCGAAAGATGTCAGGGCAACATTTATTCGTTAAATATGGGCAAAACGGATTAATATTTAGTTTAATGGGCATTGACAGAGATTAAGGCTTTACTTCCTTGATTGCTGAGGTGTGATGCACACTTGCATTTTTAAACGGAAAGATAAAAATGTATTATTGTGCTTGCTTTTCTATGGTAGTCAGCTGAGGTCAAGACATCATTTTTTAAATATTAAGGATCAGCCATACAGAGAAAGGTGCTGAATTACACACCTTAGTGTTCGAGGCCCAGCAGAAGTTTCCGTGACGACATGGGGCCAGCCGGCCGGGCCCTTGGGCCAGGATGGGAGCGGATGTTCAGTGGTGGTTTCCTTGGAATCAGGACTAGAATCAATGACGTCGGCTGCATTACGGGATTTACATTCCCATGACTATTCCACTGCAGGGAGGTGATGGATCAAGGACTAGGTTGTAGGATATTGCTCTTTTGCACTCTTGTTTTTTTACATTTCTTTTTTGGTAGAATTAATAGCAGGATAAACTCAAACCAGTTCAGTGGAAACACTGTATAAAACCAAAAACTTGAGATAAATTAGCGGAGGATTGCTGTGCGAGTCTGGGAGGCCTTCCTTCCGGGTAGCACCATGAACTGCGGGATACGGCGTCTGTCAGAACGGAGCCAGCTGGTGGGAATCACTGCGGAGCAGGGAGGCCCCCCCTGCCCACACACGGGGCTGGGGGGCTGTTGGCCCCGCTGTCTCCCAAGCACGGGAAGATCACCTAAGGCTTAGACTCTCGCTAATTAGGCACTGCGTTGTGACTCAGTCGTTCCAGAAGCACGGGAGAGAATGACGTGGGCACTTCCTGGCCAAGGTGGGCTGATTCAAGAATTTCTTGCATGTTTGCAGAATATATGGAATGGCCTCATCGCTACACGGAAGCACCTTGTTATTCCGGATCCTCGTTCCCGGAGTGTCTTTTACCCTGGATCAGCATATGAGGGATCCACAGAAGACCAGCATATCTCTTTAACTTCTTTTTGCACTTAGCATCATTTATCTTCCTTTTTGAAGCACAGGGTAGATCTGTTATAGGTGGAGAAGTATGATACTTTGGTTAACATATTGGTATTGGCCGATGTTCATTTAAGAATAAAGACATTGAGGTGTCAGTCTTGGTCTGTAATATCAGTTGATATTTAGACTTTATCAGTATTCAAAGTTAGTAGCCCCAGAGCTACTAAATTAATGGAGATTGCTTTGGGTGATTAGCCATTTACCACAGGGGAGGATGAGGGATTTTGTCAGCTCATTCACCGCTTAGAAACTTCCAAGTTGGTGATACTTCACTGACGTCTCACTGCCTGAATTGTATGATGTGGTTACTATACATATTCATAAGATCATAAGAAGTAACGTCACTGACATCAGTGCCACTGCAGGTTTGTGGAACTCAAAAATCAGCTGGTTATCGGTGTGCATAATATCAGACAAAAATATACCGGTTTATGGTATTGGCCAAAATTTCCACATTGGTGCGCCACAAGGCCCTGCAGTTTGTTCTTTGGTCAAAATGTCAACGTTTGACATCTTGACGAGTGACCTGCAGCTTTGAGTAATGTGTAAAGTGATGAGCACTAAAAACCAGACATAAGAGCCTTTCCTGCGAGAACTCCAGTACCTGAAGCTCACTGCAGCCACACCGCTCCCATATGCTTCAGTCGTCTTGCTTCCAGTATTAATGCCGATGCTCTGTGGAATCGTTATTCAGTCTTTTTCGGCATGATAAGCCCAAAAGTACTTACACCTTCTTTAATGCCGTAATGTGTCCTACATCTCATTGTAATTGGCTTGTTATTAATGGGAAGCACGTTTTGGACAATTACATTTTAATATGCCGAGTCTGAATAGATGTGCTAGCGAATCCCTCTTTGAGTGAAAGTGCAAGTTAATAAAGATGCCAGAATGCAATCAGTCCATCTTGCGTAGACGGGTATGTGGTACTGGGCTGTGTTGGCACTGGAGCATATGCTGGGAGAGCACAGAGGGCAGGAAGGGAAAACCGTGGCTGGGATGCCAGACAGTTGCAGGGCACACACTCGCACACGTCGGGCACTTTAGAGAAGGCTAATGGGTCTGTGGGGGAAGCCTGGAGTACTCGGAGAAAGGCCTCATGACAAGGAGAACATGCAAACTCCTCACATACAGGGCTAGGGGTGAGCGGCTGGCTGCTAACCCTACAGCTACAGTGCTGACCTCTGAGCCTCCACGCTGCCAATCTGAACGCTAGTGAAAACATTCATCCCATGCTCCAGTGCAAGACATGTCGCGCATGTGCTGATCAGCACCCTAAGGAACAGGTGAGAAACACAGGATCTGCAGGCCGCAGCACGTCTGTGTGGGTTACACATGACCTACAGCCCGTTCGGTTTTCTTATGTCAGGCTTCCTGGCCTTATCTTCATCCCTAACACGGTCGCTCATTTCTTCAGACCCTTAGGGGTGGTTGAGCTGTAACAGCCCCTGCTAAGGAATCGAGACACACAGATTATCAGTAGATAGATTATTACCACCTAGTGCCCCGTGCTGCGATCTGTCTGACCACCTGCACTGATGGTTCCCTTCGCATGGGCGTCCCGAGTCCTTTTATAGGCGCACTGCGCCGCATTCGCTCAGACTTTGGGAGCTTCCTTTGAAAAATGCGAGCGAGTCGGCGGTGTGCAGGTTAGTTTTCCTCTTCAGTGCCTCGTCTCACACCAGCTCTGTGCTGACTCACCCGGCCGCGCGGATGCTAATGAGCGCGCGTGTGGGCCTCGGCGGCAGCCTGCCGCTAAGTAAGCGTCACTCCCACTCTCCTCATTTTGAATGTGCCGTCCCACTGAGAGGGGATGGATGGTAACTAAGTTAGGGCTGTGAACACAATGAGAGACGCGGCAAAAAAAAAGAGCAAATCTCCACTACCTGCTTGGAATCAATAACAAGTTCATATGGGACTGGACAACTGTCTGAATGTGGCTGGCTGACATGGGGGAGGGCGGGGATTGAGTGGAGGTTTGGTTCGGAGTTAAGGAAAATGGGGGGTAGAAGCAAAAGGAGGAAGGCGGATGGGAAAGGTATGGACAACAACAAGGTCAGGATATGTGGTCTTTAAGCCCATGAACAAAACAGAAGATTGAGGTATTTTACCGACAACTAAGGCCCAATCCCAATACCCCCACTTAGCCCTACCCCTTTGTTTTGCGCGTACCCACGTACAGTAGTGTTGTCCCATTTCTTTTTTGCAGCGAGGGGTAGTGGTGTTCAGCCAACAGTTGGTGAGAGTCAGTGACTACCTGTCGCACCAGTGTCTGTAGCCTGGTTGGTCCCTGTTGGTGCTGTTTCTTCTGTTTTAGTAGTTAAATCGATATCGAAGCTGGTTGAAAACTGACTTCTTTAATTGGGCTGTATGACAACTGTCACCTCTAGTCATGCCGTTGTGTTCTAGCAAAAATTAGTTGTTGGGTGGGAGACCCAAGGGTGATTCGTCACCCCTGATTACACTAGTTTTTTTTTTTGCCGTTGGCCTGGTGCATACCCAGACTTAACGGGGATCACTTTTATACTTGGCCTGTTTCCTGAAAACATAGTTTATCTCATAAATGCGCTGTAAGGATGGTTCTTCCATACTGATTGGGCCAATTTTGAATCCCACGCTTCTGCTTACTGTGATTCCAGCTTGTTTAACCATGATCACAGACAAAGCTGCTAAATAAGTTCAATGATATTGGCACTTTCTCGGGCAAGGTGTAAGCACTATCTTCCAATCGACCTTGCCAATTTCTCAACCGTAGGACTAGGAATCTTCAGTTTTACAGCTGCATTTCACGCCCTCTGTCCTGCCCGTGCTGGCAGTACAGGATGACACACATTACATTAGTCTGACAGACAGGAAGGATTGGAGAGTGCTTTAGAGTGTGAGAATGTAGGAATCGTGGATGAACAGCATGTAGAGCTCCTCCAGAAGCCTACGCGTGTAAAAAAAAAAAAAAAAAAAAAAAAAAAGTGTGGTAGTCTTTATGAATGGAAGAACCCTTGTGTTTACCATAATCCACATCCCTCCCCCTCCCTAGACTGATAATGGCGCCTGGGCTACCCACCGCAGCTTCCGGGCTCGTTAATCGTGCTCTGCTGTCGACATTTCCCCGTCGCTTTTGCACATGGTGATTATTGTGTGCATTAGCAGTGTTGGATATTGACGTGCTGCGTTCTGAAGCTACTGCTGGCGATTCACTTGCCTTTCTTCATCTGTTTACAGCGCCAGACTCATTTTTTAATTTAGCATTGGTGAGTGTCTTGCAAAGCGTTAGCCAGCAGGGGCAGAGACGTGCGCATTAGCATAGCAGAAACGGGACACGTGTTCTTTCCAGTTTGGTGATTTGGCAGCTAGGTCAAGTAATCAAACTAATTAAAAAAAAAAAAAATAACAAATGAAGAGCATCCCTCCTAGCGCCCTGCAGATGAATTAGCTAATTTTCCATAGCTAACACAAATGAATATGCTTTATTCCCTGTTGTACTTATTGAATATAAACAGTCTAAAAATATTAAGGGTTGGCTCTTAAAGTGTCTGTTGATTAAAGGCCTTGATGTAACCGTGGAAACTTATTTTTGGGTGGGTTGGTTGAAGTGAGCTGCATCCTGAGGCTGGGACCCTGCCATCCTCAATCCTTCTCTGAGGGAGGCGCAGAGGACGGAAATTAGCTCACTTTTTGTCTGGCGGGGTTCATGGCTGGCTTCCTCTCCCTTCCGCCCAATCCTATGGGTAGGAGTCCTGGAGTGGCTGTGTCCTCTGGGTGCTCAGCAAACACTGGATCCCACTGATGTCATCCTGCATCAGAGGCACTGGGTCTATACCCCACCCCTCCCAGCAGAGTTGGCATGGGGACCGTACGTTGAGTGGGAGTTCTGTGCTGAGATTAATTGGCCATTTCAAACCAAGGGGAATGAGAATTAGGTCACAGTACCCTGCCATCCACTTGTGGACACTATAAAATAATTGAATGTTGACATAGTATGATGAGATTACAGCATCACTGCATCCCTTTACATCTGAAATGATTTGGAATCCTTGTCAGGAAGCCTCACCGACACATCGGGTCCTATTACGGTCCATGTGCCTTGTGTAGTCTCTTGCTGATTTATGCTTAGCTAATGTGGATGCTGTCTCCTAAGGCCATCATCCTCAGCCAGAAAGCGCTGCTCGCCGCGTTTCTGGATCTTTCCGTTGTGGGACATGTGCGCTGGCTGTGTCCTTCGTAGCATTAGATGCGGGTCGTTTCTGAAGGGATTAAAAGTCGATGTTAGCCAGCCTTTTTTATGATGGTTTAATAGGTTGACTCCTTTCCCATATTCATTAGTTCCCCGAGGTCACCAGCCATCTCTGTTATTGAGGTCACTTCCAGAGCTTCCTCCACTCCCAATAAAAGTCCTAAAGCTTCCCTGTTGGCTGGCCGACATGCAGTCACATGGTGATCAGGCCTGGGAAGCCTAAAGATTTTGGGGTGATGGTTGCTCTCTGTCCTCATGTTTATCTGCCTTTCAGCAATAACTGGTGGTATAATCTGTGACTTTGCTTTAGTACCCATCCTAGTTACGACAGGTTGCGCTGGTAGCGGTCATTCTCCTTGCATCTATTTTGTCATTGTTATTAATGATGATGATGATTTTCTTTCGGTTACGTCTTATTCAGTGCTCTCTCTGGACTTTGCTAATTGTTGGGCCACTGTGTGCATAAATTCTCATTTGCCATTGGATTTGTGTTAAATTGCCCGTGTCGGTCACACTGAGGCTCGTCTGTGAGGTGGCTTAGGTGATCTGTCCTGCCCTGTCCTGCCTCTCAGCTCTACTGTTTTTACCACATCGTAGCCGTTGACAGATCTGCTCCTGTCGCCCTCGTTCAGGTGGGTGCGATTCGCGGAGGGGCAGGGTAACGGTCCGCTGCCTCAGCTTCAGTCTAGGTGATTTAGTGTTTCTACGGTTACCATGAGGCAGCTGTTCACCTTGGAAATGGACAGTGGGGTTGACTCTAGTGTCTCTCCACCATAATGTGTAGCTTTCTGGGCTGATGCGTCTTTTCTTGGTGCTAACCCTGCTTTTAACGGGCAGTGTGAGCTCTTTCCAGCTTCCCTCCAGCTGCCTGTTTGTCTGTGACGAGAGCAGTGGTTTCAGGCCTCTCATAAACGAGTATGGAAGGGGTCAAACCTGTCCGGCGGGTCCTCTCCGCTCTGTGTGCCCCCATCGCCTGTGGGCCCTGCGCGCAATTAGCCGTTCGCTTTGCTTTCCCTTTATTTTTATTTATTTTTTCCTCCACTCACAGCCTGGTTACCATAGCAACCTCTTTTTACTTTGAGATGTAGGTCATGACGGGAGCAAACTGTCTCAAACTGGTCTAGTTACCTAGGTTTGTTGGGGGGGGGCATTTATTGTGGGGGTGAGGCCTAAACATGGCGTGTTTGCGTTGGTTAGCTGACAATTGGAATGGTGGCATAACGAGGGCTTTTATTTTTTATTTTTTTGGTTAATGGGGACCAGGAGGAAAGGGGTCCAGACAGCAGGTGATAGAGGCTGCTTGGTGTGGCATGTCGGAGGGGGGGTGCTGGAAATGCAAGCTGTCTTTGGGGTGGGGGTGTCAAGGTCCTGCTCCAGTTTCCTGGAGAGTATGGGGGGGTGGGGTGCTGCAAGACCAAGAAACCGCTGACTCCAGTCGACTCGTAAAAGGTCTGTCACCTGACCCTCCTTCCAAAACAGCTGTAGGACAAACATATATATATATATATACACACACACACACACACACACACACACACACACACACAGGTTAACAGAAAATAACGAGCTAGTGATAGCACAGGAAGACCCCAAATGTAAAGTGTATCTTGGGCTGGATGAATTGTGAAGGACGCGGGACCGGTCCAGGTGGAGATGGGCTTCAGAACTGTCCCCGCTGACCTCACAGGATGGAAAGAAAAGTCGCGCAACGTCACGGGAAGCGACAGCTGTGCTGACGAGCACTGGGTCGGGGGCGGCAGAGCTGCATTAAACGTCCCCTCATTAGCAGCAAGTTAACGGGGGTTGAACGGTTAACACTTCTCCCCCCTGTCCCTGTGGGGGGCGCTGTGCCATGCTCTCCCCCAGGGGGTTGGACTCCTGCCAACATATCCTGGCCTGGCAGGGGCTTGGTGGTTGGGGGGACATTCACAGTCTCCAGCTCTTGCCATGATCTATGATTGTCTCCTGTCATGTGACTGGGGTGACCCCCTCCTCCGTTGCTCACTGGGTCATCTGTGCCACCCTCATAAGGGGGGTTGTAAAGGGATTTGATAAAGAGAGAAGGCGGGGGGGGGGGGGGGATTGTATAGGCGTACAATCAACATGAAATGATGGCAGGGGCATTTTCTGCATCGCTCGCATGACCGATGCAATGAGGGTGCCCCTGCTGTCCGGCAGAGGCGGGGGTGTTGGCGAGTTCTCCAGCTGAGGCTTGCCAAGGCAGATTTGGTACAGAGGTGACAGAGAGGGGGTGGTGACTCTGCACTTGCCACCTGGTGACTCACATCTGCGCCCCGCTACCCGTGCAAGACGGAAGATGCTCTTCGTGGCGTGTCCGTGTGAATCACTGGCACGTTCTGCCAGCTTCCACACATCCCCACCGTATCCGGGACATGTTGTCCCCCACGTTGGAGGAAATCACCTTGCCCCGGTCACGGCGAGAGAAAGTCACACATGATGTGTGTGCTTCCCTGAGCCACAGCGAGGTCCGGGTGGGCTCGAGTCCGCTGTCACGTTGTTCCCTTGTCGACTGTTTGACGTCACAAATCCGACGTTTATCTGGTCTTGCGGTGGGCAGCTCGGTCACCCAAAGGTCTCTGTCGCTCGCTGTGCCCTCCCCCTCCCGGTGATGGCGCTGGCTCTGTGGGAGCTTGTGGAGCTGCGTCCGCTGAAGTGCTGGCTGTCTGCTTGCTGTGGCTCCTTTTGATCTTGACGAGCGAGAGATCAGAGCTCCGCCGTCCCTCCGCTTCCTGGGCCGGACTCCGTGTCTTGACAGCGTTCTGAAATGGAAATTCCATTCTCTTTGTGTTTAGGTTGTCACTGGCAGTGAGGCTCAGTGGGTGTGCTTCATCCCTGCCCCTGCTTTCTGTGTTTACATTGGCTTTCTCCAGGGGTCCTGATTACCTCCCGCTGTCCAGAGATGTGCATTTAGGGGAATTGGAGTCTCTGAATTGCCCATTTTGTGTGTGTGTGTGTGTGTGTGTGTGTGTGTGTGTGTGTCCCCTACATTGTGCCCTGCACTCCCTGGGAAAAGCTACCAGTCACCATGAACGTGTACCAGATTAGACTTTGGTGATCAGTAGTCATTGTTGACACACCACAGCACACGACGATGAAATGTGTCTTCTGCATTTAACCCATATGTGACATAGAAGGGGGCAGCTAATTCAGCTCCCGGGGAGCAGTGCTTGGGGGCGGTACTTTGCTCAGGGTACCTCAGTGGTGCCTTGCTGGTCAGGGATTTAATCCAGTAATCTTTCAACTACAAGTGTGCTTCCCTAACCATTAAGACACCACTGCCCATTAGCAGTTATGGCAGGAGAACAAATGCCAACTGATTATTTCTTCATCCTGACAGAAGATTCCTTGCAGATGAGTTGTTTTGTAACATGTGCCTGGTTGCATACTTCACCTTGGTTGTTTAGCTCATTTCAAGAATTCAGTATTTCTTACTAGCTATGCTTCCAAATAAAGAGTTTGCAGATTGGCTTATGAGGAAGAATTGGTTAGAAAAAGGGTTCTACTTTGTGTGGAAATGATTTTGATTTTCGATATCCATCGTGAACTAATATGCTGTGATTTGCAAAAACTTTGCCAAAATACCATTTGTACAACAGGTTGTAGCAGGTGTTTAGTATTTCTTGTAAACTGTCTTAAGAGGTGCACTAGAGGTGGGCAATAAAACGATAAATCGACAGTTCAGGATGATGTGTTTTCATGAAAATCGATTTTATTACTTATTTTACACACGAGCGCCAAAACCGGAACTAATGCTGCGCACCGTTCTTCACGGGTAAATTACCGCGGCGCACCCAAACACTGTAGTGGATTCACGAACAACATGGCAATGGTTCGGTTTTGCGCCGTCGGACACAGACTAAACAAGTCCTCGTTGCTAAGTCTGTTTAAAAACTGTTGCAACCAAAGGAAGCAGCACGACAAATTTATTCCAGCATCTAAAGCAGAGGCACGCAGCAGAGTGGGAGAAGTGCAGCTTCCAGCGAAATGAAAATACCCGCAGCAACAGCACAACATCCAAATTAAGCAAGCAACCGTCCCTGACACGTTTTCGAACTGTGTGCCATATAATTAGAATGGGGCACGGTGGAAGGCGATAAACGCTTTCGCGATGTATATTGCAAAAGACATGGTGCCCATACATACTGTGGAAAAGCTGAGATTCACTAACATGCTAAAAGTTTTTACAAGTTTCTAAAAGTGTTTATAATGGCATGGTCTGCCATCGCACTTACAAGCATCTTTTTTGGCTTGTCAGATTGCACTTTAAAGGGAAAAAAAAAACAAAACAAACTTAAAACTTGTTTTGAACCATTTATTTGTCATCTGTAGTTTGATTTTGAGTAGAGGAGGGGAAAATCGATCAAAATCGAAAATGGGATTTATTGTGAAAAAAATCAGATTTTATTTTTAGGCCATATCCCCCAGCTCTAAGGTACACAGTAATTGACTGAATGATTTGTGTTCATTTGCACTTAACTGTGGTCGTTCGAGTGCAGCTTCATGTGTGGTTGCATTTCTCTGCGCCTTATGGTATCCTGTCCCGACAGGGAAGCATGTAAATCCCACCACTGTGACATTCCGGAATGTGCCATTGGGGTGAGAGGGTCTATGTTCCAGCCTCAGGAGAAACTTCCTGTTCTTTCAGGAAGCACTGAGATCCCCTAGATGTAGAGGAGAGGGAGAGTGAGTCCTCTGTGATAAATCGACAGACCCCACACTGCACTGGCATGTTTTTTGGGGTTCGCTTACGCTTAGAAATCAGGACAGATGGAAATGTGTTGAGTGGACTTGTCATGTGACCAAACAGGCTGTGGGTTCAAGTCCCTATAGGCAGCGGCGGTGCTGCCTCTTCAACATGGAGATTAAATATAAATGCTGAGGAAAGAGAGTTTACTTGTCTGCCTCCAGAGTCTCTGTCCTGATCTATATCAGTATGTTGCTCCCGATCACCAGTAAACAAAGGGCCATACTGCCTGAACCGGCCCTAGGTGAAAGCAGAGCACCCCCCAGAATGCTTCTGGGGGTAGGTGAAGCTCATGGTTTCTGCTTACCTTCAGGGTTTGGGGTTCAAACACCACCTTTACTGTCTGTCTGCGTGGGTCTGCATGTGATGGACCAGCACCCCATCCAGGGGGTACCCCAGCCTCGTGCCCTGTGAGGGACTGGCATCCCGTCCAGGGTGTACCCCAGCCTCGTGCCCTGTGAGGGACTGGCATCCCGTCCAGGGTGTACCCCAGCCTCGTGCCCTGTGAGGGACTGGCATCCCATCCAGGATGTACCCCAGCCTCGTGCCCTGTGAGGGACTGGCATCCCGTCCAGGGTTTACCCCAGCCTTGTGCCCTCTGTAACCCTGTACTGGGTGGACAGATAGATGATGTTTGACTGAATATAGCACAGTGCCTGTTACCCTTCATTATCTTGCTGGACTCTTTATGTTATTCAAAGCATCGCCCTTCCCAACACTGCTGAAAATGCGCCAAGGGCATTAGGAACGGTAGCCAGACGTCCTCTCTGATAAACTCACCCTGGAAGTGTTGGAATCTTGAAGCCCTGTGATCGTTTCCTGACATGTTAATTGATTGTGTTGCCAAAGGTACGGTGATGGACACTCGTGTCTCTGAGATCCTGGACTTGTTGCGAGAATATCATGTTAGTTGTGCTGTTTGTTTATTGTTCAAGACCGTTATGGTTCAGCTACTCTTGGTTCCTTGTTGGCACGCCTTCAATCTATAAATTTTATAGTATGGCTACTTGGGTTAGCTGGCTTGTCTGGAGCATGGCAGATTTTTCTATGACTGCTGAATGGTGAATGTTCTGCCATGCCAGCCTCCTTGCCTAACAGGCGGCCCTTCGATCGTCAGCAGTCCAATTCCGCACCTCGAGCGATGAAGTGTACCCAGCAAAAAGGCTGTTTCTCAGATCCGTGCTCAAGCTGTGACGGCTTTCCCTGAGAGTGCAGGTCGTAGTGTGGCCTTCCTTATCGCAGCAATAGCTGCACCATCGTAGCCTTCTGGGGGTATCTGTGGAAAGGGTATTGCCTGTAACGTGTAGGGGGTGCGAGGCTGGTCAGCGCCTCACCAGAGACCCCTGTTAGCTCTAATGGGCTTCCTGAGTCACTGGAATTTGCAAGCCTGGGTACAGAAGAGCCCTCTGGACCTCGAAGGCCTTGCCTGAACTGGCAGAGAGCGGTCGAGGTCAGGGCTGCGATCAGGGGGCGAGTAATCCGCTTTCCCGTTCGGATTGACTCCGTAATCTGTTTTTACATGTTCCTCTCTGTGTCCCTGTTTTGTCAGTCTTATTCCTGTGGGTCTCTGAAGCCTTTCTGGGATTCTAGAATGTTGAATCAGAGGATTCTCCTTGCAGTGTTTATGGGGACCTAGATCTTGGAGGGTTCAGGGTAGGTAGTAGGCCTCCCTGATGAGACCCTACTTGACCCTGCTATGAATCAGTGCTGGTTTTAGTTGTACCGTTGAAAACCATTATGGTTGAGTATTCAATGCTGGTGTCCCTGCCACACGCTTCATAGCAAGAAGGAATGCTGTCACAATAAATCTCCAGCCAGCAGCACGGCATCCCAGAAGTCCTGCGCAATGCCAGGTTTTTCTAGAACCTATAAACAGACTTGTTGTTCATCTGCTTCTGTTAATTTACATTTGAGCTTTTATCCTGATTCCTTGATCGACCCGATGATTAAGGAGGCTTGTATGTCCGGCTCAGTTTAGCTTTACTTGAGTCCCTCTACCCCCGGCTAGACTATTCCAACCAGGCGCGAGGCACCGATTTCCTGCGTGATTGGGCCTAATCGTCATCCCACTTGAAGCAGGAGGCTTCCTCTGTGAAGCGAGGGTCTGGTAACAGGCCCTCTTGTATTGTGCAGGGTTATTAGCCTGTATCGTGTGTGTGGAGAGTCATCCACAGTGTCCAGCGACAGTGTCGATGGGTTATAGCAGGTGCTGTGTCTGACCAAGGTGAGTGTGAAAGCATCTCAGAGTCAGCAGAGGTGTTTGGGAATTCCTTGGAGCATACAATAATGTCGATGGACCCTGCTACTGTAGGGACTGGAGCACTGTAGGCGAGTCCCGCTTCCGACGGAGAGTGCAGGAGCTTGGCTCTCTGGGCAGCCTGCCAGCCCGGGCAGGATGGCGCTAATGAGTATGAAACACAGCCCAAATGCCTCGCGGCCTCGCTGGGGAAGCGGCTCGGGGCTCGCAGACACGTGCTGTTCGGCCCCGCCTCCGTGTGCGAGGGGCAGCTGCTGGCTGGCCGCCTGGCTCGGTAACGCCCTGAAACTTATTGGATGTTTCTGGAGCAGCTCCGTAGTGATTCAGTCGTAGTGCGAGGCAGACTCGACGCCACCATTCCTCAGCGTTGGCTTTTAAATAATAAAGCACCGACCTCATTTTCAGCCCCAGCCGCCCCCGCCAAGCCCAGCCCGCTTGTTAGGAATATTACTTTTATTGCCATGCACATGCGGAGCGTGGCTCGTCTGCGTGTCTGCGTCAGGAGGAGCTTGTTTGTGTTCCCCCCTCCATTTGACAAGGACCAGCTGTCCTGCATCCCGGCAAGGTGTGAAGACACATTTCAGTGCCGCCTTCCCGCCTCTCCAAAGACGCCGTGACGGGATTCATGTTGGAATCTGGGGTTTTATTTGTTTGTTTACTTGACTCAAGGTTATGCAGCAAGCGGCTGCAAACCCACCAGTTTGTACACACTGTGTGTGTGTGTGTGTGTGTGTGTGTGTGTGTTAATGTCTGTCTGTCTGTCTGGCTATCTCTGTCTGTGTCTGTCCGTCTGTGTCTGTCCATCTGTTTTTTGTCTGTGCATATGTATGTCTGTCTGTCTGTCCCTGTGTGTATGTGTGTGTCTTTCTGTCTGTGTGTGTGTTAGTACTTAATAGCTCCTGAAAGGCAGTGCCCTTTTCCCACTGACTTTGAAAGCATTCCCCACGAACATTCCCCGATCCTCCTCTATAGGATCTGGCCAGTCCTCTGTGCATCAAAGCTAGATTCTGTCTAGTCCATCCCAGGCTGGACACCCTGCCAGCTGTGTTAGTGCTGGAGCTTCTGTTAGCTCTACACTGGGATCGGTGCCCCTGCCTGTCGTGCCTGAGGTTGACACCTACATGCCACAGTCTCGAATCCCAAGCGAGATCTGGCATCGTCTCAACTTCGCACCCAAGCGTAGCTGGCCAGAGCTGCTCTGAGATACAACCTGACCCCCCCCCCCCTTATACCACGCACCCCC
>JAODJW010000094.1:20869942-20882191 GCA_026777045.1 Hyperopisus bebe
GGCACACGGAAGAAGCGGACGATCGGGGCAGGACAGGGGTAATGTTGGGATAAGATCTTTATCGTTTTGGAAGCCATGCTCGTCTTGTTTTATTCTGTTCATTTTGTGTTTAAATGCTTAGAAAAAAAAAACATATTTAGGTGTAATTTTGGGGGGCCGGGAACCAATTAATTGATTTTCCATTATTTCTTAAGGGAAAAATTTGATCAGAACTCAAACTTTTTAGGATTCAATCCGAAGTCCAGAACGGATTAAGTCCGAGACCCGAGGTACCACTGTATTAAACTTTGTCACATGTGTGACACAGGTGTTGGTGAATTATTCTCCCTCAATGAATGAAATGATCATTTAACATTGTTTGTTGTGTTTACTCAGGTTGTCCTTTGTATTGTACTAAATTTGTTTGGAGATCAAAAAATAATTAAGTGTTATGGATAAGCAAAAATAGATGGAATTGGGGAAATACTTTGTCACAGCAGTGTAACAGTTAGCCGATATTGCTAAAGCTTACGGTCTCCTTCATGGGGCCCGTATTACGCCACGGTAACTAATGAGGCTGAGAGCTAGAGCTCATCAGCACAGCAGATGTGAATCATAGCGCTAAAATTGTCTGTCAGATACACTCCTCCCACTGGGAATCAATTAAACCTCTGGCCAACAGGAGAGCGCCATGCCTTTTAACGTGAAGGGTTTTTGTCTCTTAGTAAATAAATTATTTAATTAAGCTCGTCTTTTGTTGACGACGCCGCAGCAGACAATGATAGCAGGAAATGTGTTTCTGCCCCTCTGCAAAGAATCCATTAGCAGCAGGAGTGGGTGACACTTTTCATGTCCCCGTCTACACCCAGTCAGCGATCTTGGGGCACCACCCCCTGCTGTACCTTCACCAGTGGCTTCAGATGATCGTTTGAAAATGTTCTTAGTAGGTTCAAGTGTTGACATGGAATGTATTCATCAGCAGTCCGTGTAAAGTTCTGGGTGTGAAATCCTACTGTCATTCATATCTCTGGGCAGCTTGTAGTACTGTGTTCCTATACACTGGGCCAAGGGTGTGCTCTGTGCCAGAGTCCTCACTGTTAGTGCAGGGACACTATCATGGTGATGCGATTGGGCTGGATAGGGTCCGATCGGGTTAATACGAGCCTTCTGCCTGAATGTGGCTGTAAACCTGTTTGTGTGTGTGTGTGTGTGTGTGTGTGTGTGTGTTAGTCTGCTGACAGCATCACCACTCGTAACTCTCATTAACCTTGTCATTAGTAATAAATGAAACAGATGTATATTAATAGAGTGTCAATTAATCACCTGCATGGCTGAATATATGTTTATGGCAAACTGTTTATCTTACAAAATATAACAGTTCATAATATAGGCAGGTTGAAATCAATAGTGCTTATTTATATATGTATGTTAAGGAATTCTGTATGTATTGATCAGTACGGGTAGATGAGTCGTTACCGATCCCCTTGGCAGGAAGTAGGTGGGTTTTGGTGCTAGTGTGGCTCCACCCCCTTGAGGGGCCGTCCTTGCTGCCCAGACGCCCCTGGGTCTGTTGATGAGTTTATTTATAAAGCATCAGTGGGCTAGACCTGCATCTCCAATGTACTGCTGACTGGCATCTGTTCTCCCAAAATAATCACTGATTAGAGCAGTCTGCACCCCCCCACACACACACACACACACACACACCTGGCCAGCAGACCTGCGGAGTCTGGGTCCCTCCGGCGTCGCCTCTGCTGCATGTTCCTGAGGGTGGGGGCCCAGCCGGGTCGATCCCTTCCTGTGCTGCTTACTCACGTGAGGGGGGTGGGGCAGGCCACAGATTGATCCAGCAGTTTCCGGGGGGAAACCGCGGGCTGGACGGAGACGCCATGCCGTCTTCACGTCTGCCTTGTATTTCATAATTTTTAATTGCACTTTTTTTCATCTGAGGGGATGAGCTGAGGAATGATGTGTGGCTTCCTCTAGCGTAGGTAAATCAGGGGATTGGATTGGATCTCGCTGTGCTTATGATCTTGTGTCTCTCTTGGCTAATCAGATTACAGAAACTCTCAGAAGATCAGCCGTTGGCAGGGGCGAGCGACGTAATGTATTCTCAGTTTCAGATGTTTTTTTCTTGTCCCCCTTAACGTCTGATGAAGCTTTTGAATTTTTTCCGGTGATAATGACGGTGGCCCTTTTGAGAAAACGGCATATTCTCTTTCGCCAGCATCAGCGTGAATGTGGGAAAATTAATTATACACTGTTACTGAAGAGAAATCCAATTACTGCTTTTTAATTAAGGCCTGATGGACTGGCCTGGGGGAGGACTGTAGGTGATAGTCCTGTTTCCCCCCCCATGGCCGGAGGCCTCCTACTGCCCCCTGGCGTGTCTGTGAAGTGAGACAGGGGCACTCATTATGTGAGGAGCTGGACAGGGCACTCATGGGGGGAGGCGTTGGCTACAGGCCACCTGATCAGCCTGATCAGCCCCCGGACTGGCTGATCCCAGCAGGGAATGACATGGACATTTGGGTCAGAGGCAGCGGACTGGCTTAAAGCGGGGCCGTGTTTTACAGCATGCCGTCCTGTGTTCTGGTGCTCCTCCTCTCGTTGGCGTGCGGCGCTGAGCCACCTTTCCCGGCTGCAGCAGCTCCGTCCCCCCAGGCCTCTGGTGCGAGACACAGTCAGTCTCTCCATCCCTCCCTCTCTCTTTCTTCCCTCTTTATCTGTCTATTCTCTTTGTCTCTCCTTCTTTGCTCCTTCTGTTTCTCATTCTTTCCCTTCCTCTTTTTCTCTCTCCCTCTTTCTCTCTCTCCTTTCTCTCTTTTTCTCCCCTTCTACCTTTCTCTCTGTCTCTGCTTCCTTCTCTCCCTCCGACCCCCTTTCTCTCTCCTCCTCTCTCTTCCCTCTTCATCCCCCCTGTCTCCTTCTTTCCTTCCTGTTCCTCCTTTTTTTCCACTTCCTCTTTTTCTCTCTCCTTTTTTTCCATCTCTTCTTCTTTTTTTCCTCTCCTTCCTTCTCCCCCTGTCTACCTTTCTCTCCCTCTGTCTCTCCTCCCTTCTCTCTCCGTCTTGCTCCGTCTCTCTCCAGATCTTGCTGTTGCGGCGCCCTGCCAATTACACCCAGCCGGTGTGTGCAATGGGATTTCCTCCATCGGTTCAGCGAATCCATAATCGGGACCCTTTGAAGATTCCCCTTTCTGGGTTATTCCACTTTTTCATTGCACTTCAAACGGCCTCTCGCTGTCTCTGTAGTCTTGCAGGGTCCGAGCGCTCGGAAAATGAACTGCTCCACTGATTCCTGCTTTATCCGGGTGCCGGGAAGCTGGGAGCTATTTATCACCCGCTGGTAAGGTGACAGCAGCCCCTCTTCTGGAGAAATGGGAAGCTTGCGGCGGCCGTAGCGAGAGACGCCATTACCTAGAAATTAGGGCCCCATCAGCATATCATAGCAGATTCATATTTAAGGCCACTAAGGGTCTGCTTTTAGACCGTCCACGAGACGTCTAGTGTGACTCCCGGCTAGAATAAGAAGCTTGTGGCCTCACTTGACCTGCCCACCCCCATTTTTTTCTGCACTGTACAAATGGTGGGTGTCACTGTGCTGTGATTTCATCTCTTCTCTCCATGTTCCTCTGTCTGGCCCATGTATGTCGATGCGGCTCAGTTCCTTTGCCCCAAGGAGACATTAAACACTTTCTCCCAAAAGCAGGCTTTAAGCAGTATTGGCATCAGTGGATTTATTTCCCTTGTTAAATTCATCCAGTAATTGTACCCAGTCAGTTAATTTTTTTTCCCTCCCTGTCGGAAGATCGATAGTGGCGCCCCCAGCCCCTGTGAAACACCCCACTCTCTGAGGTGTGGCCCTTGCTCTCTCCATGGGGACGCAGTCTAGCAGTAAATACACATCCCTCTGTGCTGACCACCCCCCAGGGTAAGAATTAAGCATCTGCATTGGAGCCTGTAGGTCCAGAAAAGGATTTTCATGAAAGGAGTTAATTTAACAGCTTAAAATGAATTGTTCAGATAGTTTAAGAGCAAAGAATGCTGTTGTTCTCTGGCCAGAGCTGACAACCTCACAGCTGCTGAGTATTCCGAGTAAGTCTCGGGGGGGCTGTCTTGTTTACGTCCGCGTGCCTCCTCTCGTGCGTTTATCAGGACTGTGCTGCTGACAGGGCCCAGGTGCCGTCAGTCCATTTGGCAGCTAAACCTTCGCTGTGGCAACGCAGAGCCGTCCTGCCGAAGTCCCGTCAGTCCTGAGGGCCACTTTAATGATCCTGTCCGCTACTACGCAGATACACTGGGAGTATTTGTCAGCCTCCTACAAACTGATACGACGCTGCTGTTTTTGCCCAGTCACTTCTTTCCTTATGAACATACGTAAGGATAGTTCGTGACTCAGGGGCAACACGCCAGGAGCTGACCGCTAAGCCCTTGCGTTTCCTGTCCCCTGCAGAACACGGTGAACTTCGTGGACGACAGCTTCCCGCCGGGCCCACGCTCCGTGGGCTTTCCGGAAGGCGACAGCGTGCAGCAGCGTGTTAAGAAGTGGCTCCGCCCACACGAGATCAACTGCAACAACTTCAAGGACCGCGGCGTCAAGTGGTCCGTCTTTCGCACCCCCCGACCCTCTGACATCCTGCAAGGACTGCTGGGAAACTGCTGGTGAGTTGGGGGCAGGGCTGGCCTGGTTGTGTGCCTGCAGACATGCATGTGCGTTTGGTCATTGTGATGATAACCTGTAACGTTTTACCCTTTGCAGACATTTTTCTGGTCCCCTCAAGGATAACCTCAGTTTTTTTAAAAATCTGTGAATGCAATGAAAAACTAAAGTAGCCTAAAGCGTTTTGTTGGTTACTTGCGGTTAAGGTTCAGGCAGGGTAGGGGTTGTCATAGTTAGGTGTAGCTTGTGTGTGTGCGCGCCTACACACACTCCAATGGCACCACCTGATGTAAAACGGCATTTGTTTTCGTTGTCGTTGTCTAAGTGTGGTCAGGTAAAGGTCTTTGTTCAGTCAAAGCCAATTCATCACCTGTCAAGGTATTAAAGGCCAAGTACAAAAAAAAAATCATTCAAAGATCCTATGACATGACATAACTGGTCAGCTCACTATCCACCTTCATGACAATCATTTTTACCTTTTTAGAATACCTTTTTATATTACCATGGAAACCGTGTGTGTCATCCCCCTCCCACCCCGAGGAATCAATGAGGTCAGCGCTATACATTAACTGCTAGCCAGCACGGCGCGTCCCTGCAATGAATCAGGTCCAATGCATTTTTAGCGTTCCCATGCGCTGGTGCTTATCATCCGCAGGTTGGACTGTCTGCACAAAGGCCTGATGCGGCATTTCTGTCACATTCTGTCATTTGAAGTTTGAGTCCAAGTTGGATTTATTTTTTATTTTTTGGAGGCACCTCTAACACAGGAAGAATGCAGCCGTCTGAGTACAAACCGGTTATGACTGGTTTGATTTATGTTGCTGTGAGTGTCCGCCCTCCGCACTCTGATCCGATGTCTCGCCACCCCGGTCGGGCCGGCTACAGCTTCACTGCTCCATGCTGCTGGAGTCCGATTGCCCACCACTGCCCATTTCATGGTCGAACGCCTACCCTGTTATCTGTGGTCCTGTACAGATTACAAACACCCTTCCTGGCCACTTTTTAACATTTTTATAATTTGTTCATAATTCTATTAAGTTCCTATTTTGAGCATTTTTCTTCTCTGGATTTATTTTAAAAACTCCATCTCTTATTCTAATTTGTATATTTTTACTTCTCCAAGAATAAGTGTTTTTTATTTCGGTTCTTACTTTCATAGAATTTCATAGCCTCTTGCCACTGAAGGCTGTCTTCTGGGTGCTGCTCCCCAGTGAGTCTGTAGCAGATCTTCCCAGATTATCGCTGTCCGTAGATGTCAGGTGCTGATCTACCAGAAAGCTCTTTGCTTTTCTTGATTCTCCATTCAATTTGTCTCTGTAAGCCAAAGTTTCTCTGCCTTTTATTTTTTTGAAAAAACACCCTGTTGCATTGAGCGACTGGCTGAAATGCTAGTTTCTATAATAATATAGAATCAGTATGACCTGGTTGTTTTTGATTGGCGGACATGTTTGGCTGCCTGAGGTGCGCTATAAAAAGTACTGTTAGATGAGCAGGTGTGTCTCTGCCTGCCCCCCTTCCTGGAGTGGAAGCCAGGGGACTACTGCTTTGCGCCCTCTACATTCTTGGTTTTGTATTGCATTTCCTCCTGTGTACTCCTGAAAATAAGCCCCTGCAGTGCTGTGACACACAGCAAGCCGGACCCTCCCTCTCCCCCCGGCTCCCCCCAGGTCACTGTCATTTCTAGTACCACGTCAGCCCCCATCGAATCACACTGCTCCCCCTCGGCTAGCATCCCTGTCCTAAACTGTTATGCTCACTGTGCTTTGGCCCCTGGGAGATGGCCCTGCGCCTGCCCGCCCCCCGGAGACGGGGGAGGGAGTTTTGTCCTTACAGACCCCTGAGGTGTCTGATCAGAAGCTACCTTGGGTGGGGAGGGGACTGGGGTGTTCCAGGTGGTCTACCCACCATCACACCTGCCAGCTCAAGCCTGCTTACTCATTGCAGACGCATCTGGTTCTTCACGTGCCATATGACTGCTGTGCCGCCCTTCTGGCAGGTTCCTGAGTGCCCTGGCCGTCCTGGCGGAGCGGCCCGAGCTGGTGGAGCGCGTGATGATCACACGGGGCATCTGTCCGGAGGGCGCGTACCAGGTGCGGCTCTGCAAGGATGGCACCTGGATCACCGTGCTGGTGGACGACATGCTGCCTTGTGACGAGTATGGCTACCTGCTCTTCTCCCAGGTAAGGAACAGCGCCCCCTTATGGGGCGGAGGGCATAACGCAAGGTCAGATAGGACCCCGTTTTAGCGGTCTCTGTCTGTATTATACGATGCAGAAATGATGCCTGTTGAATCATGTGCAACTGTGATTCGATTAGGACATGATGCAGTTAAACTCTGTATACAATTTAGAATAATCTAGCCTGTTCTCAATTGTCCTATTTTCAAAACAAAAATATATTTTAAGATTTATTTCCTTTTTATTTTCAAATTAAGTCACTATTAAATTCTTCCTGCATAGGCCGCCAGAGTCTCAGGTAACTGAAGCTGATCTGAAAATGCTGCCTCTGCCTTGGCAGCTGTATTGATCCTTCATGGCTTTTTTGGGTTTTGGCAGATTTTCTTCTGAGTTTGAGCTGGATTGTGGCTTTTTGAATCTGCAGTCGTATCCTAGACACTTCGAGCGGATTTCCGTTCTGAGCCGGTTTCCTTTTACACCCCAACCTGCCCCCCATTGGTAATTTAACTCCAAGGGGGGGCTATGAACATCCCCTTCCTCCCATTCGCTCTTCTCCTTGTATGCCTGACCACTGTTGATGTCCCTCCGTGATGCTGTTGTAATCAGCTTCCTGTTAAGCGCTCTGCAGCAGTGAGGGATGCTATATAAACCGGATCCAAGCCAATCTGGCTCCCAGTGTGTTCACAGCTCTGGGCTCACGTGCCCAGTTTACTATGACCTTTGGAGAGCGGTACCAGTACAATGCTCTTCTCCTGATTCACAGGCCCGATACCTTTTAGATGTTATCGGGCCTTTAAATGGCAAACTGTGAGCATGTCTCTTTCTGAGGGGGGCTTAGGAGAGAGCTGCTGGGCCGTGACTCGTTTCCCGGGAGCCCTGACCCCGGACAGCCGCCCACACAGCCTGCGCTTCCTGCTCAGAGCCAATCGCAGTACGTCGTCATCATTGCGTTGCGCTGTTGCCATGGCGAAGCACTTAAGTTATTTGCGAGTATAATCGCACTTGCCCTCTGCAGTCATTTTCTGGTCTAATAAACTACTCAAGTGCCTGAAAATACAATAAAAGCAAGATTAAACTTTTGTGAATGTGAACATTTGGTTTTATTTAATTATTACGCAATAAAAACATGACACAGACATATTACAGTACAAACTATGAACTAAATAAATAATGGAAATGCTCAAGTAAATAGTGAACGAGTTATGAATTTCTTTAAGGCACATACTGACTCAGGATATCGATTTTCCTCACAGGATAACATTGTTACCCAACTTGTTAATGTAATCGGCCATTATAACAAACCCAGAAAATAATTGCAGTCTAGTGCATATATTTAAGGTAATGTAATTTAAGGCTGGGCAGCACGTTTTTTTAAAACTAGCTAGTCACATGATGTGTCATGTGATCCATATCTTCTGACCTAGCATTAACATGCCGATCTGTGTCCGGCGCTGCGGAAGCCAGGGTATCCTGTTTCCTGTGCAGCCGCTGTCTGAGAGAGGAAAAAGGGTGTGGCTTGTGGGAGCCGCGTCCTGAGAGCAGATGAAGTTTCGGGCCTGACGGGGGCCTGTCCTGCGGCAGACAGGCGAGTGGGCCTGCATCCAGTGAGGGGAGGGGGCTATCACACCGTCCTCTGTTTGCTGAACCCACCAGGAAATAATGCCCCCCGCCAATGTGGATTAATGTGAGGAGGGGGTGGCATAGCACACTGAGCCTGTGAGTGATAAATCGGCTGCTGCTTGCCGCCGCTGCCCCCCCCCCCCCACCCCACGGTCTGGCTTAGGCCGCATTAGCGTTATCGATAACTTAACTGAGCGATAAGTCGAGAAGACGCACCCCGGCCGGGAGGCGCCGAGGCCCCAGGACTGCGAGCCAGATGCTGGGAAGCTGTTTACGGCGGGTGACTTATTGACTGAAGTGGAAAAGGGCATTTTGAACAGGCCTCCGGTGAATGGCAGTGATCAGTCTGCCTGCCTTGGACGTGTGTTGACTTATCTATGCTCTTGTCTAATAAATAAATGTTTGACTGCTGCACTATATCACCATGCAAATGACCACAGAAATAGCAGTTTCATTTGGCTAATTCTTCCCCAGTGCCAAATGTTTTACCGCCACTGCTTAAATGGACCGAAGGTGCGTTTTATCTGTAAAATATTAGTGCTGTAATTCTGTTATTTTCTTTTACTTTCTCTAAAGTGGGCTTTTCTCCTGGTAAAGCATGTTAGTCACATGTGTCATGTGACGTGCCCCCTGTGGTTCTGTCATGTGACGTGCCCCCTGTGGTTCTGTCATGTGACGTGCCCCCTGTGGTTCTGTCATGTGACTTACTCCTTGTAATGCAGGCCCAGCGGAAGCAGCTGTGGGTGGCCCTGATCGAGAAGGCCCTGGCCAAGCTGCACGGCTCCTACTTCGCCCTGCAGGCGGGCCGCGCCATCGAGGGCCTGGCCACACTCACCGGTGCCCCCTGCGATTCACTCATGCTGCAGGTCAGCTCCACCAACCCCCGCGAGGAGCCCATCGACACCGACCTCATCTGGGCCAAGATGCTGAGCTCCAAAGAGGCGGGGTGAGCCACCGGGGGAGGGGCTGTGGCGGGAGGAGTCCCTAAGCGGCACAGAGTGCCATGTCAGGGAATTCGTTACCCAGTGGGTTCCCTGGTATCCACTTCACATCAGCAGGACGCTCACTGAAGGATTACAGGGTGCAGGCGGTGCTGTGAATGCTACTGTAAATGCAAATGCACCATAAAGTCGATACTGAGGGATGGGGCCCAGTGTCACCTGCCGCTTCCCTCCAGAGCCTCAGCAGTCCGAGCGCCTTAAGAGGTGATTCAAGAGACCCAGGTCTATCCAGCCACACCCTCCCCCAGTACTCTGGCCCACTTGGCCCATTAAGTGTGGCCTGTTATTAGAGGGATCAGTGCTGAGGACCTGTACGCCCTTACTCTGTACCCTGGGACCTATGGGGGGCGCCATTCCCACCTCTTACCATAATTGTTGTTAATTAAGGCCATGAAGAGTCAGCACTAGCTCAGTCACTGTGTCATTTATGTAGACGGACCTGCGTGGAAAGTGACTCTGCGCTCCTCGATTATTCTAATAAGTTGCTGAATATTTAGAAATCTCTTCAATTCCAATTTGTATTCTACTAATTTCTTAGTTCCTTTGTCAGGATGTCAGCGGAATTAACACGGCTGAGCATTTAAGTGTGAATGTAATTCGCTTCATTGGAAAAGGCCGCTCGATTCCACTCTCTGGCTGGAAACTCATTACCGAGCTCCGGCAGAGTGATTCAGAGTGCTGAGGGAGGGGGCTCACAATCAAAGATGGCGTGGCACGTATCGATACCCCAGACTCGTTCCCCGGTGTCAGCCCTTTCAAACTGCTAAGCCTTGCCATTGATAATAAGAGCAAGATAAAAATACACAGAATAAGATGCATGTCTCTGAGGCAGCGAAAACAGTGCCGTCCCTTACAGAAGGAGCTGATCTGAATGAACCATCTTAACGGACCCTGCCGAACCACCTGGGAATGTCTTTGTTCCGCATAAAGACTGACAGATCTGGCCTTGCCTTACTCCTCTGTTAAGGAAACCCAGAGGGAATTCTCATTCATTCACTGTGTGAGAATAGTGTTCCAGATCTGTGATGGTGGGACCCCAGTGTAGAGCGACCCTGCCTCATGCCTTGTGCATACTGGATGGGAAGTTTCCAGGCTTGCGATGGATGGATCGAGGCTGAGAGAACAGAGTTTTCCAGACTATGGAAGGTTGTGGTCAGCCAGATCTCGGATTTAGTTGCCCCATAACGCAGCCCTCCCATACTGAACACACCATGGACAGGAACATGGTACTTTTTGCAGTGTTAACCAATAAGATGCTAGAATTTTACGCGCATTAGCTGAATCCCGCTGGCTGTGATAACCCTGCCGATGATGCGAGGTAGCTGGCTCAGCTCCTGGAGTCGTTCTTATCCCCAACGCAAGTTGTTCCAATGTAGACTTCTGCTCAGCCTCTCAGGGTTACTGTGGCGATTTGGGCCGACAGCCTTGCTCCGGGGTGCAGCAGACCCCCCCACCCCCAAGCTCAAACCCACAGCTTCAGTTTCAGCCTTAAATAAAGGACATTCAACGGGGGGGGGCACTTGCCTCGCTGGCCTCTTTCTGCTCTGTGCTTCAGTAAAAACGGCCCAGATTCACCATCAGCATGTTTTATTTATGCGTTATTTTTTTTTTGTTTTATTCGGTTTTTCTTCTCTCAGGAGAATCTTCCAATGATGACCCAGTACCCAGTTATGGATAATGCTGCTGAGGTCTTCCTTGATGGATCTTCATCTGGCCATGCTGTTTACACACAATGTACTGTAGCTGCCCTTCACACGGCTCGGCTTCTAGCTGGATCTTGCTGGCAAATGATGTCACTCCTTCACTCCTTTCCGCCGGCCCTGTGTGCACCATGCCCTGCCCCCATCACGTACCAATTGCCTTGCCCATTCCTTCATCGGCCTGTTTGTTTCCATCTGTCGGGTCCAGATGAACCTGTCATTGAATGCAGGAGTGATTTCTGAGCAGCCCATAACCACAATGTTCCCGGCATCCTGCGACCCGCTGGCTGTTTTCCAGCAGATCCGCACTCCTCGTTGAGATTTCGCAGGAGTTAGCGGACTTTATAAACGAGCATTTAGCCACATTGGCTGCCATGCACCACTGCTGTGAAAATGCACCGAGCTGAACGCCTTGGGCGGCGGCTCTCGGCGCTCCGAGAGAGTTACTGGCCTCAGCTCTGGCAGAGGCTGCAAGATGAAGATGTCGATCCAGAGCTGATGAGGCACGGAGGACAGCGAGGCCTGTTTCTCCTGAGCTCCACACTCAAAAAAAGCAGCGGCAGTGTGCTGTTAGCTTGGAGACTCACATCTCCATTACTGTCAGCCGTGGGGTGCTGTAGTACCACCACCATCATCATTATCACCTGCAGCCACAGTTGCACGAGTATCCCATGTTCTGACCTTCAACCCCTCTTTCTACTGCCTTGCGTGTCCATCCATCCATCCATTCATCCATCCTTCTATCCGTCTTCTAACCACTTATCCTGATCAGGGTCATTGCTGGTCTAAAGCCTATCCCAAACTGGGGTTACACCCTGGATGGGATTCCAGTTACCTTATGTAGTGTTTCGAGTAGTAGTGAAGAAAATTAAAGGATAATGCATAAGTGAGAGTAAAATTATTGTAGCATAGGCAGAACAAAACAGGCTAAGCAGGGAACGTGAATATTTGTCTTATTTTAGCTCTGAGTAAGCGGCTCGCCACGATGGGGCTTCCTGTGCCAGCAGGGGGCACAGCTGGGATGGATGGATGCCTCCTTGCTATTCTGTATATTTGCGTTTCTTCGTTTTGTTTCTTTTTCCTTGCAAGCGTCAGCGCCCCGTGACCATG
>JAODJW010000094.1:20884425-20898300 GCA_026777045.1 Hyperopisus bebe
TCCTGTGCCGTAGAGCCCGTCTCGCTTCTCGGTGAACGACCTTGTTATTTCACAGCGTTTCATTATTTCACGGTATAACAGATGCATCACACAGAACTGAAAGAAAATCGCATTAATAGCCAACATTCCACTGGAAGGAGCTTTCTGGGGGAGTGCAGTGTGGCTTCCCTAATGAGGGCTCTGGTTTTCGGAGCATTCGGGGCCATGCTCTCTGCCGACGGATGCTGACCCGAGGAGGCTCGTCCCATTTGTTTAATTAATGTTGCACAACGTTTGTCACAGTGCATCCCGGCAGTGAGGCCCGAATCTGCGACCCCACGGCTCAGGGGTCGCCATTAACGCGTGATTTCTGTAACGTGGCGTCAGTGACACCTAATGAATTCTCCGGTCATTTAGCCCATGCTCTATGCTCGCGTTGCCTTGTCAGGTAGCTTCACTCCTTCGCTTCTGCGGGCAGCGACGCTGTCACTGGCAGAGCCGCAGTGAAGCTGTCAGATTACTGTGTGACTCAGGAGACACTCGTTGAGGACCAGGATGCGGCTCATGCGGTTTCTGGGTGAATCGGGACACGCCAAGCCTGTGGATACTCGCATACGGGAAGTGTGACCTCAGGGACGGATTTATTTTGCAAACCATAAGGAAATATTTTTGTACTCTTGGTGGTGAGATCCTGCCCTTTGGTGAGCTGAGTTCATCAGTAAGGCTCTGAAGCTCAGTGTGATCTACATAATCTGCAGCGATGTGCCACGCTGCAGGAATCGCTAATGTACCAGGGCTCTTTAGATGCTGGTGTTTGAGGACGAGGCTGCGCAGGGCACCGGACGAGCTCGGGTCTGATCCCCACAGGAGCTGATGTAATTTTCTTCCCTTGTGATGAAAGGGGAATGAGGTGTGGTGGTGATGTGCTTGGAACGGGCGTGTTATTTGAGGAGGGGGGCTAATTCCTCCTAACGGAAAATAATTGGAAGTATTTTAGTGTTTTGTGTTTGTCCTGGTTTACTGGTACCTCATTATTCCTCTGTTTTGGGACCATGCATTCCCCCGTAAACACTCCTTTGAATACATTTCCTTTCCCACCGCCTCGCAGTCGGGCTATTTTTGGGCGCCAATCTGGCTCAGCCTCCCGAGACGAGCCTGACGGACCGGCGGTTCCGCGCGCTCAGCTGGTGTTCCCGCCCGCCACACAGGTACTTCGACTCGGTGGACATCTGCAAGATCCACTCGGACTGGCAGGAGGTGCGGCTGCAGGGCTGCTTCCCGAGCCGGGCCAGCGGCCCCGTCACCGTGACGGCCTTGACGGTGCTGGAGCGGACGGCGCTGGAGTTTGCCCTCTTCCAGGAGGGCAGCAGGTAACTCTGGGATCTCTCAGGCCCTTTTGTTGTTGTTAACGTCGCAGTTATTGATAATTTTACTTCTTGGCGAGGCAGACAGTCTCTAAGTAGCGTTTCACTTACATTTACTACATAAATGGTCATTTAAATATAATACAGGCGATAACTAACACGCTAAAACAGAAGTACAATTAAAGATAATTGCATCCAGTGGGACAGTAACAGGAAGCTCTCTCTCATCTGCGCAGCTGGCCGTTTTTAGTTCTGTCTCAGCCATGGCCAGCCGGGCCTCCTGCTAACTGCATGGTTTCCCGTCTGTCCCCCTCAGGCGCTCGGACACGGTAGACAGCCACCTGCTGGACCTGTGCATCATGGTTTTCCGAGCCTCCTTCGGTAGCGGGAACAAGCTGACCCTGGGCCGCCTGCTGTCGCACAGCAAGCGTGCCGTCAAGAAGTTTGTGGGCTGCGACGTGATGCTGGAGCCAGGAGAATACGCCGTGGTCTGCTGTGCCTTCAACCACTGGCAGCTGAACGTGTCTGGAGGCGCTATCACGCCCGGTGAGCGCACACACCCTCACCGTGTTTAGAAATAACGGCCCAACCTGATCGGGTTGAGGGTGGAGACTCGTAGACATTGCAGTCGTAGATGTGCCTGTTTGTGTTTGATTTGTCCATTCTGTCTGCAGTATCCAGTCCCACCAGCAGTGGGCGCCCAAATCAGGATTTCCCAGGCTACGTCCTGGCAATCTACAGTTCCCGGCAGGTGATGGTGGAGCAGGTGGAGGCTACAGCAACCACCCTGGCAGATGCCATCATCCTGCTGACGGAGAACAAGGGCGAGAGGCATGAGGTAAAGAGCGGCCGAGTCGCCTCTGTCTCTTCATCTGTTGCGGCCACCGGGTTGGCTTGGGTCTACCTTGTTTGTCCGCTGCCCCCTGCAGGGCCGCGAGGGCATGACGTGTTACTACCTGACTCACGGCTGGGCGGGGCTGATAGTGGTGGTGGAGAATCGCCACCCGAAGTACTACCTCCACGTCTCCTGTGACTGCACCGACAGCTTCAATGTGGTGTCCACGCGGGGCAGCCTGAAGACTATTGATAGCGTCCCGCCCCTTCACAGGTACGTCCACGGCTCCAGACGTCGGCCAGCCTGACTCATCTGGTGGACGCCTATATCCCGGCCTTTGGAGAGGTCCAGCTGTTGCAACCTCATGGAGGGTTGATGCCTAGTCAGGGTAGAGACATCCCAAGGAAGGAGCCATAACAATGTAACTGATGTTGCCAATAACAATTCAGATACTTCTGTACAAAGATCAAGGATTTTTATTGTTGTTCCAGTGGATCACAAGTTTAGTAACAGCCTCTGTAAAACAATATGCATGCATTTATACATACATGCATGCATACATACATAATGCAACAATCTATATAAAATAATTATGTTAAATAGCTATAAACATTGGCATATTTATGTGTGTATTGCGCTCAATATTCAGGAAATATCTTGTATAATAAATAGTCTGTAACTTATGGCATATATAAGAGAGAATATTGCACTGTTGATGGAAATAACCATCTATAAACACTTGGTGTACAGATGATGTATGAGAGTACTGCACTGTAGTGTATTGACTCATAGTAGTAATGGTTGTGTAAAAAAAAGGCCAGTCAGTACAGCAGCATGCAGTGTTAATGAGGAGGGGGGTTAGGTGGTGCCGTCAGTAGTGGGTGGGCCAAGCGATGACTGCAGCTCTGGGGCAGAAGCTGTTCCTGAGTTTGGCTGAGCGGGCATATATCCTCCTGTATGCTGTGTCACATGACTGTTAAAAACTCAATAGATCAGACTCAGGGTGGGTGGGGTCGGCGGCCATCTTGGGGGTCCTCTGGAGGCAGCCTCGGTGCTGAGTCTCCGACTGAAATGCAGAACGTCAGAATGCTCTCTGCGGTGCATCAGTAGAAATTCACCAAGGATTCTTTTGGCAAGAGATTCTGTTTACCCCAGAATCTACTCTTTTAATACCATTCTGTCCATCGACCAACTTTTTATGATGTATGGGGTCACCGTGAACCTGGAGCTCCTCCCACACCCTGGACAGATGCCAGTCTTTTGCAGGGCATATTTATATACAGTGTTTTTAATGTAGAAATATAGTTTTTATTTTTCTTTGTCTGGGGGTGATGTTGACGTGATAGTGTATGATGTTAGTATGTCGGAGCAGAGAACCAGTTAAACCATCACACTATCAGCAGAAAACCGTTACCTTATCAACCTGAAGAGAGGAAGCAGTTTGGCTTGTTTCTGAGCCGCAGGGCAATCCAAAGGGAAGCATGAGGCCGCCCGCGGATCCGCGCAGAGCGCCCGTACGACGATACAGCGGGGGGAATGGCTTTTGTAAAACACCAGCACGCTCACTCCCTGCGTTATGCTTTCAGTGCCAGAGAAATGCATCTTTTTTGAGCTTTATGTTAATTGTTGTTGACCTGCAGGCTGGCGAAACTGATCTTCTGCCATGACAAATGCTGGAATTAAGTTTCAGCGCCGACTCGTTAGATCTGAGCGATGGAGCAGTCTGCGGGGGTGTCTAGGGGGCGTGTAGGCGTGCTGGGTTTGTACATACGCAGAGATGCTCTCTCCTTCTCAGCCTTGATGGCCAGAACTACACTTGGGCTGGACGTTTAAAGCCCTCCGCTGATGTCTTGTCTAAACCGAATGCTTATTTTTTTGGTCCCCATAGACGTGCTTATTAAGTCGTCACAGTGTTTTTGTTTGTCTGGTTCACCCCCTTTAATAACTCAACGCTGGCCGGCTCTGTGAACTCCTGAAGACGTTCAAACCCCCCCCCCCCCCCCCCAGCTGCATGGATCTCTCTCCGTTACCGGCATGACGAGGCCATTTCGTCAGCCCTCCCCCTCACTTCCTCTTAACCTGGTGCTAAATTACAAGTGCTTCTGCATGTTCCCTCCCCCACCAGTGGCAGAAACGTAGCCAAAGCTGCCTCAGTGTCTCATCCAGAAACATAGTCCTTCATTCTTTTCGGGTTGAACCACTTCCACTGCTGGGGGGTTTGTTTTACTACCCGTCAGCATCAGTCCTTAAGGCAAAAATCCTGCTCAAAATATGTAATGTAATATGAAAGTATAGCTTATGGTTTGCTCACCATAACTCTGCCATTCTTGTTTATGTTTAACCCGTTAATTGCTTGTGCTTTTCCCCTCCACCCCCTCAGGCAGGTGCTGGTGGTCCTGTCCCAGCTGGAGGGCAATGCCGGCTTCTCCATTACACATAGGCTGGCTCACCGCAAGGCCGCCCAGGCCTCCCTAGGGGACTGGACGCCCACCAAGGCCACGCACAGCCCCCAGCTCACCCCTGACACCGAGGGGCTGCACAAGCCCCGCCCTCTATGACCAAGGCCCACCCCTGGTGGATGGCTGCACTTGCCGGCGCCCCCTAGTGCTCCACACCTCAGAGACCAATCGGAAAGAAGAACCATGTTCTCCTCCCCATCATTATTCTGAGGCAGAGAAGACTTTATGCCCCCCTATTTTTTCACTGGCTGGGGGGGTCATTGGCACATACGAAGCCCGTGCCTCTAGCATGGTGAGGGATGCACAGGGGGGTTCCCTGGGACTGATGTCATTTCCACGGTGGGTTATCCCTGCCCTGCCGTTGGAAGGATCCGCCATTTTGGGATCTGTGCTCGTCTCACTGGTCGTGCTGAAACTACTGAATCTGTCCCGTCATCCGCACTGGGCCAGTCCTCCTCTGCCGAGTGGGGCTCGAGGAGGTGCACCCCCATGTTGGGGGGGCTGATGTGGACTTGATGTCGGCACAGCGCTTTCCTGGCACTTTTGGTGGTGGTGGTGGTAATGGGGTTGGGGGGGGGGCAAGGAGCAGTGATTAATCTGGTGCTTCTGCCAGCTGCTCGCCCCTGCTTTCAGCGGGGCCTGACGCGCCCCTCCGGGGGTTCCTCTGTATCCCATGGTACTTCGGGCCACAAGAGCCAAACTCCATGCTGGATTCATGATTCGGACGTGTTCGGCTGGGTCTCTTAAAGTCGCCATTGTCCTTTCTGTTTATTCATGCGGTTCTGTTCCCACAGGGAGTCTCTGCTCAGGTTCACAAACGGCTCCCGTTCCTCTGTCCTGTCAGTCCGTCACTGTTTGTGCTGCTATGACCTCGCTGTCCCGCACTGACGGTACTGCTCCACGCCGATGTCACCTTTCTGTCTCACCGCCTCTGCACAGGTGCCACAATTGTGACGTGAAGCTAGGGGCCCCCACCTCACTGTCTGCAGGCTGGCTGAAGTGCCCTGCTTTCTCTCTCTCTTTACCCCTGCTTGCTGGATGTTAGGGGCTCCAAAATAATTGCACATCAGTTTCCACTAGGTCATTGCAAATCAGGGCTTCAAATGTAGCCGGTTATACAGATTAGGAAAAGGGGGGGGGGGGGGAGGGGTCACACTGGAGAAATCCCGACCCATCCCTACAGCTGGAAAATCATTGCCCAATTTGGATCTTCTCATCATCCCTGGATGTGAGAGCTTCATTCCTCAGGACTCTCTTGAAGTCCGTGTGTTGGGCAGTGACATATGGACTCATTACGCCTGTATCCCCATGTAATTAATTACTTGTTTTCATCCCATTACATTTTACTTCCCCATCTAAGCCATGTGTCTGGTCTGTGCGTCACAGTAGATGCCCAGTCATCAAAATGGAGGTACCTGATGGGTTTTCAGTCCTGTGTGTGTTCATGCCTGTCTGTACTTATGGTTGCAAGTGGTTATCACTGTGTGTGGGACAACAGCACCACGATTTGAAACATTGACAGCTTCGAAAAGACTTTTTGTGTTTCAGGTAGTCACCAGGACAGTCTTACAATCCCCTAACTTTCCTAGTCACAGTGAAAAGAATGCGTTTCGTACCTTTTAATGTACCCAGCATGCACCAGCACATGGATTCTTTAATCACAAGATAAGTCACAGTCCACGGATTTGTCCTCATACCTCCATTGTTAACTGTTGCCTGAGGCCATCACTTGGTGTGATTTGTTGAAGGCAAATCGCAGGAGAAAACCGGTTAGCACAGATACCACGACACGCCAGTCTCTTACCAGACCGTCCCCCTGTTTATTTTCAGCCCAGTGACCGCCGGCTGATTTCACGCAGCTACTCGTGGCGGCAGAGTCGGCGGTTCTAAGAGGTACACAGCAGTGAGCCCGTTTCCATGAACATATCCTGTCTGGGATCCCTGTGAGGCTTTATTTCCGCACGCAGGCACCGCTTTTAAAAATATACGGCATTGAGCTCCAGCAGGCCATGCCTGAAAGCGGCCTGAACCAAGCCAGACAAACGGCATGCTGGTAAAGGGCGTCTGCAGTCCCGGCCATCAGCGTCTGATTTTTCTCGATGCCAAAACACGTCAGGTCAGAGCACATAGCAGAGCTCATTCTAAAATGATCTAAATGCTGCCGGGCGCAGAGTGTAAGCATCAGCATTCAGAGGAAGACTGCAGGGGGACCTTGTGCTCTGTGTTCAATTAATCGATCCAGGGGGCACCGGGGATTCTTCCGGTGAGAACTCGGAACCTTGGTGGGAAGCGGCAGGCTGTGGATGCACGGGTTCTGTCTGAAAATCCCGTCCTAGTACGTGTCTCCGGCTGGCCTCGACCTTGACACAGATTTTAGGTTCGTTAGCTAATTATACATTAGCGGCTGCGCGTAAACTTGAATGAATCACCTTGCAGTTAGGCAGTGTGTTTGCGCTTGGCGGCGGTGAGGAGGTCGCCGTCCTGTTCTGCGGTTCCCTTCCTTTTGTTTTTACGTTATCGGTACTGTCCAGATAAGACAGAAGCCTGCTGCCGGATACCCTTGATGTCTGTTATCTCACAGGACCCGGTGTATCTCTCAGCTTTTAGGGCTGAACCCAGACTCATACAGGCACATGCTCTTTGTTATTGGAATGGGCACTGAAGGGTAATAGGTTACTTTTTTATTTAGCATATTATTAAAGTGATAAATTCTTTCTGTGGGGTAATTGTGGGGTTTCCCATATGCTGGGGAATCCCTGTCTCTCGATACGAGCTGCGCCGCATGCAGTGACTCTGCAGAGCGCTTTTGCATCGTCACGTCGTCTGTCGTCCTCTTGCCATTTTGGCAAGTATCTGTGTTGTTGGGGTCGCAAGCCTGATCTCGGAGTAGTACTAGGACCCGTCCAGGAGGGGGCGCTCTGTTCAGTGGGATGCTGACCGCGTCCTCTATCCCCGGCCTCAGCTGCCAGCCTCCGTTTCTCTTTTTATACGATGGGACAGACACCAACACTTTAGTCTTTGCCAAGCTGTGAATAGATTTATCCTGCATAGGAAAACAAACGTATGTTGCAGCAGATGGAATATGGAGACAACACTGTTGGGCAAGAATGTGACATGTTTTATCAGTTTTAGAAAAAATGTAAATGCATTACATATGTATGTATGATTAGTTTGAAACTCAGGTTCTAAAGGACCAAATAAACTTTTGTTTTTTATTAAATCTGAATTTTATGGGGTTTTTTTTCTCTCCTTTCCTGGCACTCTTTGTACTTTGTTTCTTAACTGTTCAAAGTGTGAATTATCTAAACCTTGGAATAGATGCGTTGATATTTTGGTAATTACACTTATTGCCCACTAGGTGGTGATTCAACCTGTCATACACGGGGAGTTTGTTTTACTGCCCCCTGCATTTGGGATGGGAGGGGTCAGCACCCATGGCTAACAGAGAAGAGTTACGATCCCAACCGGTATTGCTTCACCCCAAAATAATTGTGCCCCACCCCATGTGGCTAGAAATCAGCGAGAAGGGAGGCGTTTATGTAAATGACTGTAGAGAAGGTTCTTGAAAGCTGGTCTTCTTGCGCTCTGTACTACAAACCCGATGTGGGTTAGCTGTCAATCACCTCTCCCATCCATCCTGCCGCAAAGAGAGCAAGGAACACAGAGCTGAGCTTTTTCAACTGGAACATTCCTGTCAAAAGAGGTAGGATTGTACAATCAGTGCTACTCTGTAGAAGATGGCAGAGGGTGAAATTGGTTTTCTGATGTTTAGCAGTATATTAACTGCTGTCACTGCACTGAGCTGTTACCCCAGGAACTGAATGACGTAAACGTAGTCTTTAACTTGTAAATGCACATACAGAATGTTCTGTATTTATATTGTAAGGAAAATTTGTCCTCCGTGCTCAGCAAAATCTACATTTGTGTTAACATGCAAGTTTCTAGTTAAATCAAAAAGGGAATCTACTGACCTCCCAGCTATTCTCGGCAACAACAAGCCAGTTAAAACGAAATAAGCAGAAGAATGAAACATGCATAATATCAGTTTTTAAGATAAAATAAACTTTATTGATCCCAGTGGGAAATTCTGGGAGGTAGAATGCTGTTTCGTAATATGTATGCATTGCTACATTTGACTAAATTCAAACAATATATCAGTTAAAAAGCTATGGGTAAATTACATGCTATTAAAATGTATTAATGTTGTATCAATGTATTCCCTCTTTATATAGGGAAAAAATATTTATATTTATAAAAGGTTTATATAGTTTTTTGGAATTATTTGAAACAGTGTACGTGTTTATAGAAGTTTACAGGTATATAGCAAATGCATTTCCTGTTTATGCTATTGCATTTGGAAACAAATCCTTTAAGGGGATGCTGTCCCCAAATGTGCCTGCCTAGGCCGCCTTAATAAGTCAGCGAAAGATGTTTGGGCTGGGTTGCAATTCCTGGGCAGATTTGTCAGGTTTCCTTCCCCTTCATCAATGCGCCCTGTCTTGCTGAGACATCGTGGAGGGCTTCCCTTCTGCACCGTGCCCTGGGGGGTGTCTCCTCCAGAGCAGCCCTGCCCGCCCATACGCTGCCCTACATGGGGACAAAGCGGGTGGCCTGATCACATTTCCCCCGACGGCACTCAATCACACTCAGCTAACAAGCTTCAACAACTGAGCTTCTTAACCCGGTGCTTTTTTCCTCGTCCATCTGGAAAAGTCAAAGGCCCATCTTAAAGCCTGCTGGCGGTATGGGCTGAGCCTCTGCTTGGCCTTTCACGTGGTGTGGAAGCTGCTTGCTGTCAGCAGAAAGAGGGTTTGAGGCCCATATGCTGACATAGGGGACCGGTCCCAAGACTGGCCAGAAAGACCCATTAAGCATGAGGTTATACTGTTAGGTTGGCTGTAAAATCAAACTGCAGGGGCTTAAAACATGATTTCAGGGTGGCAGACAAGTTGATCACCTGTGATGTATAACTCCAGCTACCCATGATGGCTGCTTCAGCACCAACACCAGCAGAATCCTTCACCCCTGGACCAGATGGAGTTTACATGGACCGCCTAGGTTTCTACTCACTGGACTCTAATGTCCCTGGCCTGTCCAAGGTCATCCTCAGCAAGCTGAAGATGAAGGACTACTCTGAGTACAGGTGCAACTAGTCTCTGACCTTCACGTTTATGCTACTAAAGAACCAGTAGGCCATGTTTTAAAGTGAAGGATTTACCCCATGATTAAATCCAGCTCTTTAAACTTCAGTGATTTCTGTTTGTGCTCCATCCATGTGTACATGTGACTGTCAGCACCATGAGCTTCTCTGCGGCATTTTTGCCAACGTTCTCACTAGGGCTGCTCTGGAGGGGAAGAAGAAGAGTCTCACCTTCCACTCCTACAAAGAGATGTTCCAGAACATGGAGGAGACCTTCAAATTCTGCACAGGATGCAGCAGGCTTCCAAGTCACCTGTCAGATGGCCAAGCTCTCAAACGCTGTGGGAAGTAAGTGCGGAGAGGCATACATGAAACAGTGATACTTTGGCAGCTGTCCTGTGTGTTTTAGGTATGTTGTTTTGCTTGTTTTGTTTTGTTTTGTTTTGTTTGGCAGCACCATATGTTGGACACCTTTATGTGTCACCTTTATCATGAGACTTGCAAAGAAATCTAGTCCTCAGTTGACTCTGCAGAAGATAAAACATGAAAAATAATAGTCAATCTAAAGCAGACAGTGCTCTCCTCTTACTCCTAGAGCCTTTAAAATGCAACTGTCACTTTCTGACCTCAAGGACTTGCACAATGGAAAATTTAATGGCTGGCTGATTCGCCCAGAAATATAAATTACTGTGTTGATAGGTCTTTCCAGGCTTTTGAAAACAATGGCTTAGTGTTATTGTCTGGCTTATAGTACTTTAATCCATGTATCTTCCATTTGTTTGCCATGTTCCTGGACACCCAAACAAACATTTCATCATTCCTGCAGCTCGGTGAAAAACAGCCATGTGTTGACAGACATGAGCCCAGGCAGAGGTGCATTCCCTGGGGGGTGGGGCAGCCCAGGCCACCCCTCTTGTGTCACGTTGTGATAGCTCTTGTGCCTGCAGAATGCTTTTTAGCCCCTGCTCAATGATAGACTGCTAAGTGTCTCCCTTCATGGGTGGAATGGGTCGGCCTTATGTCATTTCGTTTTGTTTACTTTGCATCACACATTAGGGATAATGTAGGTTTATTGTGGCTATCTGCTTTGTATCATGTTGAATGAACGCCCAGTGTGAGGCTAACGCTGTAAGTGAAGCTTCATTCAGCAGTTTTAAACACACACACTCGCACAGATGCCACACGCACTGCTTTCTGCTTCAGGGGCTTCTGATCATTTCTTCAGCCAGCTTTTATTTCCGGCTGTTCCAGTGCCACTTAAATGTCATGTATGCCACTGAGAGAGAGACGAAATCCTTTCAAGTGTGTGCATTTATATTACAAGGATGGCAGGCTGCAGATACGCGGCCTGTGTTCAGCATACAGAGGCTGGAGAGGGTCCCTTCACTCCAGAGAGCCTACAGGTCTGTGAAATCCCCAGCTGGTTAAGGCTCTTCACTTGCTGTTGCTGTTGTTCGGAATCAGAATTTGTTTTTCGTGGCCTGGTGCAGCCTGGCTGTCTGCGGGTTAAGTACGTCCGACTTATTTAGAACAGACTTGCTATAAAGCCTGTTTATTAAAAATACAATGGAACACACACACACACACACACACACACTACTTTGTGACTCGTGAAAACACTACGCGGCTTCTGCAGTTTGTCAGTTCGATGTACAGTACCGTATGTAGACACTTTTATTATTACTCTATTATTATTATTGTTATTACGTACTGTATTATTCTTTTTCCGACTTACCCACAAATTCAACTTAAAGACAGACTTGGGGAACGGATCTCATTCGTAACCTGAGGTCTGTATGTACTACAAATTTGTCTTTGTAGTATTGCTGCATACATTCTAGGGCTGGGCAATGTATCAAGTCAAGATATATCAAGATATATCATGGGCACGATATATCAGTATATTTTCATACGAGATATAGGATGAGACCGTATTGTTTATATCAATATAGTTTATGCTGCTTTAAAATTTTACTCATAGAACCACCAGATCGCCGGTTTCTGCTCTACCTCCAAACACAACCCGCCCCTCCCCCTCATTTACAAAGTGCTGCATGCAGTGACAGCATGGAGATAGACACAGACATGAGGCAAGCTAGCAAAGAGGAGCTGGCTGGTAAGATAATACATGCCAGGAGTTTATTTCTGAGCCATTTCTTTCCTACACATGTACAGCTGTCTTTTAATAAAAATGCCGGGGTAACATTGCAGACATTTGACTCTGACTTGGGACCGTCTTTTTGTTATTACTTTATGGGGGAAAATATCGAGAGATATATCGCATATCGCCATTCAACTAAAAAATATTGAGAAATGATTTTTGGTCCATATCGCCTAGCCCTATTACATTCACAACAACATAGAACGTAAATCAAGAAAAATAATAGAGAAATAAAATATATGCAGCGACGCTGCAAATCAGTACAGTCAGTTGTATGCAGGCTGGGACACTAAAAGCCAGTGGTAGGTCTGCATCTGAATGCTGGTGGGCAGCGTGACCAGCCTCGCCCAGCCTGCACGGAGCCCACCAGCCTCTCCTTTGCCTCCTCCCTCGCCCCCTCTGCCTGTCTCTCCTCTCTCCCACGCTGGTAGTCTCACCCACCCCCACACGCACTCCAGACATCACAGCTGCATTCTGTCAGCGAGTGACCCGAGCTGTGACAGCTGGGACAGCCTGGTGACATCTCACACCTGAGCAGCGTAAGGGCTACGGGTGTCAAATTGTCAAAGTAGGAGCGGAAAGCTAACTTTGACCAACCAAATTTTATCAAATACGGCTAATCTGCCACTCACTCTTGGCTGCTTTAGGGTCTTTTCGCACTTCGCATTTGCGAATTTCACTGGCTAATTGATTTTTTTAGTAAAAGTGCTGGATTTTGCAAACGGCACTTATGTGGCCGGCTGCACGGGTGAGAGTCTGTTGTTTCTCCCCAGTCCGCGCTCTCCTGTGGGAAGAACTCCCAGCCCCGAGTGCCGCCCATGCACTCCTGATGAGGTCATGCACCACAGCTCAGATGATCTCCAAGCAGCCAGAAATGCCAAAGGAAGGGCAGACTTTACAGCCCCTGTGGGTACACACCAGCCCCGCTGTCTCCATCAGTCCTGCGGCTACTCACAGCAGCAGAGAAGGTTACTAAAATACCCTCTACGGTGGATATTTAAAGAAAATTAGTCAATAAAATGGTTATTTTACCTGGTGCTTTAACTCTGGGAGTTCATATAAATGACAAGGGCATCTAGCCCTTCTGCTGCATGAAAGACTTCAGCCACCAGCAAGGTCATACGTCATGGCTGGCTGGGATGGATCATAGCTGTACTGTAGATGGTCCGTAGACAATTCCAGGCAGGGGTTTACAGCACAAGATATTGGTCATCCTCTATGTGGAGTAGGCGTTATCCTCCATACAGGATAGATGTTGCCCTCCAAAGGGGATAGGTGCTCTTCTCCATACAGAAGAGGTGTTATCCTCTACCGGAGAGGTGTTATAGTCCATGTGGGGGAGGTGTTCTTCTCCATACAGGATAGATGTTGCCCTACAAAGGGGAGAGGTGCTCTTCTCCATACAGAACAGGTGTTATCCTCTACCGGAGAGGTGCTCTCCTCCATGCAGAACAGGTGTTATCCTCCAAAGGGGGTTTGATGCTCTCATCCATACAAGATAGGTGTTATCATTCATACAGGGGAGGTGCTCTCCTCCATACAGGATCAATTTAATCCTCCATACAGGTACAGAAGTGGTGTTCTCCTTCATATAAGACAGGCATTATCCTCCAAAGGAGAGAGGAGTTCTCCTCCTTACAGGATGATCCTCCAAGGAGGAGAGGTGCTCTCCTACATACAGGATAGATGTTATCCTCCAAAGGGAGGGTGCTCTTCCAGAATGGGTGTTACAATCCATGCAGACGTGATGGTCTCCTCCATACAGGATAGGTGTTATCATCCATACAGGGGAGGTATTACACTCCATACAGGATAGGTGTTACCATCCATACAGGGGAGGTATTACACTCCATACAGGATAGGTGTTATCATCCATACAGGGGAGGTATTACACTCCATACAGGATAGGTGTTATCATCCATACAGGGGAGGTGTTA
>JAODJW010000094.1:20915877-20927046 GCA_026777045.1 Hyperopisus bebe
TAGAATTCCTACCAGTACCCCTGGGTATATTAGTAAGGTATGCAGACCCAGGTAAGAGAAACGTGGTACAAGGTACAGACTGACAGCCAGTAACATTACTGACCATTTACACTACTGTTCAAAAGTTTGTGGTCACTTAGAAATTTCCTTGTTTTCCATGAAAACCTACATGACATGAGTTTAAATAGGAAATATAGCTAAATAAGTAGGAAATAGTCAAGGGCAAAGTTAGAAATAATCATTTTTGAAATTAAGATAATTGTGTTCTTAAAATTTTGCTTTCGTGAAAGAGCTCTGCATTTGCAGCAATTACCACCTTGCACACCTTGGGCATTTTAGATGTCAGTTTGTTGAGATTATCTGATGAAATTTCACCTCCTGCTTCCTGAAGCATCTCCCAGAAGTTGGATTGGCTTTATAGGCACTTCTTACGTACCATTCGGTCAAGCTGCTCCCATAACAGCTCAATAGACTTGAGATCCGGTGACTGTGCTGGCCACTCCATTGTACACAGAATACCAGCTGACTGCTTCTTCCCTAAATAGTCTTTGCATAGTTTGGGGCTGTGTTTAGCTGATTGTCTGGTTGTAGGATGAAATTGGCTCCAATTAACCACCGTTCACAGGGTATGGCGTTGCAAAATGGAGTGATAGCCTTCCTTCTTCAAGATCCCTTTCTCCCTGTAAAAATCTCCCACTTTACCATCATCAAAGCAGCCCCAGACCATCACATTGCTTCCACCATGCTTAACAGATTTCATCAAGCACTCCTCCACCGTCTTTTAATTTGATCTGAATCTCACAGATGTTCTTCTATGTGATCTGAACACCTCATACTTTGATTCATGTATCCGTTACAGTTTTTTCTAATCTTCCTCTGTCCAGTGTCTGTGTTCATTTCCCATCTCAGTCTTTTCTTTTTATTGACCATTCTGAGATCTGGCTTTTTCTTTGCAGTTCTGCCTAGAAGCCAGCATCACAGAGCTGCCTCTTTACTGTTGACGTTGAGACTGGTCTTTTGCAGGTACTATTTAATGACCTACAGTATGAGGCATCTGTTTCCCAAACCACGCACTCTAATATATTTATCCTCTTGCTTAGTTGTGCACCAGGGTCTCCCTCTTCTCTTTCTATTGTAGTTAGAGCCAGTTTGTGCTGCTCTGTGAAGGGAGTAGTACACAGCATTGTACAAGATCTTCCGTTTCCTGGCAATTTCTTGCATGGAATACCCTTGACTTCTCAGAACAAGAATAGGCTGATGAGTTTTAGAAGAAAGTTCTTTGTTTCTGAGCATTTTGAGCTTGTAATTGAACCCACAATTGCTGATGCTCCAGATACTCAACTAATGCAAAAAATGTTTTATTGCTTCTTTAATCAGAACAACAATTTTCATCTGTGCTAACATAATTGCAAAAGGGTTTTCAAATGATTAAAATGATAAACTTGCATTAGCAAACACAACATTCCACTGGAACACAGGACTAATGGTTGCTGATAATGGGCCTCTGTACACCTATGTAGATATTCCATTAAAACAGCTAGTTCCAGGTGTCGTAACATTAACAATGTCTACACAGTATTTCTGATGTTATTTTAATGGACAAAAAACTTTTTCAAAAGCAAGAAAAATTCTAAGTAACCCCAAACTTTTGAATGGTAATGTATATTTTCAGTGGTTGGGTAATACAGCCTAGTGCCTTCATGTTTGGCAACATCTTATTGTCATCTTGAAGATTACACTCATCTATATATCATCTAAGACAGCAGTACACAAGAATAAGATGAAACTGGAGACACTGGGAATGACCAAGAACCAGCCAGGTAGAGGGGGAAGCAATTTTCTGATGCCAGAGATGACCATTAACTTATGCAAGTGTTTCTCATGAATCAGAGGATGACATCAAGTGACCTTCAAAAGGAATGGGAAACATTAAGTGCAGGTGTGAAGTGCACTGCTAGGATAGTTTGCATCAGGCTCCCATAAAGCAAGGAAGAAGCCCTTTATTAATGAGAAACAGGAAAAAACCAGGCTTCAGTTTGGAAAAAAAGTATACATTATTCACAGCTGCACACACATAAATTGAGAAATGAGTGAAACAAAAAATTGTGCTGTGCTCTCTTAATTTTTTACAAGGCTATATATATATATATATTTTATTCTCTGATTCTATTTTGTGCCTCGCATTCTATTCAATTGTAAGTTTAACTGCATCTGCTGGCGCGTTCCAAACTAAATCTCATTGTACTTACAATGACAATACAGCATCTTTATCTTTATCACAATAGACCCCATGTACATGCATGACATTTATAGATTGACACATCCGATTACTCACAAAACTACTAGGAAAATTTGCTATTGAAAAACATGGACTAAATGATGCATAAGAAAAGCACTTGTTAAAGGCAGAGACAGAAGAGCAGTGGAGTCAAAATTTTAATCTGTCCAGCCACCTCAGAGGACAGCACTTCCCATAATTGTTGATGCTCCTAATTAAGAGTAATTGCAAGAATCCAATGCAAATTGCCCATTCGGCGAGTCGTTTAGCTTTAGCGGAGTGATTAGGCCTAAACACCTTGTTTATGGGAACATCAGCAAGTATCCCCCAGGACTTGAAACAGCACACTTAGCATCACACATCCATTTCACTCAGTCATTTATTATCATTTACTTATCTGCTCATTTACTTCCTACTCTCCAGAGAACCATGCAATTATATATATATATTTTAAGAGTAAAGGACCTTGTTATATTGCAAAGCAGACTGGTATGAGAAATAATAATGAATGGCATTTATAGTGTGGTGGGGCAGTGGTTTGCGCTGCTGCTTCACACCCCAGGGATCTAGATTCAAGTCCCTGTTATGGCTCCATGTGTGTGGAGTTTGCATGTTCTCCCCATGTTATTGTGGGGTATCCTCTGGGTACTCTGGTCTCACCCCAGTCTAAAAACATGCTGGGGTTAATTAGAGTTATCGAATTGCCATAGATATGCATGTGTGTGTCATTGGTATATGCCTGTGAGGGGCTGGTGTCCTGAGTTGTTCTCTGTAGTCACTGGGATAGGCTTGTGAAATGCCCCCCCCCCAAACCGGACAAGTGGTAACAGAAAGTGGATGAATGATTTACAGTATGGTTGCTTGGGTGGGTGGGTGTGTGCATGTCTCGGGTCCTTGAGCTAACCCCCAACTCCCTGGGTGCTGCTATGGTTTGACATACAGGAAGCAAAATGCGTTGAGAGGCTAAATGGGATGTATCTATGGCTAATGATGCATTACTGGGTGAGTCTGTTAAACCTGAATGTCTTATTTTAAAGATGTATTTGCATTGCAGTGGTGCTGTAGTGATATTGAAGTTGCAATACTGACAGACAACTGCATTCTCATTCACTTTTAATGTGAAGTGCTTCCACACAAATGATACATTTACTCTTTATTTGAACCCTCATCCTGCATGTGCCATCTACCTTCCGCCATATTGCCGAGTAATTTAGAAGGATAATTTCAATCAATGCTTTTAAATAATCAAGTTATCGTTACAGCTCTATTAGTATCAAAATCTTCATCGTAGGGGGAGAGAAAATTCCACTCCTCTCTGAGCAACCCATTAAAAGCCTGGGGTGGCAGTACACGGCAGAGCTTTCGGATAAACAGATGGGGAGAACCATACTGAAACAGCTCTCAGAAGGCCTGGCAAAGATCAACCAAAGGCAATTCCCAGCGAAATACAAGGTCTGGTGCTACCAATTTACACTCTACAGGAGGGTGATGTGGCTGCTGAAAATGAGTGATATCCCCTCATCCACCAGAAATAAAATGGATGGAAAAGCCAACTCATTCATCAGAAAGTGGTTGGGGCTGCCACAGTGCCTCTCTGAAACAGGCCTCTTTGGAAGGAACACCCCCCAGCTGCCGCTTCAATCCATCAGTTTGGGCTAAAAGCAGGAAAAGACCAGGTTCATTCTCCAGTTGAGAGAATCCACTGACCAGACCGTAAGGAACGTGAACACCAAGATTCCGACAGGCTCTAAGTGGAATGCACAAACTGAGGTCGATCGAGCCATCAGTCGCCTGCAACATCAAGACATTGTCAGCAGAGTCAAAGCAGGAAGAGCAGGCCTAGGGTGGGGAGAAGTGCCACGGTTCTGGTCCAAGGCCAACTGCATAGAGAAGAAGGAGATGGTGGTGGTGGAGGTGACAAGGATGAAGGAAGAGCGCTACAAGATCAAGGCCGTGTTGCAGGGCCGACAAGGAAGCTGGACGACCAGGGAGGGAGTCATCAACCGAAACATCAGTTGGGCAGATCTTTGGAAGGCAAGGGTCAGCTTCCTCATCCACACAACATGTGACATGCTTCCCTGTCCTAGGAACCTTCACCAGTGGTTCGGGAGCGACGAATGCTGCACGCTCTGCATCACCCTTAATGCAAACCTCCAGCGCATCTTGTCAGGTTGTAAGATTGCGCTCTCCCAGGGACGTTATAGATGGCACCACGACCAGGCCAAGGAACTTAGCAGAGGTGCTGGAGAGCCGTTGACAGGGTTGCAAAGGGGTACCACCTGCAGAGAATCACAGCCTCATCAGCTATGTTGTGGAAGGTGGGGGGAGAAGGAATATTAGGCCAAAGGAAACACCTAGGCTGTTTTCCCCTGACCAGGAGTGGAACATGAGAGTTGACCTGGATAGGCAGCTCTGTTTCCCAACCCGAGATCACTACTACATCTCTCTGCCCTTACATAGTGGCGTGGTCCACCAAAGTGAAATCCATGCTCCTCATCAAGCTCACGATACCAGCAGAGGAGGGGATCGAGGCTGCCTACGAGCAAAAAAAGGCCAAGTACTCCGAGCTGACTGCTGAGTGCTGGATGGTTGGCTGGAAGACTACCATCTATCCAGTGGAAGTTTGAGGCCGAGGCTATGTAGGGCTGCCAACCACACGCCTACTGAGGGACATAGGAGTGACCAGAGGGAACCTGAAGAAGGCAATCAAAGAGCTGGCAGAGGAGGCTGAGAAGGGGAGTTTTTGGCTTTGGCTGAGGAGGAGGGACAAGTGCTGGGGAAACAACTAACCCCAATAACAGCCGCAGGGGAAACACCTATCAGCTGCAAGGGTGACAGGGAGACGTCCCTGTCACTGCTCCACCACCAGGAGATGTTCCAGGATTAAAGGAGCGAAATGTTGTTGATCGGTGGTTCCTGGCTGACGACCCAGCAGCTGACCCATGGGCACCAGAGGAGGTGCGACCGGCAGCAATGCCTAGCAGGCAATTCCATCCTCCTGTATATACTACTGGTGATCAATGTTGACACACAACAGCACACAGCGCACAACAACAAAATGTATCCTCTGCATTTTAACCATATGTGACATAGCAGGGAACAGCTAATACAGCACCTGGGGAGCAGTGCTTGGGGGCGGTACCTTGCTCAGGGTACCTCAGTGGTGCCTTGCTGGTCAGGGATTTGAACCAGCAATCTTTCAATTACACGTGCACTTCCCTAACCATTAAGCCACCACTGCCCACAGTATGGGTGAATGTAGAGGCAATATGGCAAAACTTTTATTATATATGCAATTGCATCCAAAAAGCAAATACTATGGGTCAATGCCCTTTGCAGCCAGCTTGCTCTCACCTACAGAGGGAGGTATAAAGAGAATTTCCCTACAGGGATCAATAAAGTATGTATTATTATATACCTTCAGGAAGTGGACCATGCAGAGAAGAGTGTAAGTTTATCAGTGCACACAGTCATACCTAGAAGCCACAATTGCCAAGCACAGTCAGGTCTACAACGTTAACATACGTCACAACAGTAATAGCAAACAAGATGTTCTATATGCAGTTGTGGACAGCGCAGTCATCAGGATGAGAGATGCTTTGGAAGCCACAGACTGGCCAAATGATGGCTGTAGGTATGTACAATAACACTGTGACAACCAGGAAGATGATCACAAATTTCCTCAGGTCCTCAGAGGGGCAGACAGTTTTTCAGCAATGTGAGGATGTTCACGACGATGATGAACAGGTTACCATGATGATGATATCACGTACACCCAGATGCACCAGTACAAGTCAGGATTTTCGACCCAGTGAGCGAAATGAGGATTATGCAGGTGACAAAGGCCTCCAGAAGTTTTAAACACCTGGCCAGATATTCAGAGAGGTACCTTTGTTAGCCAGTTTGCCTCTCACTGCTTCGATGGCGTACAAGAGGCAGACAAAAACCATCATGGGTGACAGTGCAGACATCCCGAGAGTAAAGTCATCCCCTGCTCAGAATCCTCAGGATTAAATTAATCTGAAAGAGTTCAATGATGGTGATAATCAATGTCATAACAGGACAAAACATGTAGGTGAATATGCACCAAACTCAAAAGGTGCAAAACACTGTAGCTCTTTAAAGACAAAAGTGCAATCATGGAGGAATTAATTACAAGGACATGCAGTATCCCTCTTTGCGACGGTGTGAATACAGGGGTATTCATTTCTTCTTTCTAAATGTCAGCGAGTGTCTACTTTTCTTTTCCCTGGGTTCCCTCTCAGCCGTCAAAGCGGAACAAGCGTACGAAACTTGATGAAGGTGTGACTGTGACTCTTCATACTCAACAGGTTTGTTGGAAAAAAAACCTTGGTCTAGATTTGTACTTTCTGGACTTGACCTATCCACCGCTATCTTTAATGGGTTACTTTTCTAAGTAACTTTCCCAGTACTGCACAGGGTACACACGCACATATACACCTAAAACCTGAAATTATTTTTTCAAAAGCAGTCAAAGTATGCTGGATAAACTCAGGACAAAACATAACCAACAGCAGGGCAATAGCTGTTACACCTTCGTAAGATAGCAAGTTACTATGTCCTGATTGGTTAGTAACCCAGCGGGCAGTCTGCCCTATCCCAGCCTAGCACTAGGACTTCCCTGACGTGCCTGCGTCATCGTGAAAACACGGCGCCGCTAAGGCAGCCATCCACTGGGCCACCGAGTGACGAGCTCTTAAAAGGGGGAAAAACGAGGAATATATCAATGACTGACGTGATGTATGGTGTGTTTCATCTACCTTCCGATGGACTGAGTGATTCTTTCTATTAAAAAAACAGTAAGGGCGAGAGGGAAAAGCGGAGTCCTTTGAGGCTGCACACGCTACAGAGACCTGGGTCTTTCCTTGTGTCGACGGCGGCCTAGAGAGGGAGCAGCGCCGGCCGAGTGGACTGACCGTCCCCCACCGATTTAGCTGGCGTAAGGACACCTTCGGGATTGACAGGGGTGAAACGTGGTATTTTCGCTCAGTCAGGTCTAAAAAAAAATAAGTGGGGAAAACAAAATGTTAACCTTGTTGTTTAGGTGACTGAAGTAGCTTCGTGTTGCTAATTTGGTTCAGATTCAGCTAACATTACCAGCCTTTGCGATGGTATTTGTATAACTGTCCCCTTTCGGCAGAAGACATTCCACCTAGCGATAACTGTTTAAAGGGTACATAAATTACAGTATAAGATCATTATTTTTTATTATGCTGATAAGATGTAGATGGTGTGTTGCTGATGCCGGTAATACCTGTAATATTACCTATTCCGAAAAGCCGCGTGTTTTTCGAGTTGATTTGGCTAAAACGGGACACCCATGCTGGTCAGTTGGGTAGCTGGTCATTAACTAATTAATGCAGAACATCAAATAGTACGCTCCCGGAAAACCAGCGCGTGGGTCTAACTAGCTGTTTGTATCCGGAAATTGCCGCCCCCTTCGTGGCAAGATCCAGGTTTTCCCCCCGTAGTTTTTATTTGAATAAAACGTGCAAATCCTGCACTCTGAAGCGCAGTGACGGCGTTTTACCGGAGCCACAGCGATCACGACGCACCAGATTCTATGTTACCGAGCGAAAACGGGACATTTGTATCCAACTGAGAACGTGACATCTGCGTTTTTAAAAATGTAATCTATGCTCACAGGTAGTCCGCAATGTCTGTCATAAACAGGATACATACTTGCAAACCAAAGGCATCCGGTCCAGATCCCAGTCAGCTGTAATACCCTTCAGTGAAGTCCTTCACCTGTACTGCTTCAGTGAGATATGCTGGGATAAGTTGGCAAAATTTTCAATGGCAATCTAGTGATGATATTGGGGGGTGTCATTTCAGCGACTGTTTGCAGTACTGTTGCATAATACATCAGGGCAGAATATTCCGTCTGTTACCCATATTTATGTCCTTATTTTCTTGGCTAGGTGTGGTGGCACACGGAGGTGGCAGGTACCCAGCCAGAGACACGGGGAGCAGGATAGGGAAGGAAGGTGGAGAGGGTGTTACAGGGCTGGCAGAGAAGATGGCGGGCAGCCCTGAGAAGAGTGCCTCCGCGCAGGAGCTGAAGGAGCAGGGCAACCGGCTCTTCCTCAACCGCAAGTATCAGGAGGCGGCGGTGTGCTACAGCAAAGCCATCGTGAGTACTGACAGTGGGATGATGTGCGTGCCTGTCGCACGAAATAAGATACACTCTCAGATCTGAATATTTATGACTAAAAAGTTAGCTCTCGTCTTCCCCCAGAACCGAAACCCCTCCGTAGCTGTGTACCACACCAACCGGGCTCTGTGCTACGTAAAGCTGCAGCAGCATGACAAAGCCCTAGCTGACTGCAAGCACGCCCTGGAGCTGGACAGCCAGTCGGTCAAGGCGCACTTCTTCCTGGGCCAGTGTCATCTGGAGCTGGAGAATTACGACGAGGCCATTGGCAACTTGCAGAGAGGTCAGAAAGAGCCCCAGGCAACAGCAAAATGAGCTTAATGTTCTAGCTAAGAAGGGGTGTCACTGCAGGAGTAGCTGTGTGTAAATAAGCTTACGTTTTGCTTGAACATATGCTTTTCATAAAACATTTCACTTCCCACTACATGCTGAACTGAAGTGGTGACTTTTAGGGATGCATAGATTATTTTTTTTGAGACCCAGTATGAGTACTGATGACTGATTTCAATTTTATTAGTTTAATAATTAGCAGACTAAAGATTTTTTAAATGTGTCTAACTTTCTGGAAGCAAAATATTTTTTAAAAACTTTTTAAAATAAAAATGGCTCTGCATGTGTCGATTTAAGTTGGCTGTTCGAAATATTTTTGGGGTAGGCCTAGTTCCTCCATGGACAGCTTTCTGTGCATGTCTTACACAGTGCAAATTTTTTGTCTTCGTTCCACACTAAATCTCCAAACAGACATGTTTCCCATAAGTGTTTTACCTTGTCTGTTTTTGGGACGTGGGAAGGTGAGGGGCGGGGAACATGACTCTTGCTGGAAACTGATTTGGAAGTAGGGGTTAGTGATATGGCCAAAATGTCATATCACAATATCACCTAATCCACATTATAGATCAGTTTTTTAGAATGTGTGTAATAATGTCAGCGATTTAAGAAGATCAATTAAGTTTTTAGTTCAAGATCTACTGACTAAATTGAGATCAGTTGATACAGATAGACAGAGAAGTGGGATATACAGACAGCACCGAGATGTTAATTGAAACTGCTTTGTTTCAGATTGATCTGTTTTGTTGTACTGTTGCAGTCTTGAACATGCAGGCATTGAGTGATATGCACTTGCCGGTTTATTCTCTTGTTGTAAAAAAAAAATTGGCCATTCATTGCCTCAGCTTAGCCACACTTTTGCCTAGTCGGCTCTTCCACAGCACGTATGTTTGTAACATGCTATTTTCCTTACTTGTAGGTCAGTGGACAAAAGCATCTGCTAAATTAAATGTAAATGAAGTGGGGAAAAAATTGAAATGATCCCCATAGGGAAATTCTCTTTTCGCCTACCCCATCTTGCACTCCATGACACACAGACACATGTAGGTGAAAGCAGCTGCCACCTGTAGCCACACCCATGGAGTGCTGTAGTGCTCTATTGCGGTTCTTACAATACTTCTAAAATTGTGGATGCGATTTCAAGTACAATAAAAGATACTATAAAATCTCGCTGTATTGCCTATGTAACGTTTACTTGATTAAACTCTATTATTTAAAAGCATCGATTAAAATTTTCCTTCTCGGTTACTAGGCAATATGGCGGAAGGTAGATGGCACATGCAGGATGAGGGTTCAAATAAAGAGGAAACGCATCATTTGTGTGGAAGTACTTCACATTAAAAGTGAATGAGAATGCAGATCTGCCAGCATTGCAACTTCAATATCACCGCAGCACCACTGCAATGCAAACACATTTTAAAATGACATGCATAGTTAGACATGTATATATGTCCCATTTAGTCTCTCGAAGTAGCCTAGCTTGTCTTTGTCATCACTTTGGCAGTTTGTTTTGTTTATTGGGAATCCTGTATGTCAAAATAATTGAAGCTAAAACAAAGGTTACCCCTTCACTTAGCCGTATCATTTTGCACAACATGGTATATAATAACCAATTAACATAAATTATTATTTTTTGTTACCATATTGCGTGTTTTGAGTACGGCTGAATGAGATTAGAAAAAGATCGTATTGTGATATTTAGGATTTGAAAATGAACTATATAGTCAAATGCAGAACTTATCTACCTTTAACTTATCTACCAAGAGTCTGTTATATACCTTGGTGTTGTGGAGAGTTGCGCCAACAGACACAAGCAGTGCAGACAGATCACTTTTGCTCATTGTCACTATTAAATTCAAAATATTTCCATACAGTGGAATATGGCCTTTTGTGACCAGTTCTTGTTTGCCTTTCTCCTCTTCACTCATTTTTTGCTTAATTTCTCACAAACGGGCCACACAGTCTATGAATCTGTCTAACAGAAAGGACAAAACTGATGTGGTTGTCTTGGAGATCACATCCAGTATTCATGCAAAAGCAGCAGCGGTACACTTTAGACTCATTTTTTTGAAAACCAATACTAGATCATTCTGAAAAGGAACTATCACTAAAATTGCAAAGCTTGCCAAGCTTGGTTTCCTGAGACTAAGTAAATGTTTTAGCGTGATTTGTTGATATGAACCCAGCAGACTGTCGCGGTCCTTGCAATGTGATGATTGCATGTTGATATCATCATGGTATTTCATGCACATCACACATCGTACAAGCCTAGTGGTACAGCATTGGGTAGCACTGTCGCCTCACATTGGACCGATTTCCTTACACCAGGGGTGTCCAATCTTATCCGCAAAGGGCCGGTGTGTATGCAAGTTTTGCATACACACCAGCC
>JAODJW010000094.1:20956442-20989374 GCA_026777045.1 Hyperopisus bebe
TCCTTCGCAGTACGTGTTACACTTTGAACAGAAACCAGTAGCAGAGCAATTTGCAATCTTTGTAAAATAAAGTTTTGAGAGGTGGGAATAGCGTTTAATGGACAATCCCATTTAACAAAGCGCATGCAACTGTGAGGCAAAGAAAAGCAAAGGATGATTTGGGAGTCGCTAACCTGGACTGTTCTGAACTTGCTGCAGCTTGTGATAGAAGAGGGGCTGCCATCGCAATAAAGTGTAACTGAGCTGACGCCAATGGGAGAAAAATTGTGTCTCAATTTTAAGCATTCGCCACTTTTGTATACAGTGGTACCTCTGTTCTCGATCTCACTAGAACTGGAATTTCTTGAAAGTTTTTGGTATCATTACGTCCCTAATAATTAGCATGCAGATCACGCCAGGAGTCAAACGGTGACTTGCGCTGTGGAACATGCTCCATTTATGTGAACGCGCACAAACTCCAATTCAGTTAACACCGATGTAACAAATCAACTTCTTAACTGGCGTCGTAGTACTGATTAGCACCGACTGAGCCAGCCTGGTTTTGTCAACCCCTCATTCGCAAATTGACTCTAGGATAAATCTGATTAGGTTAAACCCCCTTCGTGGTACAGGCCCCTGGACTCAAGACTCTCAGATGTTTACTTTTACATATTTAACAGACTTTTTTGTCAAAAGTAACATACAAGTGAGCAAATTTCAAACATACATGCTGTCAAGGAGTCAACTAGGCATAAGTCCAGCTGGGCTAAGCTTCCAATGGATGCCCAAGTATATGTTTAAGGAGTGATGAAGCTGAAGCTACACATCAACTTCAAATAAACAAAGAACCTAAGAAAACTATTTAAGGACTAGAAGCACAACATTAGAACATTCAGGGAAAGTAAAGAGGCATCAGGCTAGTAGAGAAATTCATTGAACAGATGGGTCTTAAGTCATTTCTTGAAGGTAGAGAGGGAGTCTCATGTCCAGTCATGGTTCAGCAGCTCATTCCACTATGGGGGAACTACACAAGAAATCTGTCTAGAGTGACACTTCTTGCCTGGTCAGGGGAGATCCAAGAGGTGTTGGTTTGCTGACCGATAGGGACAAGATGGGACATAGGACTTTTCATGGAGATGGGTGCCTGTTCACTGATAGACCTGTAAGCTAGCACCAAAGACTTCAACTTGAAGTGAGTGCCATTAGGGAGCCAGAGACGATAGACAAGGAGGGGTGTGACATGGGAATGTTTAGGTTAAATGGAAATCAGATATGCTGCTGTGGTTTAAATCATCTGCAGTGGTATGATAACATAGGCTGGTAAACCTGCTAGTAGAGAGTTGCAATAATCTAGTCGTGAGGTAACAAGTACCTGAACTAGAAGTTGAGCTGTATACTAAGACAGAAATGGCCTGATATTTCTGATGTTATACAGGGTCAGCCTATCACTACTCCTAGGTTCCTGACTGACGTTTATGGAGACAGTGTGGATGATCCAAGCTGAACAGTGATGTCATGATAGATGGTAGAGCTGGGAGGTGAGAAGGTCTAGTAGATCTGGATGTCAGTAGCATACTAATGGTAAGAGAAGCCATGCAACATGCAGGACAGAGTCTTGGCGAACCAGTTGGTAACTGATGCACCATTGCACCCCAAGCCACTTGCAATGGTCTGTATAATAGGTATGAGTCAAACCAGTGCAGAGTAGTCCACTTGATGCCAGGTTGACAAAGGGTGCCCAGGAGGATTTGGTGATTAACTGTGTCGAGGGCTGTAGAGGGGTCTAGCAGGATCAGGACAGGTGACCAGAATGCAGCTCCTATAGCTCCCAGAATGTCTACAACAGCAAGGAGGGCAGTCTCTGTCAAGTGTCCAGGTCAGAAGCCAGACTGAAGAGGGTCCAGGAGGTTGTTCTTTGTGAGAAAATCAGAGACCTGACTGAGGATAGCACGTTCAAAAATTTTGGTCAAGAATGAGAGTCCAACAGTAAGGATGAAAATAATTATGCTTGGCTCACGTAGCACTGCACACGTGCAGGCCTACGCATTGAAATATTAAGCTGTATTGTTAAAAGCCGCACCTACGCTATGCATATGAATTTATTTTAATTCAGTTCCATTTCCTCAAATTAAAATTTGAATTGCAATTCTTCATCCTTTTTTCAACCACAATTCAAATTCAGATTTATGAATTGAATTGAACATTTCAGGGACATTCTCAACTGAATTCTGAATGGTGCAGAACCCTGCAGCAATGTACTCAACGTTATGAAATAATGCATGTGCAAAAAAATTTAAAACAATGCATAAATATGCAAATGGTTAAATATTAACACAAAAGACAAAACGAAACATCAAAAATTAATTATTCCTGAGCTGGTAAGCTTGACGTTGGAAATGGATTGAGTCATATTGATTGACAGACACTACTCCTTATGTGCAGTCAGTCAAAGTAGAGAATAAATTATGTAGTGTCATGTGTATTTGAGAAATACAGTTAAATTCTTGTGCCACGGTGGAAAGGTACATGGGGAGACAGGGGTGACCTTGGTGACCACACTGAGTTCGACCGGTAGTTTGTCAGGACAGTCGAGGACACACATTCCACACTACCACGCTCCTCAGAAGTAGCAGTACTGTGCCTTGGCTGAAACTCTAGCATAAATAACTCACCATTAACAAAACAGCTGTAGTGAAACCCAAATATCTCAAATCTGCTTTTACAAAACTTTCCTCCATTCTATTCATGCAAGAACCTTATACACTCGAAGGCCATCTGGCAAGCTACTATTAATGGGCTCAAATAAAACAGCCTTTAGTGACCAAGACTTTGTGTGCATGAAGCAGGGACCATCTTTAAAGACCCATGTGGTACATGGAAAACCAGCCCACCCCTCAACCTTAATAACGCATCCCGTATAGGTGAGACACACTCAAGCTTATAGCCTTCAGCCAGAGCTTCTCTCAGACCACACCAGTGACTTGAAGAGTGACATAGTGCAGACCCCTGCTGCAGAGACAGCTCCTCAGTGCAATGACCAATCACATTCATCCTGAGATGGCCCAGAGCCCCACCAATCATGTCCATCTTGAGATGGCCCAATGCCCCACATTTCCTAATATATATATAATACGATCAGATTCTATATTCACTACAACTCTCATGAAATTAAGAATGCTGCCCAATACCAGTATATCGAGCAAGCAGAAAACTTTTACACCCACCATTTTTACTTCCAACTATCCATCCATCCATTATCTATACTGCTTAATCCATTTGGGTGGTGGGGAAGCTGGAACCGATCCCAGCATTGTCAGGCAAGAGGCAGGGTACACCCTGGGCAGGCCACCAATCCACCACAGGGCCAACACGGACAAGCAGCCACACCTATGGCTAGTGACCTAATCTGCATGTCTTTGGGAGGAAACCGGAGCTCCCAGAGGAAACCCACGCATGCACAGGGAGAACATGCAAACTCCACACAGAAAGGTGCCCTGGGTGACTCAGGGATCGAACCCAGGACCTTCTTGCTGTGAGGCAACAGTGCTAACCACTGCACCACTGTGCCACCTAACTTCCAATTAGTTTTGCGAAATAACGAAGGGGACACAGGAAAGACCTTAGCGTCCACTTGTGCTAGGCTCCAGAACAGCCTCTGACTCTGTCCAGATGATCCTAGGATATGTCCCCATTCCACACAACAAAATCTAGCTTTGTAACCAGGCTGATTAAAACAAGGTTAAATAGGTCTACAATTCAATACAATTCAGCTTGTTTGCAGCCAGTTTATACCTACATATTTAATATGAGAACATATATATGTGTGTGTGTGTGTGTGTGTGTGTGTCTATATATACATATATAGGTTATGTCTATATAGATTGTTTTAGAAGTAAAGTGGTTAGTATGAGTTATTCCCAGTTTGCAAAAAAAGGTCATATGCTCAAATGTTCAACTTTTGCCAATTTCACCACAAGGTGGCAGTAAATATCAAACATCTACTTATCACCTGAAGAATCCGCTGTACATTTTCCAATATGCGTCTAAAAATACACTGATGTATTTCGCATATTATAAGCTAAAAATCATCTGAACTGCCCTTGAATAATTACAGGAGACTTCAATGAACTCCCACTGAACACTGGTTGCTGAAGTATACAAACTCTGCAATATGAAATATTTTAATTTCACTGTTAACGTATCATACCGCACTAACATTGCTGGTTCATTGCACAACATTCATGACTTCTTAGACAAGGCAAATTACAAATTACTTTCTGTCGCCACCATATAAACTTTTAACAATTCATCCCTGATGTATAAACATTGAGCTATTTTAAATTTTATTTTCTACGAACTTCACTGCAAAAATGTAAGTTAGTTTGCACTGTCAAAGTCCGGGGGTAACTAATTGCTCCTCACTGCCCTTCTGCACCGAATTATTCCAGTGTTTCGGCAGAGCAGTGTATGGTAATGCGGTTATGTGCAGATACGTTCCCCGACTGTCCTGACAAACTACCGGTCAAACTCAGTGCGATCACCGACGTCACCCCACTTACTTACGTACGCTTCTCCATCGTGACCTTGTCTCGGTAGCTGAGACAAAAGTCCCCGCTTCCGCTAGAGAGCCAAGGACTCCCCAGAGAAACCATTCCCGGCGCGTTCTGGACTTGTGCGCTACCCGGCGCCATATCACTCATCACCGCCCACGGAACTCCGACAGTATGGCTTGCCAAGAAGGTCTGACTGCGGGTCAACGGCCAAATGTCTCACCTTCTTGAGTGTTGTGAGGCATTAATCTTAATGTCCACTCGCTGTGTTGGGACACCTTCCGCCGTCACCTGCCCACGGAACCTCCCCGCGCAGCCTTGCGGTCAGCAGCGGGTTCCTCTCCCGCCTGCGTGCGGTTTGACGGGCGCCCAGGCCTCGCACATGCTCCGAACTGCCCCACTCCCCCCACCCAAAATGTATATATGAGACAATGAACAAACGTGAAATATCAGGGCAAAACATTGCTAAAGAAGGCTAGACGAAATCTATTTTGGGCATTTATGATTAGCAAATAAACACGAGTAACTTTGCAAAAAAAAAAGTAGCTTAGTAGCCCCTATTTGCAGTTACCCGTCTTCCTGTTTTAAAATTTAAAATTAAAACGGACAATTAACCTAAATATGAGAAGGGAAATCATGATTTTTTTTAATTCTCTTAAGGAGCAATGTGAGAGAACCTTAATTTTAAATTAAAATTTAAAAAATATTATGAGAGATTTAATGTAAAAAATCTTATAAAATGTATTGCTTCATCTGAATTGCAGCCATTAAAATCGTAATCAGTAAATTAAACCTTTTAGGCTATGTTAAAAAGTTTTTTCCTTTTTTTTTTTTTACCTCCTATCCTTATATGTACAGTGCTCTGGGTGCTTTTAAATGTGCAACAGCAGAACTAACCCCGCGCATTAACTATCAAATTACTGTTTTTCGGGATTTTGATAAACATCTTGTGTATGAGTAGCATACAGGAGTGCACTGTAAATTCTGTTCCCTTTAACGGTCGTATAATGAATTTGAGAACATAAATATATACAGTAGCTGTTTAGTGCTGGCTAGAATTACTTTAAATTTACTTAAGTACATAACAATCAGTGCCACTAATATAATTAATAATATCAGCATACTATGAACGCAGACACATTACGCCTTTAATGCCTCAAGTACCATTAAATCTCAAACATCGTTAATACGCGGAAATACTGTATCACATCAGCGCACGACTATGTTTTGTGTTTTCTGTGTATCAGATGCTGAAAAAATATTAAGCAATATAGTATTGCATCAAACATGCTTATATATAAATTTAGTATCCGTTTGATGTTTGTTAGTTTGAGATGACAGAGACAATTGTGGTTATTACATGCCAGGAGTGAGCTGTGTGGTTTTGTAAAGGGACGTAACGGTCTCAGTCACTAATTAAGAGCAATGCAGTAGAGTCCTGCTGAAGATCTTCCACGATTAATCCCGTTGTGTCTGAGTTTGTAAACTGGTGGGAGCAGACAGAGGCGGGGGAATAGCTGTGGGAGCCGGTGGCTGAGACAGAAGGAAAGTCGGGATGGTTTCCTAGAGCAAATCTAAATAGATTTCCGGGAAAAACATATTTGCATACCATAGACACTGGTACGAGTTCCGGATGTACGCAAAAAGATGGATCATCTTAAGCTTTCTTGTAGAAAGTTCTCTTTATTAAAATATGTATATTAATTTACACACCCGAGCGCGCACCTTTGCTGTAACGAGCAAGATGTATTTATAAATCAATAAATAACAGGCTGTTTTTAGTAGCTTATATCCAGTACTGCCAACTTAAGCATTACAGGCATAGTTAGTCTGCATATTGGCATCTTCTAAGTTAATACAACATTTTGGTAAGTCTGCGCAAGCATGAGTTCTGCACAAAATTATATGGCTTTACCACACTAAATGTATTTTTAGCATTCTTGTTTCTCTTTAAACTTGTGATGCTCATCTCTTTTGCAGCAGAGCTTTATAACTAGGCCTGAATATAACATCAGGAATGTGGTATCTCACACAAAGGAATCCTTCAGACTGAATCGAAATGGAGTTTGGGGTAGGTCTATACAAAACACAAAATGAACAACTAAATGACTTAATGGGCATGTTCTGGCTATTTTAGCCTGTAGAACGCATTTCCAATGTGGAACTGGCCATTACTTGGCTATTATTTTCAATGTATTTATGGATAAAAGAGGGTAGTTCTAGCGGATCGATTTAGGCCCATTTTAATTTCCCTAGGGTGGTCTTTTTCATGTCAGAAGCTGTCAGGATGGTGTAGCCTTCCTATTGTCATGCATGCAATGGTAAATAAAATGGTATTTTAGCTTAACGTACGGCAGGTTTACCTTTACATATTGCTGTTTTTTTGTGATTCACATTTTTAAAATATGCAGTTTTTGGTATATATGTAAAAAAAAAATGTTACCTACACCATGATTAACTAAAGCAGGCCTACTCTACGAATAAAAAGTACATTTAATTTTTATTTGCAATTTGAAAGGTGCCTCGAGTCTGGCTACAACTCATATTTAAATACACGTTGACTTTTGCTGCTGTTTTTGCCTTAGAATGCATTTCTGACCGTAAGCTATCCGCACCCACGTTGCGCTAAATGCCGCACTGCAACTAAATTACTGTGCTGGTAAGAAGCCAGATGCCAGAGCGGGAATTATGGGGCAATTAAAATTATTCACTTAAGCGCCTGCGTGGGAAAACCGGAATAAATACTTAAGAGTAACAGAACATGAACAGATATGAAATACAACCCGTTGTTGTGGACATAACATCTGCCTACAGTGATTAATGGGGAGTGTTTGCATTGAATACATTAGAGTGACGCCGTAACACGCACTTTACCAACAGCTGGAAGGCAACTGCTTCCCGTTGGAGTTCTGGGTCCTCATTTCAATCACCGACCTATCAAGCCCCCTCAAACACACACACACACGTGCAAACGTTGTTGTTAACTGTGTCTAATTGTGGTGCCTATTATACATGCTGATGGAGGAATGCATTTTCATTGAATTAGTCCCGTTTTAGGCATAGAGGTACGTGCAGAGGCGTTCCTTTTCATTTATAGTCCACTGAAGCCAGCAAGCACGGTGTAGCTATTATTTTGATTTGATATGGGGGGGGTGTCATTCCCTTTATGTTAAGCAGTTGTTTATGAAACGCGTAACCTCAGGGCAATACTCAGTGATTATCACTAATGGAAATTCAGCATGCAAATCATTCAGGCAACACCATTATCAAAAATCAGCATACAGGGCAAAATACTGATTGTGAAATAAGTTCCAGGCTTTTACTGTTAAACTGACCACTACCCTTAGTTCAGTTCCCTAGCTGCTCAAGGGAATAACCAGGAAAAATAGAAACTGCATGCGTGTGTGTGTGTATGCGTGTTTCCATGTGACAGAAATGTAAAATCACTGACAGTAAGACAGTTAAGTTGATGGAAAGGTTAGGCCTATCGTTAATAGATTTAAAAGCAAATTTATTCACCATTTGAATATTCTAAGACACTGGAATCATCGCATTGCTGAAAGCATACCTGGATATTTCTTACCCCTTTGTTGTTTTGCTCATGTTCCTCAGTTTTTGGTAAAGCTCATGTATCTGTACTTGTATTGTGTAGTGCAGGTTTATCTGACTCTGCGGAACCATGCTACATTTATTTATTAGGAGGCCAAGTGTTTAGCTCTGGAACCCAATTGTAATTCTGTTTACATTCCGATGTATTGTTCAGGCAACATATTTAATTTAAAAAATATTCTGAGACCACAGCATTTTTTGTATTGGGAGAGCCGTCAATTTATTTATTTATTTGGTGTTGATTACAGTAAATCATTTCCATCTTGGAACAATATGATATTAATATTTTGTAATACAGCTTCAGTAAATTCTAACATATTTGCTGCATTGCTTTGAATTCAATAGGAGGTACTCTGAATTGTCTTCAAAATTAGAGATCAATCAAGAAAATGGGTTTCAGTATCCTGGGTGTTTTTTTTTCTTCTTATTTTTTTGGCCAAAGTTACAAATGACCCCACGATGCTACTGCATGTAATTTCTGGCATTATTTTTCAGTGATGATATTTACACAGTACTTGCAACTGTAATTGTTCAAATGTCATAAATTTATACTGTAATTTTGAATGATTGGTGAAAATGATCTTGAATAGCTGTATTTTGTCTTCAAAATCGTTAATTGTATTTCATTTTACCATTTTGTTGTTATAGTAGAAACATCACTTTAAAAGTAACACTTTAATGTTGCTTTTTGCATTATAAATTGTAATTAAACGTGGATGCATATTTTAATGAGTTGATGTGAAATCTAGTGAATGTGGAATGTAATGAATTTTAGGTTCAGTGCTGCTATTCCTGCACTGGAGGAGGTTCACTCACTCACTTACTCACTCATTCACTCAGGACAGTTGTTTGGTTCCACTGTGTCTGTCAGACAAGAGTCATATGAGCAAACCTATTCAGAAGACGGACCCAGTTAAAACATAATTCATTACATCCCTCCATCTACCAGTCACTTATACAGCACTGTCATGGGGATATTTGTTACAGTTTCTAGTTATTTGTTAATGTTTTGATGTAATATTAGAACAAGGCACAAGTAATACTTTTTATAATTAGGAAGGAGCAGCTTTATGTTAATCGAAGATTCACAGGAATGAGTATCATAATAGCTAAATCATATTCATGTAATGTTTTACCCAGATTATACGTGGTATTTCTGTAAAAGGAAACATTTTGCAGTGGTCTACCAATGAAACTGATTATAGTAATAGCTATGATAATTTTATAAAATACAGTGTTAATGCTGAATGTTTATTATTTATAAATTGGATACAAGGACACCTAAACCATGATGTGTAACAGAAAAGTAAGTACATACTTATTATTCCAGAAGCCTATGAACTACAGTAAGAAGAACGGTCTGCGGTCTGTCGGATGAGACTGCGCCAGACAGCGAGGCTGCCGGAGACTACCGCCCTTCTGAGTCACAGCTAAAGTACATGGTATAAACTCCATAATATGTTGGCTTTTTTCCCTCTGGGCTGTATGAAAAATTCACCAGTGGCTCCCATTAGAGTCACAGTGAATCACGGGGCCGTCCGTGTTATGACCTCCGCTGGCTGACACCTGTACCGTGTGCCACTTGTCTACGTACATGTTACATTTTAAAAACAAGTCAGTGCCACCTCCGCACCACTGCCTGGCCCTCAGATGGCAGTGAGGCGTCCCCTCTCACGACCAAAGGCGTCTGCTGCCCTTTTCCTCCTGTCCCCGTCACACCTTTAGGTGTGAAGGGTGACATTTGGGCGAGCGTGGCTCCATATAGACGCTGTGGTTAGGCCCCCAGGACAGCTGGACTCACCGGCCCGTCCATGTGCCGTTTCTGTCGCTTTGCGTGTTGTCGTGACTCAGGTATGGACTTTTTGACATGCGGGTGCCTCAAATTGCTCTTGACACATTTGTCCGATCACGTTTGGGGGGGGAACATTAACACTAAATTAAATAAAGTAGCGTATAGTTTCCGTTCAAGCAGTACTTCTCCATGTTTAATATTTTTTAAGGGGAGCAGGAATTTAAAATTGATGTCAGAAAAAAACGGTTGAAATCTCAGTCATGCAATTTGGACAAATGATGCTGAGCTCATTGCTTAAAGACACTCGCAGAACGTTCTGGAACGACCTGGAAGAGTACAAATGTTTCCACCAAGTCCAGATGCACACTGTCATGTCTGTTGGTTCACGCTTCTTCATTAAAACTCACAGAATCCAGCTCGCCCCTGGAGAGAACAAACGAACACTGTGATCCCCCCCAACCCCCTTGGTGAAAAAAGCACTTTAATTCATCATTCTGTGGCTTTTAGCACCAAGTTAGTCCCGTACTCCCCAAGGCTGCCCCCTCCCCTAAACGTACGAGCCGCACCACGGCCTGTAGTGCTGGCAGGCGGAGCTAAGCCAATGATTAAATATTACGTGTTTTTAAATGGATGGAGATTATGCACAGTGGGAATGTCAGCTTAATATGCCCTTAGGCAGCTCAGGACTGTGGAGGGGGGGGGGGGCAGTCAAATGTGTGTATGTGTGTGTGTGCATTCCTACGTGTGGATTATGTTTATATTACAGTGTGGGGACCAAATGTTCCTGACAATGTAATAAAAACCTGTTATTTTGACATTGTGCGGACTGTTTCAGATCCCACAAAGATCTGTGAATGCAATTAAAAAACCTAAAATGCCTAAAAGTCTCATATTTTGTTTGGTTACTTATGGTTAAGGTTAGGGCTGCATAGGAGTTAAGGTAATCATGTTGGGATTAGGGTTTTCCCCATAGAAATGAATGGAGAGTCCCCACAAAGATTTTTGTCTTTGTGTATGTGTGTGGTTTTGTCTTTTTTTACATGTTTGTTTATATGTTTTGTGAAAGTCCCCACAAAGACAGTGACTCAGGACATTATAGGGACATTCCCATAAAATAAAATGCTTTGCTTTTAACCCAGCTGTGATTCTTAAGTAATGAATAACAGTAAAATGTGGGAAAATCCTCCTGAAGGTAAGGATATGGATATATATGGTTGTGTGTGAGTGTTTAAGTGACTGAGAATGTCTGTCTGCCTGCATATCTGGCTGTTTCTGTGTCTCTCAGTTTTTGTGCATGTATGTGTAAAATGAATAAACAAGGTAGAAATGCCCCCTCCCAGCCTAACATTGGCTCTGCCTCGGAATGTAAACCTATTTATTGCACATTCTGCTTCTGCCCCAAATCTATACAACCATATGGAATTTAACTCTTTGTCTTTCCCTGAATGTCCATGTCTTAAAATGTCATATTTATGTTATGTTCATACGTCTCAGTATTTGATACTTATTGCTCATTTGCACTATGACCAACGAGAATGATTTTTCAGCTCAGGATATAACTCCATATATCAAATCTCTGAAGCTGACAATAAAAGACTGTCTCCATCTTCTAAATCCTAGACAAGGATAAATATTACGTCCCATGTGAAATCCAATAGTAAACATTATATTTGCTGATATGAGGCAAGTTGACATGAAACTACAATGAGATCCGATCGTTTATGTCTGTTTGGAAAGGTATAGGTAGCATTGGCTGTAAGTGGGTCATTAGAAGATGAAATCATCTTTGGGAACGGAGGAAACGCATCATCGTAGCAGAGCTACAGTAGCTGGGGAGTGAACCGCTCCACCGTGCAGCATCCTTAATCGTAACTATGAGCACCGGGGGGGGTGGGGGAAGGCACTGGACGTCCTGTGGCATAGCAAGGTCAGGTGACGAACCCATTCTGTCACTCGTGCCTAGCCGCTGTTGTTATTTTGTTGCATATTTCTCTACTGTCTTTAAATCTCATTCTTTTGTCCGAGTTTTGTTGAACCCACACCCAAAGAAAACCCTATTCCACCCTTCCATGTCACATGGGTCTATGTGGTGTCTGGACAGCAAAGAGTTTTGCAGTGACGAAATCTGTATGCAAGCCGTGTGTTGATTGGAGGGTTCAGTATCCCGTGTCAACGAAATGGTCCGATGGGAACTTGATGGGGCTGGATGCCGTTCATGGGTACACAGATTGCCTTGCAACACCTGACAGTGTCCAGGGTGGATGAAATAGTGAGAGGAGTGCAGGCAAAGGAGTTTGGCGCTGTGGAGAAACCATATTGTCCATCTAACAGTATAATCTGACAGTGCTTCACCAATGCATAGGTAGGGCGAGATCCCAGGAGATCTGACACTGCTACCTGGTCATCTCCAGTAGCTGAAGTTTGGGGTGGCTTCCATAATTATGTTGGGTCCATCATTCAAGCGAGACTTGGGTCCTCTAATTGGAAGACACAGGTAATGAGGCATGATGTATTGCCTCCTTAAATGACCATCTGCGGGGCATAATGCAGCCCCTCTTCTCTTGTGCCTGGCACCTTCTGCGTGCGTATCCAGGGCGCCTGCAGTCCAATCCACCCGCCGATTGCTGCCAGTTGAGGAGCACTAGGACAATGTTAATGTGTACGAACCTGCAGATGAGCTGAGCTCCATCCTACAGGGCAATTTTGAGAGTGATTTCTCTGTCAGCGTTTGCTATATGCATCAGCCTCGTGGGTATTACAGATATGGCGAGTAATAGAGGTGCAAGGTTTCCACAGATCAGTACTCAGCATTAGTTTAATTTACTGGCATCACATGGTGGCTCCACAAACCATCACTTTCTAGGTTTTTGTACTTATCTAACAGCCATATATTCTTACTGAATGGACTCATGGTAGGAAACCGAAACAATGTAATTTTGAGATTGACCACCATTTGCAGGTACTTTATACTTGCAATCACTGTAGATTATTCATTGGTTTGTTTTGGAGTGTAAAAAGCTTGTGAATTTTAGTTTATTTTGAAACCCATTTATAAAAAAATGAATAAAATATCATCTCTTTGCCAGGTCCTTTCTGCCTGGAGCTCGCACGCCCTCCCCATGTTCGCATGGGTTTTCGCCGGGGACTCCGGTTTCCTCCCACAGCCCAAAAGCGTGGAGGGTAGGCTGACTGGCGTGTCTACATTGGCCCTGTAGTTGTGCGAGTGTGGCTGTCTGAGTGTGTGCGCCCTGTGGTGTGTTGGCGCCCGCCCACGGCTGGTCCCTGCCTGCGCCCGTTGTTCCCGGGATAGGCTCCGGTCCCCCCGCGACCCCAGTGGGGATTAAGCAGTTACGATAATGAATGGATGGATAATCTCTTTGTAGCTATTAACATTAACCTCTGCAAACAGTTATTTGACCATGCGCTTAAAATTTGCACAGCCGAGTTTTCTAAGAAAATATGCATGTGCTTAAAGTTTAAAAAAATTCTTAAGCACTTTTTTTTTTCTACATGAAATCTGTTGCCATTCTGGATACTTTGTGCTTTTATGCCACTTATGTCTATCACCAGAAGCCAACTAAATGTTAATCCATTGCAATTTCCCAGCTTTGTGGAGAAGAAAATCTGGACAAAGTGAAAAGTCTCCTTCATTGTCCTCCTTCCATCTCCAACAGCATTCTCTTTAAAAACAGTGACAGACAGACACGCATGCGACGGCACGAACATCGCACACACGCACACACACACACACACACACACACACACACAAATGCGCGCGGACGCACACCCACAAAAGCACATTCTCCGCCTCTTGGCAGGGACTAGCCTGAAAGATTGAAAGCAATTAAAACTATCATGTGCAGTGGCTCTGGGCTGGCTCTGGGCTGCGAGGGGGAATCTGCCACTGCACATCAGCCTCTCGCTCTCCACAACTGGCAGAGACAGGGAGGAGAAGCCGCGGCTCAGCAGCCTCTCCCCCGGCATCGCCGCGCCCAACTTGACCCACAGCCACACCCGCGTCCCGCCGATCCTGAGGCCAGGAGCGGCGGATCGGCCCAGCCGGGTGCGGGATCGGCCCCGATGACCTCACGGAACCGGCGAACGGCAGCTCGAGTGGGATGCTTGACCCTCTGCTGGCTGAGCCGGTGTCCGTCTGGCCTCTGAGTGACGTGACATCCATAGGATCTCTCTAGAGGAGCAATCAGGCCTAATCTGCTTGAAGGCCATTGCATCTCACAGTCACCTGAAGAACCATCCGGAACGTTCGCACAGGGCGACTCTCCCGCCTGTATTTTTAGCGCTGGTGGAGTAAAGGACTGAATACCCTGTTTGTTCTCTCTTTCCCACTTCAGAGGACAAAACAAAACTAAGTTCTCCAGGTCAGCCCAAAAACAGGGCTCAGAAACCTGGCACACATCACCGTTTCAGCTCAGGGGGTCAAAATCGCTCTCATCCAGATGGAATGTGTTATGACAGGTAGACTGATGACCATGATCACTGCAGAAAGATTTTCTGAACAGCATACAGATAATGGGGATCCTAAAGTCCCCCTGAAAGGGGTGGCATGGCCACGTGGTGTACCCATCCTCACGTGCGCCCGCCGCTGGTGCCCATATAGCTGCTTAGCAGGTGGCACCGCCACATAGACAGAGAGATGGAGCGCTGCCCTGACCTGCTTGAGCCGCGCTTTGCAGCTAACGAGTCTCCTTAGGACGGCCTCTTCTCCCTCCTCGGCCAGCTCCCTTTCCGGCTCCGTCTCCTGACTGGCCGGGCTGTCAGCCTCGCTTAGCGTCCATATTAGCGGGTGTGCTCCCGCCTTTTCTCCCCCACCCGCCCCCCACCCCGCTACTCCATGCACACTAATTTGACAGGGCCTGTTTTGTCAGCGTTACGGATTCCTGACAGGCCAATAGCGGGACACTAATAGGCCACAGAGACCACCAGCAAGGCACCTGCAACTCCAGACCCTACAGTGCCAATCCTGATCACAATTCACGTCTCTTCCAGCCCTGAGAGCAGAGACTTTGGGGGGGGGTGCATAAAATGGGCGGGTTGATATTATCACAGTCGGAACTGTGATATAGTGCCAGGCCACCTAATACCTCAGAAACAAGGGCTTGGGATTCTAGAGACTTCTGAGTGTAACAGTAAACTGAGCGTGGAGCGATGGGGATTTGTGAACCATCTCAGCCTATTATACTGAAGTCAGGATAATGACAGGTTTTTGTTCGCCTGGTTGAATGGTAGAACCGAAATATGGGTCCGTAAGTGTGAGTTTTGAGCCGGTACATTAGCTGGGAGGACTGTGTCACTGATGAACCCCCCTGGGCTACCTGTCTGTTTGGCAAAGAGTCTGTGACCCGCTAAATTCTGATTAGGGTTAATTGGTGTGAGCTGGGCCTGGCTCCACACACCCTAATGATATGGCATTATTTAATTTCTTTGCCTATCAGGGTTGCATAATTAAGTGGAGTTTTTCACTGCCCACTTTATTCCGAAGTCCAATGGCCGCATCCCATTAAGATGATCGTTAGCGTTTGTGAGCTAATGGAGATCCTGAAACGTCTGGGTCTGTAACCTAGAAATTGGGCTTTTTTTCATTAATTTGCTCAAGTCACATGTTTTCAGTCATGTGACATGCACGAAGCCACGCTTGTCACAGAGACAGAGAAGCTTGGCGGCGAAGGCGGATGGCTCCACCTCATGTCAGTGAGTGCTGAATTATTAAGGTTTACTAATACTCCATAAATACCCTCTTTGTCCTGTCCATTACCATCCTGTCACATCCACTCTGGTGGGAAAGTTGATTCACCCATTTTACCCGAATGACAGAAGCTAAACTGTATTGCGGTGGAGGTGGGGGCAGGGGCATCAGCGCCATAGAAGGGGCCCTTGGGGTAGAGTGCGTGGTAGGGGCAAGTGGAGGACCCAGAAGGTGGGCGTGGGGGGATGCTCAGCTTGAGCTAGAAATACCCTCTATGCTCCATGACAACCATCCCGACTCTCTGCCCAACCCCGCTGCCCCCCCACCCCGAAAGAGTGGCCCCGCCTCAGTGTGTGCCTCACAGTCTCTCCCCACACTCTCGAGTCGGCCGTCGCCCTGAGCGGCGAGGAGCTGTCAGCTCTCGTTAGCGTTGCCGTGGCGACCCGCCAGCCTGCCCGCCCACTCCGTGATCAGAGCGAGGAGGAACCTCTCAGGCCCCAAGAGCCGCATTTAAAGATCAGTGACTTGGTCAATTGGGTTGGCAGATCCAATCCCGCGGAGGGTCAGTGATGACTCAATGGGCTGGTCGCAAAGGCAGGCTGTCGCATGGGGGGGGGGAGCAAAACACTGAGGGGGGCATGGTCAGCCGTGAAAAGAAAAGGGCGGGGGTGAGGGAAGGAGTGACAACACGAAGAGGATCGCCATCAGCATGAAAAGAACTGAAGTTCTGTGAGTATCGACCCAATAACCTTCTGGGTAATCTCTGTCACACAATCTCCATTTATGTGTTTCAGTAGTGCTACGTTCTTCACCACTCGTCAAACTACCCCACACATTGACTTCTTTGGGTCTTGCTTGTTTCCGAAAGATGATCTCAGCAGCTCGAAATCAATTAAAACAAAAATCTTTCATGAAATACCACGTTTATGCCTTTGCGCAAGCAGGCCGCATGAAAGTTGCAAGGCCCTTCTGTCCACGAGTGCTTTAGCGACGGACGTCAGGGTACTTAAGCGGCCTGATGTGAAAATACACCTTTTTTTCTTTAATAAGGAATGAAGCTTTAAGCTGCTTCAAGCAGCACAGGCCCAGAATAGCGGCGTCCTGCTCACTCTGCCCTCTGGACCTCAGTCTTCCCGGCACAGAGAGTAAAATCACCTGAAGCATTTATTTTTATTAGGTGAGGTATAATCTGAACTATTACTCAGTCTTAAGGTCTTAGTATTTTTTACTATACTTATTATACTATAATTGAACAAATCTATCGTTTATCATTTGAAATGATGTAAAATGGTGTATATTTTAATATCTGATTGCATCACCATTACCTGTAATCTGCTGCAATAAATATGACCACAGATTGCCCATGTCACTCTACTCAGAGAAACGAGGAAGCCTGAGGGGCCAAAAAAAAAAATCCACTTGTGTGATGTCATTTCCTGTGCCCAACTGCCCTGGGCACATCTGTCCATGGCTGGTCAATTATCGGGCCGAAGGGGAAATAATTTTTCCTCCCAGTCCTGCCCGCACACACACTGCCCATCTGTTAGAGGCTGCCCTTCATTCACCCTCTGAAAGTTAATTCAGGGAGTCCACCGCCTGTTTCTGTGCGCCTGATCATGTAGGTTGCTGACAGCCAAACAGACAAAGAGGCGGACAAATAAAGTGTGGTGTTTCGGCATGAGCCGGCATTTGAAAACTACAAATACCGTTAGATAGCAAAGTGAAGTAGAGATAGAGAGGAGAGAGAGAGGGAGAGGCAGAGAGAGAGAGAGATAGAGGCAGAGAAAGGCCCTCCAGCTATGGCTTCTTTACTTGTTTATTTGCTGAGGGGAGTGTGGGGGTGAACATATGGTATGCTAAAACATGGACTTGTATTTTTAAGGCGAGGGGACCTGGGGGGAATTGGCGATTGGGTCCTGTCTCCCTGCATTCCTCCCGCTCGGCCAGACACCCCTCGCCGTGGTTACGGACCAGACTCTCACCCAACCGCTGCTCTGGAGATGAGGCGCTTAGAGCTGCAGGTCAGGCAGGAGTGTGACATTGCGTGCTGCAGCTGTGTGTGTGGATTAGGTTTATATTGCTTTGTGGGGACCAAATGCCCTCCACAATGTGATAAAAACTTGCCATTTTGACTTTATGGGGACCATTTTTCAGGTCCCCACAAAGATCTGTGAATGCAATCAAAAAAAGAAAAACGCCAAACGTCTTGTATTTTGTTTGGTTTGGTTATGGTTAGGGCTGAGTAAGGTTCAAGGTCGTCATTTTGGGATTAGAGTTTTCCCCATAGAAATGATTGGAGAGTCCCCACAAAGATATAATTACAAACCTGTGTGTGTGTATGTGTGTGTGAGTGTGTGTATGTGTTTGTGTGTGCGTGAGTGTATGTGTGTGTGCGTGAGTGTGTGTGCGTGTGTGTGCTGCTGTTCAGAGCCTTGGCTTCCCTGCTGGGAGGCTGTAATATGGAACCCTGAGCACCAGCTTCCATTGCTGAGCAGTTAAATACAATATGTGGAATTTTCAGCTGCTCAACTTTATTATTGCAGCAAGGATACTTAACAAAGTTTAGTTAAGGTGTTTTAAGGTGCATTACGTCAGCTTGCTCCCCCGTAGGTTTGTTGTACTTGCAGCATACATTTACATCACCCCACCTTATCCATCCATCCATCCATATCTGCTTATTCAGTACAGGTTCACTGCGAGCCTGGTGCTTATCCCAGGATGCACAGGAGACCCCCTGAATGCAATGCCAGTCCATCTCGGGAGCTGGATAAGTGTATTAGTATGAAAATCTGAAGCAGAGGCGTACCCTTTAGAGACTAACCATTCTGCAGGGCTTCATCGAATGATCACTGGCTGAGTCAGCTCAGCATGTAGTTAAACACATATGGGGGTCCTTGTAGCTTACATCCAGTGACGGCTGGACCTGTGCTCTCTGTGCTAAAATGAGCTGCTTCGCTTGCCCCAGGTCAGCGTGTAGATGAGCAGGAGACCTGACTTTCTCCGACAGGACCGGCTGCTTCTTTTCATTCCTCCTTCCCCCTCGTCTCTCAGCTCTTCGCCAGGTGACACCCCCAGGTTCCAGGACAAGAACCCCCCCTAAAGTCCTCAGGGTGTCCGTGCAGCGAGTAGGTTCTTCCATCCAAACAGCACCTGTTTCTTGTCATACCTTCCGTCAGCTTCCCCAGCCAACCCTTAGGGAGGATGTGATGAATAACGGAAATTACCATAAGTCACATGATCGTCGGATTGCGAGAGACGCTAACAGATACATTCACCTGCACAAAAATCGTAAACACAATTAAATTTATGCCATTAATAAAGCATCACATTTAACCCAGAGTACTTTTAGGTAGCAGAAATATGCTTCTGCTTATATACAATCACACAGAATAAAGTGTAAGTGTAACGTATAGTGAAAAATAAAGAGACTCAATGAAACCAACACAAAAATGGGTCATTTTGCCAACCTTCAAACATTTTTTGGTCTCCAGCATTCACAGAAGTGCGCAGGACTGACATGGCAAATAAAACATCTCCAAATTCCTTAGTTATATTGTGATAAATTATATTATACGTAGTATATTACATTATTTATACCTAATATACAAGATTCACAACTTAGGTTGTTTTTTTTTGACTGTCATACAGTCTGTTTAATGGATTTGCTCCAGTATATTGTGGCCACGTTTGATAGAACAAAGGGATCTGAGAAACCAATAAAGTGTGGTTTTCCTAACAAAGTACTTTTTTTCATATGATAGAATTGGTCCTTGTCTGTTTTTCAATCATTAAAAAAATAATTCTTAATCGAAAAAAACAAAATTTTAATTACTGATTGAATGCCATTTACGCATGATGCTTATTAAGAGCGCGCTGAGGTTTGATTTGACATTCTGGCTTCCACTGACCCGGCATGGAAATTTGGCTCACATTTCGCCTTTTCTTTAATTGGCTTCTGCATCCATCATCCGAGGCATAACCCTGCTCATGCATCAAAGCAGAAGCATCTTCTCCAAGGATGTGCTTCACCTTTCAGCCTCACCGCATGACGTTGGAGCCCGACCCATTTTCCCCCTCTAGGTTATTCTTGTCTCTCGGACTCGGCTAAGCGGGATCCACAGACGGCGGTGCCCGCGTGACAGCGTGGCCTGCCCCGGAGGGAAGGCATGCTCTCCCAGCTTCCATCCAGTCATTGCTGGGGCGCACAAGGCAATTGATCACATTGATATATCTGGGTGGATTTGCGCGACTTCATGCGTATCCAGCCTTGTATGTGAACGTGTGAAACATCAAAAGGCCCAAGCAGACAAAGTCAGTCACGTCTGAGTTTCTCATCCATCCGGTACGATCCCTGTGCCAATCTGTATCACAGTGAAACCCGTCTGTTCCGATTACCTTGATATTGAACACAGCAAAACATTTAAGCTGCCAACTTTTTGTCCATGATGAGATTCTTTCATTTAAAAGAAAATCGAGCCCTGGGGCCACACAGTGAAGAGAACAGAACCTCTGATTTGTGTGGAAAACGATAAGGGCGTCTCCAAATGGGATCGTCCGGTCACTGTTTTGCTTTGGCACACTTATTTATTTTCACATATCTCTGGGCGGATTATTTAAATTGAAGGAAAAAAAAGTAATAATACTGCCCATGAGAAGCGATAATCCAGAGAGCGAAACAAAATATCTGAAAACAAAAAAAAATTGAAATGTGTTTATAGAATGGATTTTTAAAAATGCAAAGTCAATGGATATGAGAGCAGATAACAGCATGTACTGATTCTTCCAATTCAGGACAGTCCAGATCGATGATTAACTGGCTATAAACTTGGGTATAATGGGAGACTTTCACAGTGCCTCATTCATTTGCTTTTAAGTTTTAGTAGAAATTGACTTCAGGTGCTGGGAGAAAAGACCGGCCCTCTTTAATAACCAGGAAATTATGTGCATAGAAATGAATAATTCCAGCTTTTAGCTCTGTGTTGCTTTGCAGAAAACTTTGAGTCAAAGGCTGTTTTTCCTATTAGACACTATACTATACTAGACTACACTATACTATGCTACACTACACTACACCACAAAATATTATACTATACTATATTACACTACACTATAGTATACCGTGCTATACCATACAATGCTAGGAGAATGTAAGGCAAACTCTTACCCTGGGTCAACCATTAAATGGTTTTATACTATATATTTATTGCAATAAAGTGCTCTTATAACAACGGAGAAGAAAGAGGAAAAGGGGATGTTTAATAATTAACAGTGGCTGAGAGCGATATAAGTTTAGTTAATGTGCCTGGAAGCTCTGGCTTAGAGAGGGGCTGCTATTTCTCCAGCATCAGAGCACAAACCAGCCACTGGAAGAAAACCCAGATGAGTGTTTACCTGATCCTAGGGGGCAGCATGCTCCCTCCCCCCTGCCGGCCACCCCAGCTCCCTTATTTTAAGAATAGCTGCTCTCAGAGTCAGGCCAGGCTGTAACATTTCTTGGATCGGCTCCAGTCTCCATTCAACTAGCAGATGGATGCTGTCATGGTGCCACCTTGTAATCTCAGTTCAGTACTCACAGGGAGATTATTAGCTGACAAGCCTGACCAGGCCCTCTTAACCTGTTAATTCCAGTCATCCTGCTGTTGACTAACCTCTGACGACAGATTGCCAGCAAATTATTTAACAGCCCGTCTCTTTCTCAGTCCCCCTGCTTTGGTCTGAGCACCTCTCCCTTCAACGCGCAATCACTCTGGGCCTTGAGCTGGAGATGTGAATGCACAGCTGGACTCCTGCAGGAGGTTTAGAGGAGTACCACCCAGTCTGCTCTCCCCCTTGTCAAAATGGAGTGTCCCTGTCAGTCTCACCAGCTGCTGCTCCAGAAGGAAGACCCCCCCTCGGTGTTCTGCTGCTCGAGGTGCCTGCATTTGCCTTTAATCGGATTATGAACATGCATTCTGCTGGAACTCCAAAATTCCCGGGATCCAACTCAACTGCAACCTTGCTGTGCTCCGGAAAACACGTTCTGTGTAAACCTCATTTTCACTCCTCCAGATTTCACAGTGTCTTAAATGGTCGACTTTAATGCTGCACAATCTTGTAACTGCTTATCCTGGTTAGGGTTGCAGCGCTAATAATTACGGCAACTATTAAAGGTGGATTCCAAACTAATGTGATCACTCAATCTGTTATTCCTAGTGTTCAATGAATCTAAATCGAATGGTGCTTAAAATCCGAATCCGTTTCCTGCCGTGTGCATCACAGCTGATCATTGGCAGTTTTTTCATGATTTAGATTTCACAACGTTCCTGACACCCCAGGATTCACAGCAAACTGAGGATGATAGTCTGACTATGATAAGAATACCCTTTTTGTTATGTGAATATCACAACATAAGTTTTAATCTTAAGAACTTAATCATAATGATTTGAGACAGGCAATTTTGTACACAGGGGTCACTCAGTGGAAACCAGGTGTTCTTTGGCTGCAGGTATTGATTTAGATTTCTTTCCCATAGTTCCAGTGCAGATCACAATATTAATGCCTCTATATGACTTTTTACTGGAAAAACAAGCAGCCAGATGAAAGGTGCTGAAAGAGATAGTTTGAGTTTGTAATCCTCCAACAAACAAAATAAGCATATCATTTGGTGACGTGTCCCTTTAGATAAAACAGAATTCTTAACAACACATACATGTCATGAAAGATTTCTGTCCAGAACTTTTTCGTCCATGGAAAGATAGATTGGGTATATGGTAGCTAAGTATGCTCACCTAGTACAATGTGAAGCTGCTTATACATTTCATGGTGTGTGTGTGTGTGTGTGTGTGTGTGTGTGTGTGTGTGTGTGTGTGTGTGTGTGAGTGTGTGAGCGCGTTTGTCTGTGTGCCCTGCAATGGACTGGCCATTCCTGCCTGGGACATCCAGGCTCCCTGACCCTTCACCGAATACTCAGCTATGGAACGGTGGATGGGCATAGGGATGGATTAATTACTAGGTATTATCTGTCAGAAGGGGCACTAAGGGAGATGTGCAACAAATATCTGATGGACCGCAAACCCCTTTTGTTCTCATTTTATTTCTGGAAAATTTTGGGCACCCACAAACATTTGATGCCGTTCCAGCAGAGCGGAGTTCTGAAGCTGCCGGCTGGTCACAGACTGCCCCGGAGAAGCACTCTCCCGGATGGAGACACACGGGCGCTACGTGCTAACGTCAGCTGAGCCGCGAATCCTCGCCGTAATGAAGACACCCGTCCAAGCAGAGGGAATGGATCTGGATGTCTCATGGAGACTGCGAGCCGTGTTCGGGATCTCAGGAACATGGCAGGCCTCCCTATCGCCTAACTTTTCTGGGAAGCTGACGTACCATCCCCAGCGTCTCGGCTTTGGAGGAGCTGTCTCTGCCTCTCTCCCCTCTCCATCTCACTCCCGGTCTTCTTGTTTCTCCTGATTTGTCAAGCATCTTCTGGGCTCGCTCCCCCTGCTGTCACTTTTAGTACAGATGGTTAAGCCCTATGGAGCAGCCTGTCACTCCCAATTTCCTCTCCCCCATCTGACAGCAGGCCTGATCGCTCGCGAAAGGCCCGATTCCGATAGCACATGGACCCTGACATTTCCCAAAGGGCCCTGCAGACGCCTTCCACTGGACCAGAGGAAAGAAATGAAGAACCTGAAGTCGACCCAGAGCAAGCTAGAGGCTAGGAGAGAGAGGGGGTAATGGAGAGCGACCAGGGCAGAAGCAGAGGGGGCTGGTGAGGCAGGCAGAACCGTTGTATAAGACACGCATCAGTCACCGCCCCTGGTTCTGATCTCACAGCTTATGTCTGTAACATATCCATCTCCTTGGCACCAATGCACTAATCACATCCCTGGGAGACTGCGAGGTCCTATGCCAAGTTGGACCGGGCTGTATTGTCCATCTGAGTGGAACAGGAAGCCTGACATACCTGCATAGAAGGTTACACGCTCTGGCGCCATGTGGACCAAACCCAACTGGTGATATCATCCTCCAGCTCTGTGCCCTCTGCACTCACCAACAGGGGAAGATGTAATTTCGGCAGCATTCAGTGGATTTACATCGAGCAAATTATAGATAAGGGATTGTGTAGATTAATAACATTTTGTTTAGAAATGAATATAAAGAAAATAATTTCAATCATTATCAATCCACCCATGCTCCCATATTCTAAGTGTTTTTCCAAGTGAGGGTTCCACTAATTTAACCATTAAAAACTAAAATAAAAATAGTAAATATAACTTCCCGCCAAAAAAAATCTCTGTAGAATGCAGTTGTAAGCTATTCGCATTCTAGGGCACAGAGGTCATTTTAAAAAGGCATAATGCTTCACGTTAAACCTTAACTTAGCAGCTCAACAAGATCCAGAATTCGGCTGGTTGATGGTTTAACTACTGTGACTTGGTATAATGTTACTTTAAGTTCAACTTTCGATTGCACAGAAAACTAACCACGACCCAAACGTGAGAAACTCACTTGTGTGCCTGCTTGTTCTGCAGCCCCCGGAGCGGCGTCGTAGCTGCGCGTCTGGCTTGCGAAGCGTTCAAGTACGACGGTCTGACCAGCAAACTGATCAGCGCTCAGCTCTTCCACAGGTTACACACAGACATATATTTCTTTCCTCTGTGCAATCTTGCCCTCGCTTTATCTTCGCATTTTCTTCATCTTTAATTCATCATGCTATTATCTGGATGCCGTCAGGGGATTGTATTCATTCTTAAAACTTCCGATTGTCATCTAAACTCATAAGGTATCATTCCTGGTTCTTCTTTTTTCTTTTCCGTCTTTCCATATATGCCTTCAGAGAGCTTGCTTTCCACAACTCACGGGGATTGTCACTCTACCGGGAATCGCGATTAGCGTACATGGAAGGCAACACAAAAAGGCAGTCCTTTTTAATTAATGTATCAAGGTACATTAGAAAAAATTCTAAAAGGACACACTCCGGGCTTGTTCTATTGAAGGATGGAGTGGCTGCACTACGATGTAAAATATGCATGAGTGAACTGACATGAGCACAACCTCATCACAAGTTCTCTTGAGAAACTGTTAACTGGCCCACTGCTGTTTCAATGCATATTGATATATTCGTGTCTCGTTACACTGTATTTCATGCAAAGAAGAATCAGTGCAGTGCTCTTTTCAAAAAGCGTCAGGTACAATAAAGTGACAGTTTGATCCTGGAGTTAAAAGCTTCATTTTATATAAGAGTCACGTTTGATAAATTAAAAGACTAGATTTCACCTGTTATATTATATATGATATATTTTATAACACATATATGGTTAGTTTATCAGCGTGATGGACTGGCTTCATCAAGGCCACAAAGAAACGTACGCGTTAGAGGATAAAATCCTAAAAAAATAAAAAAAGAAGAAACTGGCTTCATGCGTTCCGTTTAACGCAGTTAATACTACACCCAGGTCCAATTTAAGGCTCCACATAGGTGCAGTGTGAAGATAGATAATGTTGCCCTAATAATGGCCAAAAAAGTTTATTACACTGCCCCGAAAACTGCTTAGTTGCGTGGACGCGCTCAATAGCTTCGGATACTTCATCTCGTGTTTTTGAAGCATCAAGTTAAATGCTTATAATTACAGCTGCGGGAGCCGAAATTGTGAAATAAATATGTGTGCTTTGTAATGTAATGCACCATAAGGTTGGGAAAAAATGACTGAAAAACCGGTGATCCCTAGACAAAGAGCACCTTACGCCGTTCGTGGGTCTAACCCCTCCGGTTTTAATGGGGAGACAGTCATAGCCAGTAGTCAGGAAGTCGTTACCGTGCCCTAGCTGCGAGGTAAAAACACATGTGACAGTCCCATATAGGGAGGAAGGAGCAGCAGTATTGTAGTGCCCCTAGGCGTAGCTCCAAGTCAATATATACCCCGCACAAACTGCGGCTCCCTCTCACTTGAGCCGAGTGCACGCTGCCCGCCCAGCACCTACCTGCACGCCGCACACAGACAGAGGCGCGCTTGCTCAGGTAAGAGCAGCTCCCCACGCCAACCGCTCTTGAACGGTGAAACTACCGAAACATCTTACCGAGACCTCGTTTTGTCATCTTTCATCGTTTCATTGATTTATCTCTGTCGCGATTGCTATTTTCTCCTATAAACATTTGTCGGTGTCATTTTTAGGCTGTTACTTTATTTCCGTCATTCTGTTCTCGAATTTTGTTGTTTGTTTTAAATACATATATATGTATTTAAATACACATATGCGAACATAATGTGCGCTAGATTTTAAAGATAATCTTCAATAGTATGAAATTCTTTTAAGTGAATCGGCGTATAGTTATTAGTGGCAGTCTTCGAATGAAAAGTGTCGTTCAGATGTGTTGCGTAATTTACACGTCGCTTACCAGATCATTAAATTCAGTTTAAATTCATTGGTTGCTCTTATTATTATGTGAAATTGAAAAAGTGCCAGAAATGCTGTAAATACGTTTAACTTTGTTAGAGTAATTCAGTGTTTTCGTTTTTTGTCATGATAGCGACGATGGCATGAAATGCTGGTGAAAAATTATTTAAATGTATTTCTGATCCATTAGTCTATTGCTAATAAAAGATAAAGTACATGAGTATTGTTTGAGCAATTATCTTATTATTTAAGCTACGTAAATTATAATGTATATTGCAGCTGAACTGTATTTCGTATGTATCTGTGCATCGTAAATATACAAAACGTTTTGATCCAGCGCTGAAATATTGTATCATAAAAATGTTTCTTTGGCGGTTTTTGCTGAACTTAAAGAAATATTTTTGTACTCATGTATATTAGTGCTGAAATTAAATAATACACGTGTAATTGGAGGAAGTTTTACTCTCAGTAAACTAATGATACATCGTGGGTGAAACATTGTTTTTTTTTTTTTGCGTAATTTTATGCTTATTTTAGTATTAGCCTATTATTTCCCTGTGTTATGATGTGTACTATTTTGTACAATTAATGTTCCTGTACTTGAACCACAAAATAAAACTGTCACGTCGCTCAAGTCTGAATTCTAACGTTAAACATTTTTTTAATATTGTGAAAACACTTGAATGACAGCTTAACTTTAATTTATTTGGAAAAGTAACCAGTATCTATAGCTGTTATTGAATAAACATGCAGTCAGTGTAAATGCTTTTGGTTTATTCAGCTCTGACTCTGTTTTGTAGGACTTCACGGTACCTGGACCAGCTCCAGCATCTTCGTCTTAAATAACCAGCCAGAAATAACTGGAAGGGTACGGACTTTGACAGCTGGAGACGTCCTGACCCAAATTTGAGGTAAAACCATATTCCTGACACTGATGGCCCTCAGCGCATCAATTTGTTAATGACTAGTTAAGCCTTGCAACTGCACACGGACGGGAATGGACTTTTACAGCAAGTAAAATGGGGTTATCTAGCTGTTATGCTACTGGGTTTTGCAGGTGAATTTGCAGAGAAAAATGCACATACGCACATATGTATATATTTAAATGAATTAGTTCTGACAAATGTAATCTGATTTGTACAGTGTAATACAAAAAAGGTTTACATTTCTTGATAGACTATCAGTTTTATTAACATATGATTATATGACTGTCTGAACTGGTATAAATTCAAATTAAAAGATAGGATTATTTGTGTTGTTCTACCTATTATTTCTTAAAAGCTGCAATGGAGATATATACTTGAAACCTCAGGTTTGATGATCAGTATTTCTTATGATGAAGTCATCCTTCTCTCTGATCTGTTTTTGCAGTAGTCTTAAACATTCCCCACATGCAGCACCTTGGTCACATTCCGTCAGTACTGATACGCTGATCAGTTTTACAGTTTATTCTACAATGCTTCCTGATGCTTTTAGCAAGGCTAATCGTTCCCATTTCAGCAACTGATATTTAAGCAAAACCGATCAGAGTTATGTGCTATAAGTTATGCACGAGGCTGCAGGGTCTGAAGACACTGGGGGGAGATGTGCAGGAGAGGAAAAGATTCAGTGGCTTGCGGTCTGGGATAGTCACTGACCAAGTATAATAAGTTAATAATGTATTATATAATTATATAATATTTTTATTGATTGGATCTTAAAAGCAGCTGTTAGGCTCCATTTGAAAGTTCATTGTGGGTCATTGGCCGGTGGGACCTATTAACTACCTGGCCCTCTGCCTCAACCTTAGTGGTGCAGGATCATCTCATATCAGGACGGCTCTGCTCACACTACTTTGTGAACCGAATGCGCTGGAAATCTATGTTTTGCATCCAGCTCCTCAGTAACGCCTTAAAGTTTTCAGCGAATATATCAGCAGGTTCTACACAGTAAATAGGCTGTTGTAAGAGATAAAAGCAGCCATGAAATAGCTGATTCTTTATGTAGAACCTTAAATATTGTTCCAGGCTATTATCCTAGAATAAACTTGGGAAACAAAAGAAACTGAGAGCTCACGGCAAGCTCTTTTTATTCTGGGAAAAATTTTACCCTAAAGGATAGGCCTCAGGTCGCGTTATTAACAGAGTAAAAGGTGGAAAAGTGTATTAAGTGTTTAAAAATTCAATGATTAGTGAATGCGTGATGCAGAAGGGCCAATTTAAGAGGTTTTCAAAGTGTTTCATCACACAGCAGTCAGTCATGTGGTAGAGTCCTGTGCTGATTACTGTGTCTGCATATTGTTCTGCCCCTGGTCATCACAAATCCCATTTCTTCTTTTCTTGTTTACGTTTTTAGAATAAAAGTTTAACCGTGAAAACACTAAGTATTTATTTGAAATCTCTGCGCTGAATGGAAAGTGTACATTGAACTTCATTTAAGCATTTGCTAGAAAACTAATCCGACACTTAATCGTCATTGGATTTAGTTATGTTATACAATGGCATAAGGTCAAAAGTGATGTTATTACTCTCAATCAGTTGTTTCAGAATATGGAATCATTCGATAAACATGATACAGAACAGCAGCCTAAAAGATCACCTCACTGAGACAATGCATTAAACATGTATATTGGGCTGAACCTCTCCGTCCTCGGTGTGAGTCACCCACTGAGTCCGCAAGTTTCACCAACATGCTTAATAAATTTCAGTCTTATTCATCGTTTATCTTCTTGCCTTGCAAGCAGTCGGCTTTAATACTAACCCATGCATGTGCCCGTTTTTCATATTTTCGCGCAAAGTTTGGGGTTTTGTTTAGTGTTAGAGTAAGTGGCACAATGATGGCACTCTTCCTTCCCGAGGAGGAGATGCTAACTATGTTACTGACCGGTGCTGGCCCACTTCCTGCCGCCCGGCACTAACGATGCCCCATGGGTGTGGTACCCAGCCCTCATTAAAAGACGCCATGCGCGGAACTTCGCTGCCCTCCTCCTCACCCACCCAGGGTAACCCTGTACCCCCTAGAGCTGGCCCTCATGCGCCGAGGTCTGACGGGGAGTGCCCACTGCACAGGTGCAGAACGCCCTAAGGGCCGGCCCCTCCCCCACGACACTCCCCCCACAGCTGCCGCCCTCCGAGTGCCTGGTACACGACTGGAAATAATTAGTTCTGGCAGGTACAGTGAGAACAGGACACACAGGGCTGCCTGCAGATAGGTTAGTGGCGAATCTACTCAACCAAACAGCGCTCGCTGCACTCACAGAGACACTAACAGGCTACGCTCTAACACACGCTAGTCTCTGTAGTACGCACTCATGCACTAAGCTGGACCTAATTACTGCGGTGAAACCTAAGACTGAATATTTCTGGCTAAAAGAGAAAAAACCACATAGTTTCACATTTTCCTGTTTGTTTTGCTAAATTCCTGAGTTGATAAATTATTTATTGTTGACTCTGCCAAGGTTGAAACTTGGGAGACTTTGTGGGGTGGTGTGTCATTTTTAATGTTCAAATACTGTAAAAATACAGATGTGTGTTTGGGGGGGGGGAGATTTGTAACAGTTAGGTGAAGGATGTATTTTTCTGTCTGCAGCTACCACAGAAAACCACTTTCCAATCTATAGACGTGAATGAGAGCCAGTCGGAATTAGCTATCACGTGCTTCCCAGCATCCCAAAATACGCATTCTCCCGGCGTCGCTTCTGCATCTCCACGGTAGTTTCTGCGCACTGCATCAGCCATGTCAAAGGAAGATCAGACCTGCAAGATCAGCTCCGGGTGCAAACATAAGGAACGCAAACCCAAGAAACCGCATTACATCCCGCGACCGTGGGGGAAGCCATACAACTACAAATGCTTTCAATGTCCCTTCACCTGCATGGAGAAGTCGCATCTCTACAATCACATGAAGTACAGCCTCTGCAAGAACTCTCTCTCCTTGCTGATTGAGTCTGATTGGCCCTACAAGAAGGGGAACATGCTGCACCCAGACCAGCTTCGCTCACTGCAACAAGGGCCGCGCCACCGTGGAGCGGGTAGAGAGGCTCCGGAGGTGTTTTCGGGCGCCGAGGACCAATCAAAAGTGCAGCAGACAGAGGTCACTTTAGTGGACAAAGGTCTGGAAGAGGTAGAAGACCATGGTGACATGGAAACAGGGCAGAGAAAGGGGACTGGGGTAAGCGTCCCAACGAAAGAGGCTAGCGGCCAAACGGACAGCTCTACCAGAGGCGCCACAAAGAGATCCAAGCAGTCGGAAGCAGACCTTTTGACCACAGATGTTTTTCCTCTGGATGATCAGCTTCTCAAACACCGACCCACAGAGGTCGAGACCCAGCTGAAGCAGTACAAACTGTCCAAAGGCTGTCTGTCAGGCCCCAGTCTGCTGTCTGAACAGTGGCGCTTGCTGGCTACCGGTCACAGGAAGGCGAAATCGGACAGTTCACCACTCAGCAATGGCTCCTTACCCTGCTACCCCCCGCCAGCCTTTGCGGACTGCCCAGACCCGGCTGGGCTGAACCTCTCCGTCCTCGGTGTGAGTTACCCACTGAGTCCCAGCCTCTTTTCTTATGTCAACCCCACAGTTCCGGGTGCAACACCGACTCACAGCCAGATGGGTCAACTCCCATTCTTAGCGTCGGCCACACAGTTCATGCACCCGGCGTCGAGCTCACTCCCCCATGCCGACAGGCCCCTCCTCTCGCCGCGCTTCTATTACCCTCTTCTCTGCGAACACACATTCGGAGCAGCGCGGGTCGACGCTGTCAAGGGAGCAAAGCCAGGCCAGTCCCCTACAGCCGCACTAGATTCCGGTTCTTCTCCCGGTTTCACGCCAAAAATCAACCTGTGGAAGGTCCCTGCCCTCCGGCCCAATCCAAGCATGGCTCCTCCAGCTTCCTGGACGTCCCATCATCATGTGCCAGTGCCCTTAGAGGCAGGTTACAGGGTGACAGAGGAGAAAGTGCAGCCTGGGTGTAAAGACAACAAAGGGTGGGGCTTCAAGTCAACGCTTGACATGCCTCTAGTAAGAGAACATGGTAGCAAGAGGACAGGAGCCCCCATGGAGGTCCTTGAGGGCCCAGTAGAAAAGAAGACAACAACAGGGTGTGCTCTGGATCTCCTCAAGAACATCCACATCACTCCGACGATCTCTATAGCCACTGACGGCATCCTTCATCCCAGTAGGTACGTGCTAAATGTAAACACTGTAAAAGTGGCCTTTTGTTTTTTTTTTTTTTTATGAAACTTTAAAAATCCATATTTTATTGGTTCATTTTATAGCATGTAGCTTGTTTTGATATATTATTAGCAAGTCGCATTGAGTCTAAACATACTTCTGTTTTTTTTTCATATATAGTTTTCGATCTGCCATTCATCATTCAAAGTCTTTGGAAGACTGGAATACAAGTTTCAGGAAAAGTGCTTCAGAAAATCTATCGAGTGAAATGTCGCCCCCACTGAAGCCTGAGAGGGTGAGATGTCTGGACCTGGCAGAGGACAGGCAGGGGGGGCAGGTCTCAGAGACTGCAGCAGTGCTGCTGGCTGACTTCAGCAGGGCCCTGCAGGAATACCAGGAGGCTGAGCGCAAGGTCTCACACCTGGTGAGGGAAGACCACCCAAACCAGCGGCCCCTCTGGGAGTACCTGTGTAAGATCCGCAGTGAGCTCTCCCACATCCACCACGCGCTGGAGAAGACCACCTGGCAGAACGAGGGACCCTTGGACCTCTCCATCAAAAAGGACTTAGGGGGGACAGCAGGTGGAGAGAACCAATGCACAAGGGAGACCATGAAGGGGGAAGTGCTTGGAGAAACTGAAGAGGAGGATGAAATAGAGGATGAAGAGGAGGAGGGAGGCGAAAGGGAGGGGAAGGCAGAATTGTTGGAAAGTCAAAAGCAGGAACTAGGGGTCCTAATCAAGATGAACGGCGCAAGCCTGGCTGAAACGAGTCCTGGGGCCATGGTGAAGACGGAGGTGCTGTCCCCCGGTGCCCTGGGGCTTCGGGCCGCCCCCGTCGAGGCGCTGTGGCCCAGCCGAACCACCAAGTGTGAGGCAGACTCCAGCGTGCTGCTCTGCCCGGATGGAAGGCCCATCGTCTTCACTGACTTCACCGCTGGGGCCAAAAGTATGAAGAGGCCGGCATCTCGAGAACATCTTGGGGAGACACTGTGCCCCCCCAGCCCCCTTACATCCAACGATCTGTAAGAATGACCCTCAGAAACACTGGGCGTCCCAGCAAGAGCCAAGCAGCTTAGCGGTCCAGACTCACAAAAATTAAAGATGAGGAGGACAGAGTAATCAGCATCAGCGAATCATTTAATGACTGAAGGATATTCAGTATTTCTGACTTGTAACATTGTACCACAAGGAGATGAGCCGTGTCAGTCCTGTGATAAATACCTGTGTATAAATGCAAAAGACAATCAATCAAAGCACGTTATCGTTTGTGATGTAACCAACTATAACAGAAACACACTTTTAATACTTTCCTGTTATATGCCACCCGGCAGTAATTTTGTGTACCTTAGAGACAGTACAGTGCCATTATTTATGGATCGACACTTTTGTTCAAAAACTATGTAAAGCACTTATTATTTATTAATCATAAAAATAAAACCACAATAAAACTGAGTATGGCTAAATTAAGTTAGCAATGACTTTATCTTAGCTTTTCACAGAAATTCTATTTGTTTAACTATCTTGCTTCTTTATTCAAAGACTTCAGTCATTTTAATTAGTCTTTTTCTCAATTGCTGAAACCCTTTCATACATAAAACACACTAAAAATCTCCAACTGAAACAGCAGTTGTGGGTTTTCACCTTAAATCTTTTCTGAAACTAAAAACTAAAATATTTCTTATACAGGATCTAATGGAGTGTTCTTTTATTTTTCATGTCATTATCACAAAGACCAGATAATAATAATAATAATAATAATAATAATAATAATAATA
>JAODJW010000094.1:20996290-21022760 GCA_026777045.1 Hyperopisus bebe
GGTGCTTTTATTTTGAAAGGGTCGCTTTGTCGACATCAGCACACGTTGCAAAATGCTGCCTGTTTTTGACGTCTGAAGGTGTGAAAAATTGACGTTTTTTTGCATGTGAAAAATCGACATGTTGAGTTTTTGCATGTGAAAAATCAACGTGTTGATTTTTTAAAGGCGTGCAAATTTGACGTCTCTGGTCGTCAATATTTTACATCTTTAGGTGTAAAGTTTTAAGACGTTTTGGCCCTGTTGGCCTTCCATACCTGAGGCTATTCCATTGGTGCGCCCCCCCACGCAATACCTCTGGGCCCCCCAGTTTGGGAACCACTGGACTAGCTCGTGTTTCTTGTTTGTTTGTGTCTCAGAAAAAAATAATCTCACTCAAAATCTGCTAAAATATAAAGCAACAACACGCAGCAGCGTGTTCTTGGAGGCACCCATGTTTGTTGCGAGATGTGGTAGCTCGAACGGGACGTGATGTCACTCAACTCGGAATTAACGAATGCACCATTAGATAACCGCCTCGACAAACATTCACATACACGCCTGAATCCTTGCTGGAGCGTGTCGTCGTGTTCTCTGTTTCACGCTCGTCACAGTATGGATAGCTTAGATCTATCTGATTTGATTTTGTGTTAAACGGACTTTTTCGTTTCAATTCAAAAGGCCTAGCGCTTGTCACGTTGAGAGGGGCATAGAAAAAAATAATTGTGTGTAATTTATCACAGGTACGGGCAGGTAACAGGCGGAATGTTAACGGGCCCGGGCAGGTGCGAAATTTAACTTAATAATAACTTAATAATCACGGGTGCATGGGCGGGTGTGGTGCTGTACTGTGCAGGTGCGGGTCTCCAAAAGTGGACCCGTGCAGGACTCTGAGACACGGGGATGCACGCACGTGTGTACTGGCACGAGGACGCGTGTGAGGGGATTCCTACCTGCAGCAAACACACGCTATGAGAAGTTTGTGATGGTCGACACAGCTGATGAGTTCAAACATCACGGTATCCAGCCCTATTTAGGAATATACTACTAGTTCTTTGTGGTAGAACCAGTTCTGGATTGGGAAAAAGCCCAGCATGGCTCTGGCACTGCTTTGGTGGAAACATCAACATTTACTTAAAACATCAAGTCCTGAACCACAATGTCTTTGGACAAGGAGGGATCCTAGAGAAACATGCAGTGAACATACGAAACACGATCATACAGATGGGAATCAAACCCATAACTCTGGCTGCGTGTGGCTGAAATGCTACTCAGTGAGCCAGCCTGTAGCCCACACTGACACATGCTGTCCTGAAATATGTTCACAAAAATGTCTCAGTTTATGAAACAACCGTGTCCTCTCTAAGGAAATAGTTCAATCTACAAACAAAACATATATATCCACGTGCAACTAACCACAACTGTGTTAAACTGTAGCCTTGTCAACCTTGATGTTTACCATCAGATCAGCCTAGCATGTTTGGCTACCTTTATCAGAGGGACAAAACTGACTTCTTAGGATAATTTCAGACCACTCTTTTGGTCCAGATGGAATCACAGAAATCCCCAGAATGGACTTCTATTGTCATACACCACAGAACAGGAGGTCACCACACAGTCCCTACCCTTCGTGCTGCACTGCCAAGCTGGACAACCAAAGCCCTTCCTCTAGGCCACATGTCAAATAAACAGAAATTCCCACACAAAGATGGATTTACTTTCATCCCAGCAATAGGGGCAAGTATGTTTTTCTCATCCACGGATGCTGGCAATATGGTGTCCCAAGAATAAAGGTGTCAATTAAAAGAATTAGTGAGATATTTTATCATATGATCTGGGGTAACTTTGTTGTCTTGTCTATACATGAAATACAATTACAACCAGAGGTGATCCTAGGGACTCTGGGGGCCCTAGGCAAAAAACTCTATGAGGCCCCCCAACTCTTCCTTCCCCTGCCTTGGTAACATTTATTACCTTTATTTAACTGTGGACTGTAAATTAATAATATCAACAAAGAGAATTTAAAAAGCACAGGACCTTTATTTTCACTTTTGTGAAAAACAGAATACACTAATAAAGCAGATTTGTCGTTGCAATGTATTACGTGATCGACCGCCCTCGGGGGCGCCCTCCCAGCTTGGGGCCCCAGGCCATTGACTGCCCTGTTGCTGCACCTCTGGTCACAAAAGGACACATTGGAATGTGCAAATCCACCCATTTTCTGAAAGCACTCATCCTATTCTGGGTCACAGGAGGTCCAGCACCAATGCCCAAGGCTACAGGCACAAGGCAGAGAACAGCCTAGGATGGGGCACCAACCCACTGCAGGGCACACACACACACCATTCACTTACACACCTACAGACAATTTGATAACTCCAATTAAACTCAGCATGTTTTTGGACCGTGTACCTGGAGAAAGCTCCACAATGACAACATGCAAACTCCACACACAAAACCCCAGCAGAAACTTGAACCTGGGTCACAGAGTTGTGAAGCGACAGTGCTAACCACTGCACCATGCCAGTGTGAACCCAGTTCTCTATTTAAGAAGACTGAGTGTATTCCTGAATATCCCCAAAGGTTCTTCCTTATTTCCTTATGTAGGGGCAAAGGAATGAGTCACATCTTCTGCAGTAACTGTGGGACGGGGGCTTCATGTGTCCCGTCACGTTATTAGCATATTGGTATAAAATCCTCCACCTACTCACAGAGTGGGAGGTGCAGTGACACACAGGGCACAGCTGCACCGATGCTCATCCAGTGAACAAAGCTGACAAAAATATGGCTCCATACTTAGCATTGTGGAGCTTAAGTCTGAGCTGCACCTGAATGAACACTGAAAAAAGCATCACGACCAAAATAGAAAGAAAAAATACTTAATGATGCTGAATAACTGCTAGCTAAAGGTGACATGTACTGTATTTAACAGCAAATGATACTCATTCACAAAAGTAAATGAATAAAGATAATCCTAGAACAGGGGCAGACATGGAGATATTTGGTACATTTGTGGGATGTGCCATGGGGATGGCAGCACAAAACATTACAATACTTAATTTGGGTGCTAGAGTGGAGATGTGTTTGACAAAACGATTACCAAAAATAAGCAACATACACTTCAGCACAAGAAATGTTCTCAGCAAATGGTTTCAGCTATTGCTGTTCCATGCTGTATGTTAATATCTCAATATATTTTCCACATCTGCCTCTCTGATTTGCCACAGGACAGCCTTCTCCTTGTTTTTAGTTAAAAATGAACCCGATCGACCACTCTGACATCGGCTAGTTTATCCTGTCCTCAGAATGGGCTCTAGACCCACCGCTACCTATACTGGAGAAGTAGTTGGAATAGGGTATTTTAAAAAATGAAAAAAAGACTTTCTTTCAATAGTTATGTCTTTTTTATGTAGAAAATTGCATTTATTTTATGATGATTTGGAAGGATTGCATTGAATCTAACATTAAATACCACATGTTAGTTTGCCCATGTGCACCCTTCATATAGCGCAACCTGGTGGTCCACTGGGGTAACATTGTGCCCCGATTTTCATGAAGTTGTATTAGTAATGTTCAAATTAGCTAATATACTTCAGATCTAAATTCAGTCTCAAGAGCTAATTTCTTAAATTTAATATATTTTATGACCACGGGATGGCACCAATACTCAACCAATTATAAATTTATATTTATTTCATTTCATTTCATGGCTAAAATGTGACAAGTTGTACTTTTTTATATAAATTTGGATTTCTTTTAGACAATCGTTTTCAAAAGACATATTTTAAAGGCTGACCACATGATCGCTGAGCCAAGATGGCGGCACCCATGAGGCGCACGCTTTCGTTTAGTTCATAAAACAAAGATGTGCTCACAGTCCTATATAGGCATCAAAACTGACTACAGCCTCAAAAGCGGCTTGGTATGTGGCATGGAAAGGTTTACTACCCAAGAAGTTGCTAATTAGATCACTATGGAGGGCAAAACTAGTGACAAAGTGAACAGTGCAGAAATACATGACAGTGATTTTGAGATCTCAGAAGATTCTGAAGAAGAGTAGGAACAGATATCCCAAATTGGGAAAATATGCTGGTCCTAAAAAACTTTAGTCTAGGAAGGACCGCACACTTCTAATTGAAAGATTGCTGGTTCAAATCCTTGACCAGCAAGCTACCACTGAGGTAGCCTGAGCAAGGTACCACCCCCATGCACTGCTCTCTAGGTGCTGAATTAGTGGCCCCCTGCTATGTCATGATGTCACATATGAGTTAAATGCAGTGGATACATTTCGTTGTTGTGCACTGTGGTGTGTGAACACTGATCACATAATTTTCCATTTGCACAATTTTATCTGCTCCTTATGTCTACTATGTTTACCATGGACTGTTCAGCTCCGCTTCAGTACCTCAGTTAGTCACTACCTCACCTATGGAGACATGCTGATATACGCTGCCTGGCCGCAAGTCCCACAGTGTAATATTTTATTGGACCACCTTTAACTTTGATTGTGGAACACATTTGTCATCCAGATTTGCATTAATTTCTCGTCAAGATCTTGTATTGATGGTAGGTGAGTTGAACCACTCTGTAAAGTCTTCTTCAGCACATCTCAAAGACTTTCAATGGGGTTCTGGTCAAAACTCTGTGCTGCCCAACTCACGTGTGAAAACGATTCCTTGTTCCCTAAACCACTCTTTGATAATTCGAGTCCTATGAATCTTGGCATTATCATCCCGGAATATGTCCATGCCATTAGGTAAGAATAAATCCATTGATGGGATAACCTGGCTATTCAGTAGATTCAGATACTCAGCTGACTAAATTTTTTTCTTCATAACGTTGCTAAGCTTTAATAAAGCTTTTAAGTACTTGTTGATTTTTTTTTTTTTGGCCAGGCAGCGTATATATCTGTGTCTATATGTTAATATGCGTATTTGTATCTAGGCTGCATGTTTAATTTATGTATGTCTGGATAACTTATGTATAATGTTGGTAATGTATGTCTAATGTACGTATGTATGTATAATTTATATATAATGCATGTAATGTATGCTAATTTATTTGTGTATGTATAATTTATGTATGATGTAGGTAACGTATGTCCAATCTTTGTATATTCCCTCCTTTCACCTCCCGTCCCCCTACGTCTCACATGTTCTGGTGATGCTGCAACTCTCTTTTCATTTACACATGGGCCCACACATTGTGTTAATGACAATAAAAATGAATTGAATTGAATTGAATTTAAAAGCTTGATAACCGGGATACTTGACCAAGCCAGAGATAGACTGACCAGCTGGTTGCGATCCGTGAAGTCTAGGACCTCTAGAGCCCAGCAATGGGATCACCACTGATGAGTGCCTGGTTCTGTTCAAGGGTAACTAAGATTCCTTTATTACTGCTCTGGTTTTTAAATACTCACTGACAAAGATAGTTAAGCACCCAGAAGTCATTTGGATGTAATCTGGTACATGTGCAGACCAGCGATGGGTATGTAAATGATTTGATTTACAAGGAACTGGTACATCTAGTCACCAGTCACAGAGGGTGCCTCGTAGACGCATTAGACAGCATTACCAGCACTTGTTAGGGGTTGCATTGGGTTTGCATGAGGTTGGGTCGTTGTATCATGCAATTGCCCGGCATGTGGGGCATGCAGATGTCAACAGTCACTTGACGTTGGAACCAATGGGCATGTGAGGGCACCCACACACGTCGTGACAGACCACACCAAGGGCTGTTCTTGTTGGGCACAGTCCATTCAGACAGGAGCTATTTGCCATGGAAGCCAGGAAAATACAGAATGAAACTGGATTGCATGGGACTCAAAATCCAGCTTTTGCTGGGGTGTTCAGGTTTAAATGTAAAGGGCATCGTGCAGCTGTTTGTAAAAAATTGTAATTTGAATTTGAAAAAATTAAAAACATAAAATGCTAGTTTTAGTAGTGTATGGAGCTCCTTAGGTGTTGTGGTAGAAAAACTATATTATTATATTAAGGAGTGTGTTTCAGGTTTAACAAATAATGTAGTGTTTTTATGGATGATGAACACAAGTGCCGCCCCTACTTTCAGCAAAAACCCTCTGAAGTGAATGGCACTAAAAAAAAACATGTGATTATCAAAACATTTCTTGATATGTCATCTCACCCCAAAATACACAAAGTTCCAGCTCAGTCAGAAAAAGCTGGATATGTTTGTGGCATTTTTATACCCCAAAGAGTGCACTTAAGAAACAAATACATGTCTGGAAGTGCTACAAAACTGCTGATATTTGACAGAGAGATTTTTCAGTCTTCTGTTATTTCACCTTAATAACTTCTTTTTCAGCACACTGCCAAACTAGCTATTTCCCTAAAAGGAAAGCTTAGGGTGCCTTTCAGTTGGGCTGTCCGTCGACTCAGCACCCCATTCCGAGGATGACTGTGCTATGACTTCATCCGCAGCATCAATGCAGAACAATTGACCTTTTCATTTCTTAGTCCCAGAGCTGCTTTGTTTGTTGGCTCTGTCTCCTTCCATTACTTTCCCGTCTGACAGGACCGCTGACGGCACGTAGTAGAGGTCTCGCACCTAAACGCTGCCTTGTCGGTGTGGGGAGAGTCTCACAGTGTTGCTTTGACTGGGAGGGAGAATGGCAGGAGGAAGTTTGGGGTGGGGGCTGCTCCCAAGCTGGGGGTGGGGGGGGGTCACCATGTCACGGGGTCACCGACTCACCTCCACGGTCTGATTGCAGCTTCCCGTCGGGCGGCCATGGGGGGCGTGTTTTCAACCCCACACCCCTCCCCCTCCCTGGAGAGACATCCATCACTCCTACACACACTAACCCGCCCAGCCACCAAGTGAAAGCCCAGGGAAAATGGACTAATCCACAAGGTTTCAAAGGAAATTCCTGCTAATTAGAAAATGCTTTATAGAAAATTCCTTTAGTTTTTTAGTTTTTTGCTGTTTTATTTTGAAAAAAATCATTGAATTGATGATAAAAAAAAACAAACAAGCCAACAAATACATAGATAGATAGACAAATGGATAAAAACAATCTAACCCATTGCACAGCCCTAATAGAAAGTTGCACTTTTGTACAGCATTTGTTTATTTATTCATTAATTTATTCATTATTATCTTGTGTATCTAATGTGTCATGTTCTGTGTAAAGCCTTTTGTAAAAACTTGGAGAAACGTGAATATGTTTTACTGAATGCCAGAATATTTGTAAATGACCATCAAATTTGACTTGACTTACGTTGGCACTTTATAAGTGGAGGGGGGGGGGGGACAGCCTACAGGGATGAAGCCCAAGAAGGACCAAACAACCCCGGAGACTCTGTTTTCTTCGGGCCCCTCCAAAGTCTTCCATCCTGATGGGCTTGGACAGCCCTCCCCAGAGCTGCATCAGCCCCCGTTAGTCTGAGATCCTCCCTGGGAGTGCAGGCCGTGTTTGTGTGTCCCCCGCGGTGCGCGGGCCTGTGTTTGGGCCGTAGTGGGGCCAGGCCAGAGGTTAATGCCACACTGACACACAGTTTACAAATGAGAGACAAAGAACAAGAGATTTGGAGGGAAACCCAACCCATGTCGATGAAATTTCACCCCCAACAACCCCCGTCTCCTGAAGAGAGCCCCCAGAGCTCTCTGTCAGACCGCGATCAACCCCCCACCCCCGCCCAAGACTACAACTTACAACACAAGAGGCATGGAGGTGGGGAGATCTCACCCCGGGGGAGGGGGGGGGGTTGGTGTGGTGCTGTCAATAACAAGATAAAGAGTAAGTGATGTTTTGCAGGAGATTTTAACTCAACAGAAGTTTTAAAATCATACCTAAACGTGACAGAAAAGTGAAAGTGTTTTCAGCGTTTCCCCAGGCTTCAAAAGCTTTATTATTATTACTAATATTATTATTATTAGTAATAGTAGTAGTAGTAGTCGCAATAGTAGTAGTAGTAGTAGTAGTATTAAATTGCAAGTTAATTTTTGAAAAAAATATGTAAAGCACTATGCTCAAGGGTACAAAGGCAGAGCCTCTCCTGGGATTTAAACACAATTTTCTAGTAACTTTCCTTGTTCATTAATCAGTAATTAGCCACCTGCTGATCCAGGAACACATACCGTCATTCTCCATTGCTTTTTACCTTCAGGGTGATTTTATATGTGGCTGAACTCAGGAGCTGATCTGAGCTTTTTTTTTTGCCTGCATTCGGTCTCACGTGCTGCTCCTCTTGGTGCTGGGTGGAGTTAATCAGCTCACAATGACCTTCATTCACCATCCCTCCCCCAAAATCTCCCATGAGACTCCAGGGTGCACTGCCCAAGATTTTGTGCATGCTTTTGGTATCCCTCACATGCAATTTAATCTAAGAAGACTGAAAATCTGCATAAATTGTGGAATGTGTTGCTTTACTACCATCTTCTCAGTCTGAAGGCACAGTAGCTGGTTTCTGAATGTAGTCTCAAGTGCAGTTTTTTTCAAACACTCTTCTTATGCATCTTTCTGTTGAAATCTCTGAATAATGCTGTTATTAGCAATTGCTGCTTTTCGATCAGCTAGGTGGGAAAGCTGACGCCGGTCTGCTGTATCGTTATGAATTGTGCTAAAAAATGCTAACTTTCATACCGTTGAAAACCGAATGTCCAGGCCTGATGTGCGACACCTTGTCTAATTGCTGCACCCGGCAGAGGACCCATGGTTCTGCATTTGTTCCTTGTCTCTTTAACATCTCTCAGCACAGACAGCACAAAAAAAGCTCAAGAAAGGTCCCGGGGGTTGAATATAGCATAGAGCTCTGCTCATAAAATCCCAGCAGGGCTGGAACAGGGGCCTTGTTGAAAAAGGGACTGTTTACTATGGAAAGGGCACATTGAGGCTGTCTCCATGCAGAATTTTTACGGTAAACCCTGTTTATGACCTAATATCTTCTCTCCCTGGCATCTTGTCTTTACACATCCCCAGAGGCTCCTGCATTTACATCACAAAAATTTCAACTTCAGTGACCTCACTCTTCCCGTGCTGGTTCAGTCGGCCATTTAGGAAGCGTGCGTGCATCCGCGGAGCACAGAGTCCGGATTGTTTGGCGAGCGAGAGCACGGAGGAAGGTTCACGGGTCAAATGTGGCTTCTGGAACGTGACACTCACCCTCTGGGCAGGAACTTCCTCACCTACAGGAGGACACAACCCTTCCACAAAGGCTCAGATTCACTGGAAGATAGAGTGGTGTCTTTTTTTCTTGGTCTAGTCTCTTTCTCGGTTAAGTTATGCTCCTTCAGGGTCAGAAACGAAACAAGAGTAAAACGACTAGATGGAGTGGTGTGATAAATATTTATCACGTTTCGAGTGCCTGTCTGAATTCTAAACACCCTCATTGGCAGTGAACGATGGCGGCTCTGGGCAAAAGGGTCGACTGAGACAGAGGTCGCTTGGATTTACCTCCTCAGTGACACAATATTTTACCTCAAATATAGCATCTGGCGTCCATCATTCCTTCCCATTCGTTACTTTAATAATGGTTTCCATGGATACTGCTATCAACATTGTGTGATTCTTAATGGGGACATGCTTTATCAGACTCCTGTTGGGACTACAGGTGTGTTTTGGTGGGGGAGGGGTGCTCCAATCGTTAGGTTCAACCCCCAACTGGGCATGAGGAATTGCAGTGATTCCCCCCCTCCCCCCACCCCGAGGGCTGTTTCAGAGCAACAAAGGAATCTCATTCGCAACAGGTGTGATACTGTCATGAAATCTGCAAAACCCAAACATCCGCCGTCACTGAAAACCCATCTATTTAACAGATACTGGCATGGGCCCATCAGACACTACACAGCCGGTTCATAGTGATGAATATGCCATATTAATTAATATTATTCACTGTCCTTTAATTTGTGAGCATGAATTTATTAAATGGGTTTGTGGCAAGGAATAGAAACTGGTAGAACAACAAAGCTGCCAGGATACAAATACCACAATTAGCACCTGACTGGAGTTCTTGGGGACTGTCTGTGCAAAGACAATTAGCTGAGCTCCTTTGCCTGGACTTATTTTCTTGGAATATCTGAAGGAATTAAAGAGAAGCAGCGACCAGTTGTGATTGTTTGCATGCTTCCAATGCACAATCAGTGCTGGAGCATTCCAACAGATTTTGGTGGTGGGGGGGGGTCATTGACATGTGTTCTTTGTTCAAGCATGTTATTGTCTGAGTTGGAGGGAATGTTTGTGTGTGTGTGTGTGTGTGTGTGTGTGTGTGTGCGTGTGCGCGCGCGCCTGTGTGTCTGTGTGTGCATGGACTAATCATGTTTAATTCAGGCATGGGTGACCTCTGCTCTTGCAATGGTCATGGCAGTCAATGGCACAAAGAGCTGTTAAATTAATGGAGGGGGCAAAGGAGAGGGGGAGGCCAGTATTGCCCTCAGTTTTAAAGTGAAAAGCAGATTCCAGAGGCCTGGAAGTGGAGGACCCTTGTACAATGCAATTGGGCTTAAGCGGGGACCCTGAAATTTGGGATGCAGACAAAATGAGCCAGTGAACAACATCTTTTTGCTCTCAATTCTTTATAAATCAATGACAAAAATACAGAGCTGCTGACTGCTACCGGTATCAGCTAAAGTAACAATAATCTCTAACACTGCTAATGTGGGTGAATCTGATAAATATACATAGGATTGCATTTAGAATGGTATTCCATCCATCCATCCATCCATTGTCCGCTTTATCCTACTGTGTCACGGGGAGAATGGTATTACAATGTGAAATATTTTTTAATTGTACCCCATTCTATCTAATTCAGATACGATAAATACACAGCCAATCAAACAACTGTCAGGTCTAAAAATGAGAATTTTAAAAATCTTCTTCATTTTTCAGTCTATTAATTTTTGTTAATCTTCTCCAGTAATATACATAATGAGTATAATTTTTTGAAACGGATATGGTAGAAAATGTCAAACTGCAAAGCAGAAGAGTTTATTGTGTCACCGACAAGTAAATAAGCCTCAAAAGCTCGACTAGAGGCTGCCGCTGAAATACCGTTATCAGATCTTCTTATCCCTCCCCCACTGGTGCCCACAGATTTCCCCCACATCAAATGGATCCAAGATGAACCGTCTGCGGTCCACCCATGGGATCTCGTGCTGACGGATCCAATCCAGCTCATTTCAGAAGACAAGGGAGTATTCACTGTGGAACAGGACCTCCTGAAGACCAGATCTTTCTGTTTAGCTGCCATATAGAAGTTGTGCATAACAGGAAATTAGTTTATGGGAAGGCCACTGTGCAGGAAGACTACATCACATGCTGTGATTCTCACACAAGGGGCTTTGCCTCACACAGCTGTATCTGGAGGGTCCCCCTTTGCCTGTACGGCACCCAGTCTGCTTCTGTACTAATTTCTTTGAGGTCTCTCTGTAGAAACATCATCCTGTGTCATAACAACAAGGCCATTTAAAGGACCTCTTCACACAGAGCTTGTTTCTTCCTCCCTGTCTTCTCTATAGACATCTTGGTCAGTAGGGGATGTAGAGGTAAACAGATAAATGGGGGACCCTCTCTGCCTGAGTTCTGTTGACTTTGCTTTGTAAACACCACTTAATTTTCAAATGACAGTTATCAGCCTTTAGTGACAGATAAGCACTGAGAGATTAGATTATTTTTTTTCTGTTTTTTTTTTGTGTTGGTGGTAAGTATGCTTGAGAAAGTTCTGAGTAACATTTATCAGGGAGGTGTTAAAATGTATTTTAAAATGAGTCAACAATTTATAGTTGGCTGACAGGATTGTAAACTGTGTTTTTGATGTTTTTTTTACGACTTGTGAAATGAATTGTCAGTGTTTACAATGCTGTAAAATATGGCAGTTATTTTTATATAAAAAACTACATTGTATATTTAGTATACTAAAGTGCTCAAATAAAAAATCAGCCACTGGCAGCTGAGAAATTCAAGAATTTCTCCCTGGAATCAATGACGTTTATTTTCTCTTAAACAGGTTCATGTGAGCATGGAAGATTAAAATTAAATGAGAGACAGTAACAAGGCAAATGATGATAATTTTCTATATTTCTGAATTTGACATTTGTGTATTTTGTATGTGCTATTTGTATAAATATGGACTGATTTTTAAAATTTTATGATTTCATTGAAGGAATTTACACACCTTGACGGGAAATCAGCTTCTGTTGCACAGGGTTAAAGGTCAATTAGAACACAGCTCTTGTATAAAACACTGGTCACATGACCGACAATGGCACACTACTATACTAGTGTAGAGTGATGATCCTAAAGCCACTTCCATCTCATTCCTAAGCTCTGTGGACTTTATGGTGACTGGACATGTCCCTTAGCTTTCTCTCAGGGGACAGGAGGCTCCATTTCCTGGCACATGGCTGATTCAAACTCCCTTTGACATTCCTGCTATCGGTCTCTGGACATCATGCCCCACAAGTTGTACTTTTAAGTGATTCTTGTGCATTTTTAGAGACCACACTAAAGATTTTAAATGATACTGTTTAAATGACATTTAAATGCACATATATTTTTGTAAAATTGCTACAAAAAAGCTTATATAGGATATTAATACACAAATCAGCATCTGTATGCATCTAAGTAGATGTACACATAAAACCTTTGTTACTTTGTAATGATACTTTATTCACTAGTTCATTACCTAAAATAAACCTTTAAATAACATATGTATAACCTATATAAGGTATTATAAGTATGATTCCGTATTTATGTAAAATTGCATTTTGTGAGCTTGTGGTACAGAGCTTCTAATCACACGTAGCTTGCATGGGAAAGCAAACACCGCTATTGGAAATGTGTGAGAAGGTGGGGAATTTCAAGTGCTTCCACGGGGGCCGACCCCAGTGTGCCGGTGGGATCCGGCAGCAGGCTTTTTTCCCATCGATTCTCAGGTGATACAGCACACGCACTTTCTCAGCGCGCAACAGCAGCCTGGGCAGCCATGTGTGGGAAGCAGCAGCAAGGCCATGATGTACAAAGTGCTTTATTTGTGACCTGAGCCCCTAAGAGATCCCTGTGAAAACCGACACCCCCTCTCTCATTGCGCTTTCTCAGATGTGTCATTACGTCCTAATGGGAATTCACAGTTACCAGAGCCCAGCCTGGTAAACAGGGGAGAGCAGATTGCAAACACAGCTGGGATCCGCTCGAAATCCACCGAGGACATCTACTCATCACCAGAGCAAAGCATTTCTATTTTATGCCAAATTCTCAATCTGGATAGCTGTCGTTTCTCCAAATGGTCTTTCTGCAAGCCATGGCCAAATCCAGCTTGAAATCTGACTTGTCTTTTCCTGCAGAGTAATGCATTTTTGTGGCCAAAGACTCACACTTTCCATGATGCATTTCTGCCGAGTCCTCTTACCCATTGGCAAGAGAGATTTTTGAGAAATACAGGAAGGGCTTAAGGTGTATAGAGCCATGATGTTAATAAACTGCTTTGTGCAAGAGGAAATTGTGTAGATTGAACAACAAACAAGCAACAATGGAAAAAATAGTAAAACCCTTTGCATAAAAAAACCATCTTGCCAAAAAAGTAACTTCTCTGAAGTTTACTTGATAAATTGATTAAATGTACACGTGGTCAAACTGTATAGGGCCCATACCTGCCCAATCTGGACAGAAACTGCAAAATGGTTTTGACAGCAATAGTACAGTAGTGTGAAGTTCAGAAGGCTTCTGTATGGTTGTCATTTTTGTAAGGAATGATATAATTTAGGTGGTCTAGAAGCAGCACGAACATCATGAACGCTCTGAATCAGCCCTCAGCCCATTCTCCATGGAAATGTCGTACAAGCTGCAGAGGTGACTAGTTTACCATTAATGGGCTTCTCTGGTGAAACTGAAGCACATGCAGTGACATTAGCATTTTAGCTAATGTCTCTTCTATGATGACATGTACTTGTATAATGTATGTGTACGAATAGCAGATACATATGCAAGCCCCAAATTCTCTGACCCAGAGTGACCTAGTATTAGGATTGTACTATATCGCATCACCATATAATTACAATTATTTGGCACATGCGCAATAATTACCAGGGCTTTAGATGAAGGGCATGAACACTTGTCTGGACACCAGTTATTCGGTGCTATACAGACATTTACTTATGCCCACAATTTGGTAAGCAGATTAGTATTGCAACTAAAATATTAATGAGATGCATATTGTGACAGCCAGAGGTTAGTAATCTGTATAATTTCGGCATATCTTTATGCTTATTAAATTCGGTTAGTGGAGCACGCCACATGCTACTGTTTTGGTAAAGATGGAAGCGATAAGCACTGAAGAGTCAGTGAGAAAAAGGACAGCTCAGCAACCACAGCATTTTTTGAAAGAGGAGATATTGTGGTTAAACAACATTAGATGCCGGTGGTGTGATAGTTCTTCTTGCAGTTTAAAATCTAACAGGTTTATTACATTTCTACCTAGAACCTAGCCCACATGTGCTTTTGATTCCAATAGGTCTTCTAGGTTCTTAATGTTTTGTGATGTTTTGTGCCGTTCTGACTCCAGTGATAACACTCATTTATTACCAGTCACTCATCAGAAGCTCAGACTGGGAGAATTGTACCTTAGCTGACTCCTTGACAGCTGTATGCTTGTCATGTTTCATTTGCATTAACAGAAGCATTTGCTAAATCAGTAAATGTAAATACAATCTCGAAGCAAAGATTATTCTGAGAGAAGAAAAGGCCTTGTGAAAAACAGATCCATAAATGGTATTGAGGGTCTATGTCTCTGGCCTTAGACACTGCGCCATCATTCTAGAACTAGGGCACCTGCATAGCCTTCCTCAGCTTCCACCGGGAGTGATGTAATCTAATTATTACTTCCTGCTTCTCTGGTCACATGCTATATCATCCATCCAGCAGAGAGGGTAATGCTCTAAAAGATCCTCTTGATACTAAGGAAGTTCATATTTTTTCCAATCTAGACCTCAACCGGAAACGAAGGTGTGCTCTGATGATTTCAGCATGTTAGCCATGTTCAATGGCCGAAAGCAATGAGGGAACAGAGAATGATGGTACGTGTTTTTGAAAGTCAGCTTTGTGGGAAATGGGGATCAGTGGATGACATCATTAAAGCCAGAAGATGGAGTCATTCTTTAATCAAATCACTCCCTTCATCGCACAGCATTTCCGCAGCTTGGCTAGGGAGAGTGGGTTCCAGTCAAATGCCCCTCCCCCCCTTCTTCCCCCAACATCCCGGGTCTTACACTCCTGGGACCTGCTCCAGAGCCTTACAATACTGCATTTATCTGCCTCGGCTACAAAGAACAGAGGACCTCGGCGTGTCAGACAGGCTGCTGCTACAGTCTCATTTACCCTCGACTCCAAAGAGGTCTTCGGTGCATCTGTTTTGCCATCAAAGCAATTAAATTATCATTTTTAAAGTACCATATAAGCTTAAAAAACTCACAAAACTTGCTCATTTCTTAAATGTGGATTATATCATTTATTTCTCAAGAAACAGTGATGTGAATAAAATCCTTCTAAAATACACATTCTGTTAAAGGCCTGCCTTGTGCACCTTGAAGCATCTTACACTACAGTTCCATTCAGCCTATTCTATATATTTTTGTGGTAACAGTGTTAAAATTTCATTATGCGAGAAGTGCAACAATTACTGACCATTTGTTCCTTTTTAATCCTGGCAAGCCTCCAGAATTTTCTAACACCTGTTGTTGTGAGGTGTGCTGGAAAGTCTGGTTTCCATGCAGGCCTGCTGGCTGATGTTTTGCAAAGCTGTCTCTTTCAGCCGGAGGCACCTAGCAGGCCTGCGGCTGTATAAACAGGCGATAATGGACATTTCCATGGACACTATTGACAAATGGACTGTCCAAAACCAGTATATCAGCACATCACTTTACAGCACAAAAAGTCTGAGTTCGTATATATATTGGACTGTTTTTCGTTCTTACACCCGAGCTAATAAATGAAAAAGCTGAATGATGAACTTTTAAAAGCATAGGTTACAGATGAAGGGCTGCATCAGCAACTCATGTGACAATTACTAAAGTCAGCATTGTTATAGCTACTATTAATAGATCTTTATTCATTCACCGCATCCTTACAGAAGCCTGGTTCTCCATTCAGATCCCTCGCCTTTGAAATGTCCCATATGGAACAAAGCCTTCTCTTCAGCCGACAATAGAGCAGCTGGATTTTTGCACATGTGCCTTTGTTGGGGTTTGAAGCCTTGTCATAACTGGACCAGAGGACTGCGGTTCTGCTGCCTAACCTTTCATCATGGTGTGTTAGCACAGTCTCAGTGAAAGCCCCACACAGCCTACTCGTAACCCCCTCACATAGAGATGGATAGCAGGACCAGCACAAAAGAATATTTTATCGACTTCTAATACTTTGACTTGAAAGGGAGCCCTGCAGGATCAACGGAGAACCCAGTGGTGCCTGAAGAAGATGCCCAAGGCTGGGGTGAAACCCCTGGATTCTGCAATTCATGAGTTCAGTTTGTGCTGCATTACCTAGTATTGTCATTGCATTTGAGAGTTTTGTTAATGCCCCTATAATCAACACAAAATTATAGAACACGCTGACGTTTGACTCTGCATTCGCTGGTTACAGTGTATTGGATGAGCGTAATAGTTGCTTTTTGTGTGGTTTATCCCATGTTGTTATAGCAAGTAATTATTAACCAATTATTAGATCAGATTCACAAAAAACTGTAGTTAATCTCCCGAAGTCCATTGTTCCTTAGATTTATATTATTAACCATAGCTAATACGTTAACTACAATGGTATTTTACCTGGTACAGGTGCTGGTATTATTTAATTAAGTGAGTGCATTAGAGGTTCATCTACTCTCCATGGACTTCCTGGGGTGTACAAACGAATGAAAATACCTAATGATATATTAATGTGAAGGACATCAGGGGTAGGGCCACCCTTAGAATTCAGAACAGCCTCATTCCTTTTAGGGATGTTGTCAAACAAGCGCTGAACTGCAGGAAGTGGGATACAGGATCATTTTACACGAGGAAAAGCCTCCAGGTCTTTGAGGGACAAAGGAGATTGGAAATACAGCATGTATGCAGAGCTCCAGAACTTCTGGGGAGGCCAAGGAAGGCAGTCGCCTTCATCATGGCATTGATGAAATCGCTCTTAAAGTTTTGTTTTTTTTGCTGTTAGTATGAGGGAATTATTATCTCAGAATATATTTAACATCAAGAGGGAGCAATGTTTGGTCCATGGAGTGCACCTCATCTTGTAAAATGACTTCATATTCCTTGGCCATTATGTAACCATGCATAATAATCATCACACAAGGTTATGGTCGGTACTGATTATGTGAGAATAAGCTCCAAAACCGCATTCTTGGGTATAGGTTTATGGTGTCCCTCTGAGGCTATAGGAAGTATCGAAGATGGTTGCCCATACCAGTATGGATTCCCCAACATGTCTAACAGCTGCTAACAGACCATGCCTTGGATCTCCTGACTTGTAAATCCACCCAAATGTAAATGTAAATCCATTCTGTGCTTCTTACACCTAGTCTGTGCCCATTGGTCTTGGATATGTAGAGCTTCTCGATAGCAGCCCTGCCATAAATCGCAGCTCTGTGAAGCTCCTGTTGTACAGTTTTTGTTGATGCAGGATCACAGAAGTGCTGACTCACATCTATGGTAATCAGGGCCCACATCCTAGTGTGCAGATTTCTAACGAGGCATTGACTTACCGGCCAGTTTCACTTTGCCGCAGATTTGAGGGGGGGGGGGGGGGGGGTGGCTGCTGGTGATGCTGACCTAGGGTGGCATTTTGGCTAAAACCACTACTGATGGTCATTTCTATGCTGTATTTTTGTGGTGTTTAGCAGCTGTTCAGTTGTTGTCCCTGTCGGGGAAGTTTGACTTAACATCTGTTGAGTTAACTTCTGTGCTTCTTTACTGTTGTGCTTTGTCCAGATGTTGTCATGAGTTTTCAGATTATTTAATGTGTCAGTGGAAATAATGACCTTTATGCTAATGATGGAACTGAAATTCAAACACTAAATATCCAGAGCTCTGCTAGTTGCATAAATTTGCTTTTAAAACAGTCATGACCTTTTCTAGCTGACATGTGCTACAGCTTGGCAAACACTCTAATATGGCTCAGCTTCGTAGCTTTGTTTGTAACTGAAAAGAGTCAGATAACCTTTCAGGTGCATCTCTGTTATTTTGAATTATACGTTTCAATTAAAGGATGAAAAAGCAACAGGAGTCTCTTTCCCGGATATACCAAAATTAATTAATCTGGGAATGTTTACATATTTCATCTATTATATGTCCACAGGCTGGGGTGGTTGCAGACCATCCAGGACAGAGAATGCTAACCGCCCTCATTAGCAGAGCACCATGAAGCCAGTGGCTTGTCTCAGGGTGATCAGGCGAGTTCTCCAGCCGGCCATTTAAATATTACAGCAACGAAAGAATATGCAGCCATCTTAGAAAGCCTGCATGCCTTCCATAAAGGAAGCCCAGATTTAGTGAATATAAGGATCTATATAGCCTATATATACATAACCTAGTTAGAAAATGCCTATGCAAGGTTTTCTTTTAATTAGCCTGTACATGAAGAATATATAAAGTATTTTATGCATTATTGGCAATTAAACAGACTTTTATATTAAACTGTGTCTGCATTTACTTATATTGTACTTTTATATTTTGTGGCAGATAATTCTGTGAGTATAAAGTTTCTTCAAAACTACTTAAATTGTGTTGGTATTCATGTGGCATGGCACAGATTATTGTGACTTTTATGTGTGAAATCAATTTTACTACTACATTTCGAAATAAGGCAGCTGTGGCGAGCTCTTTGTGAAAAGTGGTTCTTTTCAACAAAAATCCTGGAGTGTGACATCCTTCAATTCATTTGTAAAAGTTATTCTAGATGTTGTCCTAAATTCATATTATAATGGATCCAATTTAACCAATGAGGTGAAATCGGTGGTTCTAAATAAAAAATGTCGGTTTTTTATTGTGAATGTGTTTTCATTCATTGATACCTGTATGCTTAACTACGCGGGGACGTGACTTAATATTTTAAATGTAAAGGTCTGTTTTTTTGTGGGTGGGTGGTGGGGGGGTTAGGGCAATGAAGCCAAATTACACGTCACCCGTCCCCACGCCCCTGCCCTTTATATCAATTGCACAGGATTGCCGCTGCATTTTCAACAAGCGCCCTCTTCGCCGGGCCCGCGTTTTTTTGTTTTGTTGTGGGGAAACACGTCTATCTAAATCTCAATTGCTTCATTTACATAACTCCATCAAAACCGCAGTCTTGGGTCACTCATTGAAGAGGTTGTGCTTTTATTCAAACTTTTTGGCGGGCAAGTTTGCAGACACAATAGAGGTACTTAAAAACATCTGTTGCCCGAAAGGGAGGCAGAAAAGCATAACCCATAAAAGCCATTGACCTGAGGTTTTCGCTCAGTAATATATTCCATCGCATACACATGTAGTGTAACTTAAATTGACATATATAGAAAATGCATAACAGCCAGTCACAAATTAAGTCGTATAAAATAACAGGTATTGCGTAATGCTTAAATATGCTAGCCTTTAAGTATAACTACACGTAATGTTTGTTTTAAACAAAAATGCTATTTCATTTCACTTCTGGTGGGACAGAATTGTTTTCTAGATAATATTTCTTTAATAGTTCCAGCTTTTCAGGGTAAAATATTTATGTTTTGAATAATGGAAATATCGGCACGTAAATCATATGGTAGACGTTACTCATATATGGAGCTGTTCCATTACTGCCTCAGGAGGTTATATAATTGCTTGCGGGAGATATACAAAGGCAAAACTATTCTGATTTATATAATTTAATTTATTTATTTAATATAATATAATTTATTTTTATAGTATATACTCTTTAGAGTATTTGGCGTCTTAGACTTGCGAAATTTTGATTTACACTGTTTATACAGGACATATGTAGGTAAAGTTAAAGATCGTTGCTCTTAAAATTAAGGCTCTGTACAGCAATAGGCCTATTATTGATGTCCTCATATTTTTACAATTAGTATTTGGTATAATTTAAAAGGTTCAAATTATGTTTCATATAGGATACAAGTATAGAGCGTACATAATCTACGCATACAGTACAGGCTAAACGCAGGCGGAAAGCCAGAGAGCGCATCGCCGGCTCAGCCGTAATTGAATGGTTTTGTGGTGAAGTCATTTAAATCCCGCTGCTTCGTTTTGATGCAAATCCCGCCCCCGCGATCCCGTTTCCGTTTGCTGAATGGTTTAAAGTTTCGCCGCTTCTCATTGGCCAGCTGGGCGACGGACATTGCCCACGCACGACAAAACTTCGGCCATCTCCCCAGCGCGCAGCAGTTAGGTCCTAGGTACGCATCGGTAGGGGTCTGTGCAGTCTTGCTAAGGGTAGGTAGTCATCTGTATATTGCATCTGTGGATTGAAAACAGTTGCGGAGTTATTCGGAGGGATATGGAGGATACATTTATTGTCATTTTCTGAAAAGGATCTCCGTTTGGACAGCGATCATAGGGCGTTTCTTGGGTCCCGTGTCCCAGTTGCGTTAAAGTTCAATTAGTCATCCAGAGAAGAAAATGCACCTCGTCTGGGTGTACACAGCGTGGATCATGGTGTGTTCAATCTCTGACATGGCTTTCTCCAGCTATTCGGAAGATCAGTGCAGCTGGAAAGGGAGGCAAGTACATATTTCATGATATGGCCGGAACCTCTGGGTATTACTATTGGAAGACTTATAGCAATATTCGTTATTCACTTGTTGCCTCTGGGTTTATTGATGCATATTAATAACGGGTGCCTAGCCATAATTTAAATGATGTCTTATTTCTTGGTTACGGTTGTATTCGGACTGTTCCTTTTCATGCACTTTAATAGTTGCATTGCTCATTCAGACTGGCTCCAAACAGGTCAGACAAGTTCCGGCGCTGGGCGTCTCTGACTCAGCGCAATAAAACTCCTGCCGGCGCGATTAGGCACGGCTCCTCTCGGTGTGGATCGGAACGGGTGGGGGGGTGTTTTGTTTGCGCATTTCCATTATCTAGGTCCTTTACATACTTTTTAAAAAACGATTAGTCCCACACAGCGGTCGCTACATCGTTCAGCTAGGTGATCACAACATTTTTACAATCCATCATTTAAAACCCCCCTCCGGGTTTGGAAAAATACTTTGAAATGCCAGAAAGCTATAACGTTAGTAATGCTTGTTCTGGATCGAAGGCATTGTCAGTAATTAGCCAGATTACAGGATTATAACGGCCGTACTAGCACTGGAATGTAATTAAGAAAAATGAATGGCGGTTGTAAGACTTCTAATTGGATTTCGCAACTTGGCAGTCCGACAGGTGTACAGTTTTTTAGTCGGCTCCTTGGTTGTCATTTTATGTTGCTATAAAACCGATCAGCTATAAAAGACAGTGAACTAATCCGGGGACTCAAATGGTGTGCTCAAATTCTCACCTTTCTATAGCACTTATAGAACTATATATATAACTCTATAGAAACCGGGAATAAAGGTTTCTATGGCATCTGAAATCGTTATTGACCTTCCTGTGTCCGGTCGCTATAAAAATTGAAAATACCCCATGTTTACCACGTTTTTGTAAGTTAATTGCAAAATCGTAATGCGTTAAATTACAAAACACTTATGATTATGGCTTCCTAAATCATCCAGCATGTCTGATTTGGCGACTTTCCGGTTTATTTTGCGGGGTCGGTGGTTGGAAAAGTACTTAAAGACTAGGTTTGGTGGTAGAACTGGAGCTTTAACATCGGCTGCCTTCGCATTGTCGTAAGTTGCTTTCGTCAACAGAGGGCGCAGTATTTTAGCATATAATTAAAGACATATTTATAATTATTACGTGTATATAATGTAGTAAAACATGGGCCCTTTGATGATTATTTTGTTCTGTAGATGGTAATCTGTACAAAAAAGATTTTCCTTTTTACTCATAGTATAGTTTGGGAAAAGTGGTTTCAGAGAATTTGCGGAGGAGAAACATTTTATGGTATTTTTAAAGATCCTTTTACGGGATTCAGAACTGTTTGATGTCAACGGGATTCTCGCCACATCCGCCACATCTGAAATACAGTTAGGCCACGATCCTAAAATTTTGTGCCTTTCACATATCTCTGGAAACCATTTCCATTCTTTCTGATGGCCATTATGGAGACTTAATTTTCTGCCCACATGAGAGCTCACGCTAGGGCTGTAAGTCTGCCTTCACAGCTGCTTAGATGAGGTAGTAGGGAAGGTTATGGTTCCGTGTTGATGGCGGGGAATGCTTTTCCCCCACTAGAAGCTGAGAGCTGTGATCTGATGTTCTTTCTTCTCTCTCCTTCTTCAGCGGCCTGTCTCAGCACCCAGGCAGCGTTGAGCAGATTTCACTGCACTGCGCCGAAGGCTCACTGGAGTGGCTCTACCCTAAGGGGGCGCTGCGGCTCTCGCTGTCCCCCCGCTTGCCGTCTGCGGCGGTGGGGCCCATGGGCAGCGGTCACAGCACCTCGGGTCACATCACGGCCTGCATTAAGCCGGCCGAGAGCTTCCTGGGGGCCCAGCTGTACCTGGAGCGCGACGGCGTCCTGGAGCTCCTGGTGGGCGACCGTCCAGACGAGCCACGGCCCCCCCGGGTGCGCTGCTTCAGCCGACAGCCTGGCGAGAGGCTGGCCCTCTTCCTGCAGGCCACTCCACACCAGGACATCAGCCGGCGCATTGCCGCCTTTCGCTACGAGCTGCGGGGCGACTGGAATGCTCACGTGTCCCTGGACTCGGATCCCATCAGAAGTGAAGGTGAGATTTCTGACACTCCCCGTTTCCGCGTTTCTACTCGGACGTCAGGAAATTCTCCCTAATGTTACTGGCTTCTCATCTGGTCGATTCCCCACGTTGCCGCATGCTTTCCATGCCCGCTCTCTGGGAATGCCGTGGGAACGGTTCTGCTTCTAGTGCGCCAGGGAGGAAGGGGGAACAGGAGCGTTGCCAGGAGTACCCCAGAGGCCCGGGCATCGGCGCCCCCTCTGGCCTCCCCTGCGAGGGGAGAATTTGCTCTCTGCTGCGGAGAGGGGAGACGGCGGAACAAAAGCCCAGTATGGGGGGGGGGCGAGCGGAGAGCCCGGCTTTTCATTTGGGCACATGAGGGTTTTGGGATTAGTTGAGTTTCCCTGGCAACGGGGAGGCCTCTCATCAGCTGGGATGCTCTTCTTTTGTTTTGTCTTTCCTCCGCGGGGATGCCTGTCTCCAGGAATTCACCCAGCCTGATTAGTGACTGGGGGGGGGGGGGGGGGTGACGCCCGAGGGAGTGGACACCATTAAAGGGTCCTCAGTGTTGGGGGGGGGGTCTCATGGCACCGAGGGAGCAGGGAGATCTTTAAAAAGGGACGGCTTCCTTTTCAGGCCCTCTAATCTGAAAGTAAAGTAAAGACTGGTGCTGTGGTCACACTCCTTGCCTGCGATTTCTTTTTATATGGAGGAAGCGGCCTTAGCCACGCACACACACCGAATTCCTCTGAGTCCCTAAACCGTGAATCCTAGAGGAAGTGCCCTTCTAGGGTGAGAAAGTGGTTGTTAAGTTTTAGCCCTTAAGATCTTTTGAACTCCTTCACACTGCCGTCTCGCTGGCTCCGATTTGGGGTGGGTGGGCAGGGGGTGGGGCAGCTGGCAGTGCCTTTGCAGACCTGGGGGAGGTGGAGGTGTGTTTACTGCCCCTTCAAAGCGTCTGGCCTGGGTGGGTTTGCTCGTGGAGCCGCTTGACCGTCGCCCTGCCCCCAACCCTCATATCTCCTGCCCTAAAATCCCCCCACCAGAAAAACAGCTGTCTTCAGCTGGGGTGCTGAAATACTTCCTGTACAAAAACAGCGGCCTGCACCCTGCTTCATAGTCCTGCTTGTTTGTCTTTTTGTGCTTTAAAGTTGCTTCACATTAAATATATGAACAAAGAGCAGTCTGTGCATTTTGAGTTTCATCGTACCCGCCTTCATACTGTGGTTCTGTGATCTCCTGGTTTCTCCCATATCTGCCTCTGAATCCCTGTTCTTTCCACCCTCAGGAGCCTGTAGACCCTGTAATGACAGAGAGATCCTGATGGCCGTCTGCACCAGTGATTTCGGTAGGTTCCTTGCACGACTGTCTGCTCCGTTTGCCCCTATCGTGTGACCTGTAGGTTCCGTATCGTGAGCCCTGTACGCCTCACCCATCCATCCGCCCGTCGGTTATCCAGTGTCAGGTTGTGCCGAGCCTGGGGCAAGCACAGCACAGGACAGGGATTACCCTGGAAGGGCCAGCGCACTACTCATTATATATGCACGTAATTACATCCATTTATGAAGTGAACTACATACTCCTATTAGTTTTAAGTTACGCTCATGCTGCCTGTTTCACAGAGACGTGTGACGCTAATTCAGCAACGGCAACAAAAGCAGGTCTGTTTTGGAAAGACGGCCTGGACCAAGGCGTGTAACGCAACACTCCAGAATGGTAAAGGGTGGCGTTGAGAAGGAGGGAAGGACTCTCACTTAATGCCGTTGATTCCCTTGCCCCCCTTATGTAAATAAGTGTTTGAGGTGAATCTGCCATATCCTGTCCATATTCCCCACCTCAGGCCACCCACCTCAAACTAGAGTCCTGAAATAGCCTGAAAGGCAGCAACACAGGCGGAAGTTTCTGGAAGTATTAGTTTCTTCAATCCATTCTTCTTGTGGAACGCGTCCCTACGTCCTAGTTCTTTTTGTCATGACCGCAGGTGCTCGCGTTACTTGATACACTGAGAATTTGGTTTTTAAATGATTCCTCTTTGGGTCACCAGTGAAAAGGTTCAGTATAATTAATTGTATATTCTTACCTGAGTTTTTGTCGTGAGTGAGTCGACCCCCCCTTGCTTCTGCTTTTCTCTTGCTGTTCCAGGTTGCATGATATCAAAATTGTTGATATCATGTGATGTGGTTAGATAGATTTGTGGATGTAATACGTATATAGCCAATTAGATGGCTGGATATGCATAAAGATAAGTGGATTCTGGTGTAGCTAGCTACATAGTCGCAGATAGGTATAGGTAGCTGACTGTAGATACAGCTCATTACTAGACCACAAGTAGAACGCCTTTGGAAAACAAGTCTTTTTTTTTTTCTCTCTTTTCAAATTCAGTTGTCCGGGGAAATATCCATTCGGTGGTGGATGACGAGGACCTCCGGGTGTCAGTCATCAAGGTCAGCGCCACCCGGGTGTACCGGCAGAAGTACGCCCTGTTCTCCGGCGGCGGCCGTCTCACTAAGTGGGGCGAGATCCGGACGCTGCTGCAGTGCGGCGTGCGGCCCGGAGCCGGCAGCTTCCTCTTCACGGGCCGCGTCCATTTCGGTGAGGCATGGCTGGGCTGCGCCCCACGATACAAGGACTTCCTGAGAGCCTACGAGGCGGCGAAGGAGAGCCGGCAGATTCCCTGCGAGCTGTCGTCAGACTGAGGGGCAGGGTATCCCTCCAGAACTACCAGAGCTGAAGCAGGTCTGCTCCAAAGCCACGTGGGAGAGGTAGCGACCTGCCCCCACCCCATCAGCTGGGGAACTGTTGCTCTCCTAGGCTCAACTAGAGAGGGGCTCATGGAATCATCACAGAAGAAAACTAATGCATCTTCAAAGCAAAATAAGCTTTGGTGCAGAAGAATGCTTCATGGAGATTTTCAGTTCCTTGGGTGGGTTAGGGGGTAGGGGTACTATTACTCTTGAGCCCAAAGACATTTTAAGAACTTTCTGGATGAAGAGCCATGAAGTTCTGGGTCACCTAGATGAGGTATCAGTCATGGATATAGGAAGGAGCACCTTTTTGTATTTTCTGGACAACAGTTCTGTTCTTAAAGCTTGAGAACAATAACCGGACGTCTACAGGAGTCACTGATCCACCATAGATTTTTTTGATGTCCAAAATACTCAGGAAGTTAATGACTTTGGTAGGTTAATCATACCACCTCTTGATCCACCATAAATGTCACAGGGTGTGTTTGTTGGCTTCCGCACCTCATGTGCCCACCTACCAAAGCCCCGAAATGTGAGCAGAGATAATGAAGAACTGGACTCGTCTTGCAGAAATTCCCTGTCTTTTGTGTCTGCGTGTAAATTTGAGTCATGATAGCCTGTCCTGTCTAAATATGGGATCCATCATTGTGTGAAAAGCCAGCCCTCCTCCCTGTAGGTGTGTCCTCTTCCTGAGGGTCTTTGGGGGGGGGGGGGGGGCATGATGTTTGAGGTGTGCACTGTCAAGGGAATGGGGATTTGGCGAGGGTGCCTGTTGTGAGCTTTGAACCGGGAAACCAAAACTAAAGCAGATTATATGTAGTCTAGAAGATATGATCAGAAGTTAATATATAATTGTAACACCAACTGCCACTGTGGTTTAGGAATTTGTGAGGCCAGATTGGTGTAGGGCCTGCAGATTGGTGTAGGGCCTGCAGATTGGTGTAGGGCCTGCAGATTGGTGTAGGGCCTGCAGATTGGTGTAGGGCCTGC
>JAODJW010000094.1:21027731-21049417 GCA_026777045.1 Hyperopisus bebe
CCCCCCCCCCCCCCCCCCCCCACAGAACCTGCTGGAACTTGATTGATCTGACATCAAGGCCAAGGGTACTGCATAGCCACTCCTTATAAGTAGATCAGGCTGTCCTGAGAAGCGGTCAGCAGTCAGCGCCAAACAGGGCAGTCATGCAATGACATGCTAACAAATTAGCAACATGCTAATGCCCCCATAATCAATTTGTCATTTGTGGGGTGTCATACAAACCAGAGATAGCCAAAAGACCAGCTTTCATCTGAAGTCTCTGGGCTTTGTGGGTAGTGTGGACAGGAAGGTGAAACATTTTTCCCACAACAGCAGCTGTGGGTCGACTACTGCAGACAAACACGGAACTGATTGGAGCTGTACGGATCGTAGCTATGTGGATTCCAGATGGGCAGGACACTGATGAGCTTCCTTATGGCAACCTGAGTTAATTCACAAGAAACATGAATGATAGCTTTCATAGCTGTGGTACCCAGAAGTAACAAAATAACATTCTCAGCTCCCGTAACTTTTAGCTGCTGCAGGAAGGCCTGTGTTCATTAAACACTCTCCGCCAGGCCACTTTCTTCGTTTTTCCATGGATCGAATTACCGGGTGGACGAGAGGCTTCCGTGGAGGACAGCCAGGTCACTTTCTGCTTTAATGCAAGTCGGCCAATTAAAAGAGTCGCTTCAATGTTTTCTCAGGCATAGGGTTTCAAGTTTCTCTGCCCGGAGTAGGAGGACACCTCCCGGGTGGAGAGTGATCCTTTCCAGTTATTCAAAGTCCTTTGAGGGTTGTTCTAACCTTTGCCTTTAAGTCTGCCATTTCTGGACTCTTCCTCAGTCTGTGTCATGAATGACGGTTTTGGGCTCCTTACATACATTCTAGCGCTTTCTTAACCTGGAAGTATCCTGAACAGTGGCTAAAACTGCGTTCTGCTCTACAGCCTCTTTCTTCCTCTCACTCTCTCTCTCTCTCATTCTCTCCCCCTCTCTCTCTGTCTCTCAGCATGAAAGTGCTGACTTCAGTCTCTCAGACCTCATTGTGAAAGCCTCCTCACCCAACTCTCCATGGAAATCAGTCAGTGTGGAGGCTGTGATAGAGGGGGGCTGGGGGGCTTGGGGAAGGTCTTCAGTAGCCTATGGCTGCAGGCTGTGACCAGCACAAACTGTGCTAAAGTGAGACTGTGTTTAATGTAAAGCATATTTCCAGTAATGCTATAGTAAATAAAAGATAATAATAGAAAGGAATCAGCAGGAAAGTGTGGGAAAATGTAGCTCTGAGAGTGGATACAATATGCGCATCACTTGTCTTCATGTGGTATAAATTTAAAGTTTTGATTGCGTATGTGAGAAAGTATGCAGGTTTTTTTTCCACTGGGGTAGTGTTTCCCTTCTGGCTGGGATCCTCGCCCGCTCGCAGCCCCTCGGATGGCACCAGCTGTTTTGGGATACGCTCTCCTGCTCCTCCCGGCACAGGTGGCGGTAATGGCGGCCCAGGTGTGCACGACCGGGCTGATGACATGCGGTTGACAGGCCGTGTGGCGCCTGGTGCACATGTGCAGAGGCTGCCGGGGGTGAGGTGAGGAGGAGCGTGCCTGCGATCCCTGCCCACCACCTTGCTCGGATTCTCCCTGCTCTATCTAGGCAAATGTGCCCAGCTTGACTCCACCTGTTCCTATTTGGATCCTCGGGCCTCTGTCCCAGGTCCGTGCCCACTGGAATTTTCTCCTAATTAAGACAGGGATTAGTGGTGCAGTGTGGGAACTGCCTGGAGTGTGGGAATGAAAGGAGCCTCCCTCTGCCTCCCAGTCTGAAGTTCTTACACTCTTCCTACCCCTCTCTCCATCTCTCACTGTGTCATTCTTACCAGGCCAGATAAATGCTCCCCCTCTCTCTCTCTTTTTCTCCCTAACTCTCTCTAACTCTCCAGTCTTCTCAATGAAAAGGTAGTGGGAGAGGCACCACTGAGGGGCACAATTTGCCCCAAAATGCCAAGATTTGTATTTCAGAGCGTGGCGTGATGAAAACGAAGCAGGTGTTCCCCCATCCCTCCTGTCACTCTCGTTTCTGCGGCTCTGCGGACAGACAGAAGCAGACAGACGTACAAAGGGAGCCCAATGCGTTTCAGACCCGTGCGAAAAGCCTTTAAATGTTGTCGTGTGAGATTCTGTAAAAATGTGTGCACGGTTCATTCATTTTTGCACTTAGAGTACAGTTCAAAGCCCCAAATGGGGACTCAAACATATGCCATAGGTAACACAGGAGTTATTCAAACAATAATCATATATAACACAGATCATATTTCTCATTTTTGATTTCTTCATTAAGATTTTCCAATAATTTGCTGTGTTTTTCCTATAAATAATTTGCAGTAAATTGTGCTCCTTAAGGTTTTTCCATCTTTTGTTATACTGATTCTTTTGTGCTAACAGTTACTTATTATAGAGAAATTGCTTTGTTGCTGTTGTCTATAATAAAGTGTCCTAAATGTGGGACGTCCTCTCCTGCCCATGTCTGCTTATTGTCAGCCTCCTGCTTCAGACTCCCTTTCTCACACCCTCCAATGTGGCAGATTCTTTCATCTGGTGCTCCTTCACCAAGGCCTGTCCGTTCCGATTACATTATGTACAAACAAACACGCAGTACACAGCCCCTTTGAGTCCTCATTGATTCCGCTTTCACCTCCAGCATGTTCCCAGAGCATTCCACGCATACTTCCCGGTGGCTTTCGCCTCGGCTCTCTTGGGAATGCAAATTGTGTTTCGGAAAGTAAATACTATATCAATTAGGCGTCAGCTCTTAAAACAATGGCCCCTATTGAACGAGGCATGTCAGAAGCAGGACAAGAGGGCGTCCTTTCTGTCAGAGAGACTGGTGCACCCAGGTTCACACTCTGTGAAGCATATTCAGTTGATTAAACAAAAATCTATTTAATTGTAATTATGTGGGACCTACTTCCCACATCTAGTTCATTTGATACAAAATGGCATTAAACCTGTGTGGTGGAAGGCCACCACAATTGATTCGATTATTGTGTGGCTTTGGAAGCTGTACATTCTGATAGATATGTTTGTAGTGACTCAACCAGTGTTGACAACCTAGACATGATAAAACACAGTGAAAAAAGAGCCCAGAGTTTACGGCCAAGCTGAAGTTTAAGATGTGCGTCTTCAAACAGTAGGCGCTCATTGATCTCACATACTCTGAGAACTAAGAGCTTCGCTGGGATAGGGCAGATAATATGCAACCTGGAAGACATCAGTCTTGGTGTGCAAACACATCTGACACTTTCTGTCACACTCGTTTCCAGTGGCAGTTAATTTAATGACGAATCTCTTGTCCAGATGAAGACAATAAAAAAAGCCCAGACTCACAGCACTATCCTCTGTCCATGTGTGTTTGACCTTTCACACAATAGAAAATGACTTGAAATAAAAAAAAAGTTGTTAATTTTATATGATTTTTCAGTGTGTGCGTGGGGGGCTATCATGTACACAGCCGTGGAAAAAAATTGAGAGTCCGCAACACAATTTTTGTTTCACTCATTTCTCAATTTATGGGTGTGCAGCTGTGAATAATATATATATATTTAGCAAACTCCAGCCTGGCTCTTCCCTGCTTCTCATTAATGAAGAGCTTCTTCCTCACTTTATGGGACTTCAGTCCTATTTCTTGGAGCCTGAAACGACCTGTTCTAGCAGTGCACCTCACACCTGCACTTAATGTTTCCCATTTCTTCTGAAGGTCATTTGATGTCATCCTACGATTCATCAGAAACTGTCAAATAAGTTAATGGTCATCTCTGGCTTTAGAAAGTCACTTCTGCCCTTTACCTGGCTGGTTTCTGGTCTTTGAAATTCTGTGAAGTCTTAGAAATTTTGAACCTGGAAGCATTCTGCTGCTCAGTGCAGCCTTCTGCCAGCAGAACCAGGATTAAACCAGAATTTAAAAATGCAGATTTGTTTAAAAATATGGAGTGGTCTCAATTTTTTCCATGGCTGTATATTACAATGTCCCCACAATCTGATGAAAACCTATTATTTTTACCTTGTCGAGACCATTTTTTCAGTCCCCACAAGAAAAAACTAAAAAATGCCAAAAGTATTGTATTTTGTTTGACTACATATGGTTAAGGATAGGACTGGGTAGGGGTTAAGGTCGTCATTGTTAGGATTTGGGTTCTGTCCATAGAAATTAAAGTCCCCACAAAAATATAGATTCCTAATCTATGTGTGTGTGTGCATGTAATGCAATACAAGTGCCAATTGGATAGGTTCGCCTTGCAGTTAGCCAGTAACAGAGCCTCAGCACAGACTATTTCTCTACTGCAGCTGTTCTTTCGGCTTTTTGAGCGAAGGATGTAAGTCGCCCACTAACACGACAGACCTGGGGACATGGAGCTCCCTCTCGCTCACTCTTCAGAGCTCTGTTCTTTCCCACAGGCTCGGATGAAACCTCACCCCGCTAGCCCCCCCCGCCTTGCCACCAGTCCCTGGCTCCCGCCTCGATCTCGGCCGCTGCCCGTGGCTGCACCGTTTGTCTTTGGCACAGGCGCCTCTGTTGGCATAACCCTTGCCTTCCCCCCTCATCCCCATTCTCTCCCACGGGGCTTCAGCAGTAATGTATCACTGACAAAACCCCATTTCCCATTACTCCCCCCTCCCCCCACCCAGTTACAGTTGGCATCTCCCCCGGGTGACACGAATAATCTACCCCCACTTTCTCTGCGGATTCTCAGGGCGGCATTCACCCGCTTTCCCTGATGCACACAGCTGTTATGTCGCACGCAGACCGGAGCCTCCCTGACTCCAGGAATGCTGCCCGCCGCACCGCGTATCAAAGGCCGGCATATTCTGTGACGTGGCTTGGCCGCAGTCTCCGGGTCACTGCCCCTCGCAGCATCCCTTGTGTGTTCTGGCTGTTGCACACCCCCCCCCCACCTCCATTCAGACTCACCCGGTGGTTTCCTTGTTGTGCCGAACAAAGTATTTAAAAGGCTACTGGTTTCATTCAGTCAAGAGGAGAGCAATGCAAGGATCTGTTACACCATCCAACACTGTGGGTCCCAGTGCCCAAAGATCACCATGGCTGTCGCTGTGCGAGCCTTTAAATCATGTTCTTCTGAGTTTTCGTTCCGTTAGCCGTTACACAGAACAAAAAGTGCACTGTTCCGTTGAAGAATAAAGCTGTTAGTCTTTTATTCTCTAGATTGGATGTGGGATCAATGCGAGGCTCAGAAACTCTTTGGATTTGGCCTCCAAAGCTCACTATCTGCTGCCTGCTTCTCCTCTGAGATAGGATCGCCACCTGGTGGCGAAACATGGTCCTCAATAAGACTCTTGGTGCTGAAGGTTGTTTGACGTTACACAACTGGGCCTAACAACCCATTCATCTTCCAAATGCTTATCTTGGCCAGATTTGCAGGTATGTGTGCATAGGGGACACTGTCCACAAATCTCCTTGCGTGCCCCTCATCCGGAGCCTTCTTAGCCTCTAGGTCCCTGGTCTGCTGGTCCATGTATTCCTGAGAGATAGTGGTACAGACTCAGCAGTGTGGGTGTGTGTGTGTGTGTGTGTGTGTGTAGCAGGGGTGCAGAGGACTATCTCAGCATAATAATTATGGTAGAAATAGGTTCTGTAACAACACTTTTCTAAATACTGTAATTCCTCAAATTTTGCCAGTAACACGACCTTTTACTTTAAACTAATACAGCAACTGGCACTGTTCATGGTTAGAAAAATCCTATAGAGATATATTTATATAGTCTTCCTATAGAATTAGGCATAGATATACTGCATGTGACATGGATCATGTGTATGGGCAGTTCAATTGGATGGCACGCCCCTTCCGACATGTGCAGGACACTGTGAAAGCATGGAACTCTCCTCATGAACCCTCATTTGAAAACTAGATCGTCTGTCAAACTGGATTTTAAAGGTCTGAAGAGTAAACACATTTAACCAGATAAGCAGATAAAAGATGAATGAATGGATGGATGAGAAAAAGATAAAAACTATTGCCAAGCGATACAGGGAAATGTTAATGGTCTGGCAATAGCGACTGCCATAACATCTGCAACAACATCTTTTCTGTCTCATCAAAGCACAGCAGGCAGCCACACTAATGTCAAGGGTGTTACAAGATTTCAGAGTCTGAAAGAGAGACCATACATCACTGTTCTCTGCAGTGCTGGCTACATAAACAGACTACATCCTTTTAGGTACAGACCGCCTAGCTTTTAATATTCAGTTCTATGCAATTTTAGGCAAAGAAAATTATATTTAAAGTCATCCATCCATTTTCCAACCCGCTTATCCTACAGGGTCGCAGGGGGTCTGTTGCCTATCCCAGAAGCAACGGGCACGAGGCAGGGAACAACCCTGGACAGGGGGCCAGCATATCGCAGGGCACACTCACACATGCACACCTATGGGCAATTTAGGAACTCCAATCAGCCTCAGCATGTCTTTGTACTGTGGGGGGAAGCCAGAGTACCCAGAGGAAACCCCATGGTGACACGGGGAGAACATGCAAACTCCACACACATGTGACCCAGGCGGAGACTTGAACCCAGGCAACTGTGCTAACCACTGCACCACCATGCCGCCCCCTGTTTAAAGTCATGTTGGTGTAAAATTATGATTTTCTCTGTGAAAATGTGTTAGCTCAGCCATTTCAAAACCTCTCCTAAAGACACCCTAGTATTTACAATAACCATCCGACGTACCCATGTTTTTGTTGACTTACACAGTAGCATACAATGGTTGCCTCATAAAATTATTTATTAGGTTAGCTAATTGAGTGAGCTGGTAATGAAATTTAACATACTGTATACCTGGAACGGCTGGGGTGCCCCTGAGGAGAGGTTTGGGAACCAGAGCTGAGTTCTTCAAGTCATACAACAAGATATCAGTAACCTTACAGAGAACAGGAAAAAATTCTTGTTGATTTTTATAGTGTTTCTGTTCATTTGTATATATTATAATTTTAAATTATGGCTTTTCTCAGCAAATATACACTTACTCCCAAGATAAATGGCTTTGAACAATTCCTTTGACTGCCTAAGACTTTTGTAGCCTGTGTGCTGTAATCACAAGGTCGCCAGTTCAAACCCAGCCTCAGCACGTCTGCGGGTCCATGAGCAAGGCCCTTAACCCCCAGCTCCCTGGGCGCCCCAACGGATGGCTGCCAGCTTACTCTACAAAGAGCAAGCTGAGGGAGGCATAAAGACAATTTCCCCACGGGGTTTAATAAAAGTATCGATGATTATTATTATTATTAATATTATTATTATTATTACAGTGCTGTGTTTCATGATAAATGACAGCTGGTCTTGATAACCTGAATAAAATAACGATATGTCAGGTTTATATTTCCCTTCTAATTATGTTTGGAGGCATGTGCCGGATATGATCTATAACTGGTTTGGTGCTGCAGATGATGCTGGTCCAGTCAGATCTCAAGACTAGTGCTTCTCTTTGAGCGATGCCCAGGGTCGCTTTTAGGTTCAACTGCACTGCGAGGACGGCTTCCTTTTGTGTCCAGCAGGTGGCGCAAGTGTGTGATCTCCTCTTTGTACCTGGAGAAGATGCAGGCATCAGATAAGCATTTAACTTGTGTTTTTCCCGACTTCCTCCTTCAGAGGTTCACAAAGGTTTATAGAATTAACAGAAATAGTAACAAATATAGTAACTGCTTGAGATAAAACATGCATCACCATTCATTAATGATGAATTAACATGAGATCAGTATGTAACCAAGACTTAGTTTGTGGTTAATTAATGCATAAGTAATAGTATAATACTATATTATTTGTGCCCCGTCAAATAAAGTGTTACCAGAACAATTACTTGTCACTGGGGCTGTACCCTCAAGGGTCTGCCAGTTGTAACCAAGCTGTAGGTAAGAACTATTTAAGGTACAGAAATGAACTCTGAGGAACATTTTTGTATCATTGGGGTACTTAATTGTGGTTTGTACCTCAGGGTACAAAACTACACCAGGGCGGTACCCTTTCTTCTGACAGCACGATGGCACACTGTGTCATGCAGGGGCAGGCGGCAGTCATCACCTGCCCAGGTGCTTATCCACATACTCCTGCAGTTCTGACAGCTGGCCCTCGGCCACTGCAGCCCGGGTGAGAAGCTGGGCCCGCTCCCTCTCCTGAACCTCCTGTTAAGGACCAGTAGCTTCAGGTCTGTGTCAACAGAATTCTTCCAACACTCATCTGCTGGTGCACAGGGCAAAAGAGGACTAAACTATTTTAATAGGTCAGTAATCACCAGCGTGGAATGTACAAAATCCTTCAGTTCCTTCCGGATTTCATTCCACATCTCCTCTGAGGTGTTCCTTGGATTTCCCGACCTTGTGTTAAGAGAAAACTTATAATTAACCGTTATAATTAATAATTATCTCTTATAATTATTACGTTACTCTTAAGGTTGCCAAGGTCAATCTTTGGTCTTTAGTCTGAATCTTCTGAACGTGAGCTATCATGGATATGTGGTCTGTCACAGGGCTGGAGCTCTTGAGGACCTCTAGGATCCCTGCCCTGACATGTGCTACATACTGTGCTGATCTTCTAGGTGCAATGGACCTGATGGAAATCAGCAAAAATAAAATAAGGATGCAGATACGTACTCCAGCAAACTGACACTGTGAAGGGGTTTCGGAATACTCTGAAAAACAAACAAAATCAAGTCACAGGAATTACTCTACATTGTAGAATGAAAACGGAGTAACCCAAAAATATTCATTAGAACAGTTACATTTGACATCTAACATCTTTTTTGCAGTGCAGGAAGGGTGAAGTACTGAACAGGCCTGGAAGGAGCTGCTATTTGTGTGCTGACCCCACAACTAGCATTAAGCTAACTGGAATGAGTGCTGGTAGCATGTGCTTCCTGTTAGCTCAGTGAATAGGAACACACTGTGCTTCAAGAACTGCACCTGCTCCAAGGCGTCCCTTAGCTGGTGCTCCAGCCTGGCCTTGTCTTCCCGCAGCCTCAGCAGCTCCTGGCCCTGGTCTGTCTGCAGCTCACTGTCTAACAGGCAGAAGTGTGACTCGGGTGGTCCCGGGACCAGGCCACGGTCGGCAAGAGAAAGAATCTGCTCCCTTTGCATTCTGGGAGGAGCCAAAACAGAGAAAACCGTCAAGTACTTTGGAGAGTGAGAGGTAGATGCCCTCTATTGAGGTATGAGTTATCTACGTGCTGCTGACTCGAACAGTGATGCAGAGGGCCTACCTATACTCGACGAGCAGCGCCTCCTGGCTTTGGATGGTTCGCCGCAGCCTCTTCTTGTACATGCGGGCAGCACTGGCCAGCTGCTCCTCACGGGACCTGTAAGAAGTCTTCACATCTTGCAGCATGCTGTTCACAAATCTCCTTGTATGCCCCTCATCTGGGGCCTTCTTAGCCTCTTGATTACTGGTCTGCTGGTCCAGGTATTCCTGGGCAAGAGTGGTCTCAGTAGTGTGTGTGTGTGTGTCTTAGGTTTATATTACATTGTGGGGACTAATGTGATAAAAACCCAGAATTTTGACGTCGTTGGGGTCAAAGATCAGTGAATGCAATCAAAAAACTAAAAAGGCCAAAAGTCTTGTATTTTGCTTGGTTACTTATGGTTAAGGTTAGGACTGGGTAGGGGTTAAGGTTGTCATGTTGGGATTAATGGAACGAATTAATGGAAAGTCTCCACAAAGATATATATACAAACGTGTGCATCTGTGTGTCTGTGAGAGAAGATCACGATGTGAGCTGGAGAGATCCTGGGCTTCCTGCCAGCCTCAATATTGCCCAACATGTCAAGCTAAACACAAACCCCAGCTTGATGTCAGCCGGCACGTTCACTCACAGCAAAATCCCGCAGGTAGCGCTGCAGCCGAGTCCGGTACTCTTCATTTAACTCCTTCACCTGCAGCTGCAGCCTGGAGTTCTCCATCTCCACCTCCTTTAGCTGATTCTGTGAGCTAAGCAGAGCCTAGTTTACAGGACCGAAACAGAAGTGGTCTTATACTTAACCTGCAAGCCCATTACATTGAAGTCAGCCGGACTGAAGCTCTATATCCAATGCTACATTATCTATGGCTACATTTACATTACAAGCCTCATTGTTCAATTCTGATGTTTTGCTCAGATCAGACTTGTCTATCTTGACGGGTCACATTCATAATGACAAGTGACCTACCGTATATCTAACTGTAAAGTGAACGCAGCTGTCCTCCGAAACAGCACATATACACACACTGATATGTTTTTGCATGACCATGACTGCTACACTGATTCAAGTCTTTTGCCTCCTTGAACTTAAGATTCTTTATTTTACTTCCATGATCGTTTGTGGCCATGCTTTGTTATTTCTTTGGCAAAACTACTTGATTTCAATAGGTTCCTCCTAGTTTGCTTTGAAGTGATTAATTTCCCCAAATATCCAGTAAATCGCCAATTTTGTCACAGCTTCTGACTTTTGTCATAGCTGCAGCTGTCCTCTATTGTTTTGCCACAGTGCCAGTGCTGGCTGATGATGACACATGCATACTGGCAAAAACCACGTGAATTCCGATCTGACCATTCTCATTCATGTCTCATGGCTATGAATTAGATAAATATCCAATCTAAGACCACATATGAACATGACTCAAATCTGATTTTAAATGATCGTATTTCTACATCCACACAGCCCTGAAAACATTTGTGCCACATTAAGGCAAAAAAATTAGATCTGAATCACGTCAGTGTGGTATTGTGAATGTAGTGTACGTCTTTGTAACTATAATCATACTCAATAATCTATTTATTCAAAATACAGATGTCTCCTAGATTCTGAAGTAACAAAGTCTACAGGGATAATGTACAAAAGACCTAGCCTCACCACAGTCTCCTTGGACAGCTGGTGCTGGATATCGTGGATGATTTGTTTGTTCTCCTGTTGCTCCTTGCTCATGGCCATCCTGATAGGCCAAGTAAGAGAAACACTTCACCAATCTATAAGCCTTGATGGTTAAAGAGTCTGCTTGTCTATGACAATCAAAAGCTTGTCCAGCTTAAAACCTTGAATGCTTTGAAACAAAACAAAAAAAGCTCACATTTTGTCCTCTAGGTGGCGCTGCTGCCCTTCGTAGTGCTGCTTCATTCTCTCCAGCTCTTCTTTGAGTTCCTCTTGCTTTCTAAGGAGCTGTCAGGAAGGTGAGTTATAGAGAACAGTGGGCAACTTCTCTGCACCAACCACACTAAATGCAACTCCAACTAATATTCCTGTTTCAGCCTGTCTGCAAGTAACATTTTCAGCTGGCCTATTGTGTTCTACATCCGAGTATATAGTTCTACAATCTTGAGTCTGGCTATATATTTATAATAATTAGCCCGAGGCACCAGCCCATCACAGGTGCACAGTTACTCACTCTGACATACAATTTAGGCACTCTGATTCACTCCCACCAAAGTTCAGGAACCCAGACCTTTTTCCTGGCCACATCTGTGTGTTGGTTTCCCACCGCATAACAAGAACTGTGATATTTATAGTAAATATGTATGGGAGATGCAAAAAGCTTGCAAGTTAAATTCCACAAGTAATTTCATACAAAACTACATCGCTACCTCTGCAATAGAGGATGAGCAAGTTGTTTTGGCTAGCAGATTGATCTTTCATTTTCCACAGAATAAAAAATTATGTAATGTTATTCCACTAATAAGCACTGAAAAAATGCCACCGTCGAAACCTGCAATATTGCACAGAAGTATGTCAGTTATGGGTCGAATAAGCCCCATCCTAGTAGTTCGTGGTCGAGCAAAGAGGACCTACTCTTTATAGTAGGGACTAAAAAATAGTTTAGGAAATAGCTACAAGGAACTACAATCGGGCCAAGTTCCTGTATTGCGAATATGACAGAAGATCCTGGTTCCTGAAAGAGTTTTACTTCCTGACAAAGATTCCTGCAATGGGAACGTACATCATTTTGCTTGTTTTTGGACTGTGGGAGGAAACCATAGGAGAACATGCAAACTCCACAGACACACAGAGTGATGGTGTGTGACGTCGGTGCCGCCCATTGCATATTGCAGAGTGAACAAGAAGGCAAATATAAAACTATGTTTTTCTATAACTGGGTAACTGAGTTTTTATAAAGTAGTTATGACAGAATTACATGCAGGTCCTGAGCCAGATGGACACCCGGGGGGGCACACTGGTCTTCTGTATTACGAATATTTAAAGATGTGAGTTTTGTATTACATGAAGGACACGATGTAGCAAAACCATACGAGTCCAGGGGAAATAATTCTGGGGTGGCCAGTTTACCCGGCAGGTCTCTGTGTCTCTTCTCTTTGCATTTCCCTTTTATTTTGTCTTTTTAGACTTCAGTATATTATCTTTAGACTACTGGCTATTTGCGACTGAATGTGTGCTTACGGTAAGGGTGGAACTATCCGAATGAAGCCAGTAATAATATGAAATATACATAAAACAGAGAGACTTACTTTTTCCTCTAGGATTTTCCTCTCCTGCTCTGACACCGTAAGCTCATCTGGCTGCATGGAAAGCATCACAAGTCATTCACAGATGTTTAGAACATGGCCGCTTGTTTAGTCAGTTTGTGCCTAAATTGACTGATGGGTCTGACAGCTACTATGAAGTTGTAAGCTCACACCTTGAGCCTGTGCTGGGACATCCTGCTGACCAGCTCCTGAACCCTCTCCAGCTCGAGGGCAGCCTCCCTGCCTGGCGTCCGCTGCTGTGCCCGGCCCTCGCGCCGCTTGAGTAGGGTATCCTGTGCTTGTGCAAGCTGCAGCAGCTCCTCACTCAGCTCCTGGTTCCGCGACACCTCCCTGTCGTGCTCCTCCGTCAGGGCCAGGTAGTTGCTCTTCAGGGTGACGTACTCATCAACCAGCTCCTTGTGATTCTTCTCAGCTGCGTGCAGGCAACCCTTGGCGTACTGGGTGTCCCTCTGAGACCTGTCCCTCTCCACCTCCAGCTCCATCAACCGATTCTCCAAAAACAAAATCTGAGAAGGAGAGCAAATGACACTAAACCAGAACAACAGCAACTACCTCCTTTTATGAAACCCATATCCATGGTTTAATTTTGCGTTTTGGCCATTGACAACCTCACCTTATTTTTCAGCTCATAAATCTCTGCTTCATAACGTTCCTTCATTTTGTTAGTCTGTATCTGTACTTCAATTACATCCTTTGACATCTAAAAGGAGTACAATAGATAAAGAAGTTAATCCCCTGGTTATCCTAGGATCCTGGGTGAAAGCCCTTGGCATGCTGGTGTTGCATGAGGGCCTTCTCATGGCTGGCCAGAGATCCAGTCCGACCATAAAACCCAGTCTGACATAAGGTCACGTGCAGGTGCATGGTGGTCTTATTTGGGAGCTGCACTAAGGGAGCCATGTGTGAAGTGGCTGAACAGCAGCTCATTTTCTGAAAGAAAATCACCAGCCAGTCTTAAAACAATTGTTCTTTTATGGAACCATACTTTTAATTTCTCTTCCTCGCTGAAGATGAGCTTCGAGGACAGTTCAGCTTTGGATCCCACTGTCTCATCCAGCTTACTCTGTATTGCCCCCAACTGAGCAGAGAGTTTTTCATTCTTGTCCCGGAGTTGAATCTTGAAACAAAAATAGAAAGATAGACAGGCAGACAAAATAAAATAAGTTTCTCTGCTTGGATCCCCCTAATAAAGTCAGTAAATATAAGTGTGATACGGAGAGTCGAATAATATTTCAATTAGGTATTTAGATAGGACATTTCGGATATATATTCTTATGCAGGAATTGTTGATGTTTAAAAAATTACACAAGAAAACACTGTTTAAAAGTTTTCTTTTTTGAAGACATAGGGGAAACGACTTAAGCATTCGCATTCCTGGATAATCAATATGTATTAATATAGCAGAAAAACAAGATAGTTAAATGTGGATAAATATTACTACACATAATTTGTGTAACATTCAAAACATTCTCACGCGTTAAGTTCAACAACATTAGATCGATCCTCGCGCAATATTCGTGAAAAAAAATAATGGAAAAAACACGGGAGGCTTACGTTTTCATCTGTTAAGTGACGATCACGATCCTGAAGTTGGCTTTTTAAATTTTCCTGGATGTCCATATCCTGCTTTGAGTAAGCTTAGATGTATTACCTACCCGGGGAGCGGTGTTTCTAAAAACAAAACGGGCGTTGCTAAGAGCACCCAAACTCGTCTGCTGCATTGCCCAGCTTAGCGTGCGATACCAGCACGCCTACCTGTTTGTAAGCGTTAACAGCAGTTAAATGTACTTCTCTTCCAGACAGTCACTCCATTGTTTTGGTATTTTAATGCTTCTTTTTGGAAAAAAAAATCTTTGTGAAAATAGTGCAATTGTGCAACGAAAAATGTCACGGACATGTTAGTTAAAAACGGAACCTTTTTTTCTCAATCGAAACATTTTGCCACGGACACGTTTGTTGATGTAAGGACAGGTTAACGATCCCTGCCCACCCAGCATATCCATATGGTACCAGATTTGTTTTGGCTCTGTCCAGGGGTGTCAGAAATAGGGGGAACACGTCCACCCCAATATCGGCAGACCCTGCCTACCCTTCCAAACAATAAGACCATATTCATTGTCTTTCATTATGAATCCGCACATGCAAAGCGCGAGGATGAAATGTACCTAACGAAGACTGTACCTCTACCTGGACCGCCCGTAATTTATACGAGGCCTTCTGTCCCCTGGTCCTTGAGACAAGCCATCCAACACAGCTGGAAACAGGGAAACAGTGTGACTTGGGCTGCAGACCGGATGGAGGGCCAGGATGAAATAAGACAGAAGGCTCAATTATTTTGAAGAGGCCTGTAAAACCCCAAACCGGGAACCTCAAAGGGACAAGAATAAAACCCAAGATACTGAAATCCCAGAGAGAGTTTGCCAGCAGCACAGCTTACCGGCTGCAGAATGATGGGCACCTGGGATCATGAAGCCACACAGAAACCAGCCAACCAGAAGGACAAATGGCGGTCAATAGGGACCAGAAGCACCAGGGGCTATACCCACACCACCAAGCCAGTACCAACAGACATGGAGAAGATGGACCTAACACTGACAGGCACAGAGGAAACGGACCTAACACTGACAGGAACACCAGGGGCTACCCAGACCACTAAGCCAGTACCCGCTGGCTACCAACAGACATGGAGAAAATGGACCTAACACTGGCAGGCACAGAGGAAACGGACCTAACGCTGGCAGGAACAGAGGAAACGGACCTAACGCTGGCAGGAACACCAGGGGCTACCCAGACCACTAAGCCAGTACCCGCTGGCTACCAACAGACATGGAGAAAATGGACCTAACACTGGCAGGCACAGAGGAAACGGACCTAACCTCTGACAAGGTTACAGCTAAGCCCTGGACCCAATGAGCAGTGCCGAAAATGTGTCACTGCTGAACCCAGGCCAGAGCAGGTTCAATTACCCAATTAGTAAAGCAGGGGCAGGTGTGACAGTGTATCGGACAAAATCATTCTGTCATATGGATCAGTTATTTTTTATGTATATGTTGTGTTTAGTTGTGAAACTATAGGCCTACCTTAAACAAGTTAGTCTTACTTAAAATGGTGAAAGCTATATTATTAAATAAAAAAAAATCTTTCTTACATCACATTCTTTTAGAATGTGACTATTGCATGTGTGCTTATTGCCATGTCAAGATATACATCACACCTTATCCCTCACCCTCCTGCAGGGGCAAATTCTGTCCCCCAATCACAAACTTCTTCTGATGCCATTTTCCCTGACACTGTAGACCAGGGGGGTATTCCACGAAGCAGAATTAAGGGAAAGTCTGACTTATTTCGACAAGTCTGGCTCATTTAAGTGGGAGTTCCGTTCCATCAACGTGTCTTAAATGAATCCCCGCTGAGCTACCATGGTAATTTAGGCGAGTGAACAAGTCAGCTCCGGATCAGGTTAACTGTCTCGCTTAGTTAAGCTTTGTCTCAAAGAACATCTGACATGTGGGAATAGATTCCCAAAAGATCGTTCTGTCAGATGAAATTCCTAATTATGTCATGTAATAAATATAATAAAGCCTATAAAAATCACGTCTCGGGATTCCAATTAATTCCAAAATAATTAAAATTAAATCATACCCATATTACTAAGGTCAAACATGAAATGCAATGACTGAAATTGAAAATAAAATCCGAAAAATAATATGAACTGGAAGATATTATATTTTGTTTAGTCACAGTCTAATTTGAAAATTTATTAATAAAAAGACAAGATACGGTTATTTGTACAAAACATTTCACACTGATGCAATTGAAAGTATTTTACGGAGATCAGATAATACAGAATAACCTTTTACAGTAAGAATGACACATGAACTCAACCCAGAAAGTTCCCCGTTGGCTATGGGGATCGAGCCAGGAACTTCCGCAGTGTAATGCGACAGCAGAAACCACTGTACCACCATACTAAGTGCTTGTAACATTTACGTAACTTGCGCATTTAGTCTGTCTGCAATTCATTGCCAAGCCAACTCCCTGGCTGTGTTTATGGCCACAGTATTGCCTTTTTAGCGATTACATCTTTGTATTTTTCATCAGCAGCGTTTATTCTGCGGTGGAAAGAAACACCGCTCTCGTTTTACACGCTTTCCAACTGATTTGATCGATCTATCGTTCATCCATTCATTTGGTCTTCTTAAATATCTCAGGTGTGCGCACTATGTGAGACTATGCAAGTCTGTCTTGTATGAGCCTTGATTAGTTAAAGCTGAACTGCGTTAGTGGAATGCTAAGTGTAGAGATGCCGCTTGTTTGAGTCTGACTTTTTCAGGAAAGTCTGGCTTTCTTTAGCTACTTTTATGGAATACCCCTCAGGGGTGGGCAATCTTATCCGCAAAGGGCCAGAGTGTACACTGGTTTTTGGGATAACCTTTAGGTCAGCTGTTCAAACTCAGGTATGAGGACTCTTCAGCCAATCAGTCCTCTAATTAGTAATCTAATTAGGGCATTGCAGTGAAAATCCACATACACAACGACCCTTTCTGGATAAGACTGACCCCTGCTGTAGATATACACTCACCGGCTACTTTATTAGGTACATCTGTTAAATTGCTTGTTGAAGCAAATACCTAACCAGACAATCATATTTCAGTAGCCCAGTGTATAAAATCAGGCAGCTACAGGTCAGGAGCTACACTTAATGTTCACATTTAGTGACTTTGAACGTGACCTGGCTGCTGGTGCCAGACAGGCTGGTATGAGTATTTCGGAAAGTGCTGATTTACCAGGACTTTCATGCACATTTCTAGGGTTTACAAAAAATCAGCCAAAAAAGAGTAAACATCCAGTGAGCAGTGATTCTTGGGGTGAAAATGCCTTGTTGATGGTTGAGGCCAGACTGATTCAAGCTGAAAGGTAACAGTAACCCAAATTACCACAATCAAGATATGCAGAAGAACATCTCTGAATGCACAACATGTCAAATCTTGAAGCAGATGGCCCACAGGAGCAGAAGACCACGCCAGGTGCCATTGCTGTTTGCTAAAAATAGGGAGCTGAGGCTACAGTGGGCACAGACGTACCAAAACTCGATAACTGAAGATTGTCCAGTTTGTCTAGTCAAGTGCATCTCAATTTCTGCTGTGACATCCAGATGATAGGATCAGAATTTGGTATAAACAACATGAAAGCATGGATTCATCCTGCCTTGTACCAACAACTCAGGCTGCTGGTGATGTAATGGTGTGGGGGATATTTTCTTGGCATAATCTGGGCCACTTTGTACTAACCGAGCATTGAGTAAATGCCACAGCCTACCTCACTATTGTTGCTGACTGTGTCCCTCCCTTTATGACCACAGTGTACCCATTTTCTAATGGCTACTTCCAGCAGAATAATACGCTTGTCAGAAAGCTCATATAATCTCAGACTGGTTTCTTGAACATGACAATGAGTGCACGCTATTCAAAAGGCCTCTGCAGTCACCAGATTGCAGTCCAAAACAGCACCTATGGGATGTGGTGGAACGGGAGAGTCGAATCATGAAAAAGCAGCCAACAAATCTGTAGCAGCTGCGTTATGTTGTCATGTCAACATGGAGGAAAATCTCAGGAATGTTTCAAGCACTTTGTTGAATCTATGCCACAAAGATGTAACGCAGTTCTGAACACAAAATGGGGTCAAATCCAGTACTAGCAAGGTGTACCTAATAAAGTGTTGTAAGGACGATGACTCATATCTTTAATAAGCTGCAAGTAATTTATGTGTCAATGTCATGTCCAAAGGAGCAGGAAGGAACAAAGAAATCCCCAAAGGCAGCCTTTTACCAGGGGAATCCCCGAGGGGGATTTTATTAAAGGGAGACAGCTCTCAGACACGCGGACCTATGAGTACAGACAACAATGACAGGACTGGGGAACACATACTGTACAGGAGAGGCACATATATACACTGCAGAGGGTGTAAGGAGGCACCAGGAGCAGACAGGACAGATCATGACAGTCATTTTCATTATAAGCTTGTAAATTCTGGTGGTAAAGTGGTTAGGGATGTGTAATGAAAGGTACAGCATTAGCTATTAGAGTGTAACCAACATAATTATCTTGATGTATCGCTTGGTTTGAAATCCCGTTTACTGAGCACCTCTTTTTGACATAATAGATATGCAATCAATCACAGTAAACTATATGTTGACATGTGGGCTAACTTTTACTTGGTTCTCTCCCTCTTTTAAATCCTTATTTGTTTTATCCTTCTGTGTTGCCTTCATGTTCTGTTCACACACTGATACTGGTGCCAGGCTTGAGGTGTGACCAGAGGCGTAGCGACAGGGCAGGCAAGGCAGGTAATTGCCTGGGGCCCCAAGCAGAGAGCTGCCCCCAGAGGGCAGCTGATTACATAGTACATCACAATGACATATCTGCAGGGTTAAGGCCAATTCATACTTCATACGCATGAGCTTTCGGTCTCGCAAAGGGTACAGTGATGTGAAAATTCAGCATCAGAGGTTTGCGCCAAACGGTTGTGGATGGTAGAATGAGTGGAGGAAGAATAGTTTTTGTCGCACAAAGCTGGACAGGGAAACCACAAGCCAGAGCCCCGCCAAATAATTAGGGGCTAAATTCACAGGACTCAATAAAAAAAATGTGGATTTTTCTTCCACATTTGCACCTCATGCCCACAGTTTCCCCACACTTGATCTTTTTAATAACCTTTCCCAGTCACTCGGAAGCTCATACACCCACTCAGTCATAGAAAAAACATATATTTTTATCAATGTTAGTTTTACTTTATAGTGTGTGCCTACATGCAATCTGAATTATTTAAACATTTCCACCAACTGACTCTCATTCAACACTGATTTTCCACCGACAGATTTCCACCAGTCATTTATCTTCTGGGCGCTCATCAAAGCGCCCCAGAAGTGCTGCGAAATAGCCAATCATGTATGGTTGCTAGGCGAAAATAATAAAGATTTGGCCTATCGGCATCGCTGAATTAGATGGTTTTGGGGTGCTGGAAATTTCGCCCCTGCTACAGAAAATGCGGGAAAGCTTTGGATTGCTCTCAGGTCAGTCAGTGTATCAATATTGCAGTTCGATAAATTGTAATAACTTTTTAATTCTTAAACCAATCAACATCAAACCAAGGACACATAGGGCTGGTGTTCTGGAAAATAGATGGGTGTGAACATTTCCTCATAGGGTGTGAAAGATGAGAGAGGGCCAGAGGAACTCATTGAGCTTGATTTGATGTTGTTTTGTTTAAAAATGAAAGAGTTATTGCAATTCATCTAACTGCAATATTGACAGTTATAGGTCACATATCACTGAGGTTCTGGAAAACAGATTACTGTGAAACTTTCCTGAAAGGGTGTGAAAGATGAGAGAGGGCCAGAGGAACTCATTGAACTGTGATGAACTCATTACTGTGATGTTACTCATAATGTAAACCTAATGTTAATAACTGATCCGATTTCAAATGCAATAGTAATGAAAAGCCTAAGTGGCAGCAAGTCAAGATGAAATATAAAAACATCATGTCAAGTGGTAGGACTATGTATTTATATTTCTACTCATTATGAAAGATTTGTTGTGTCTAGCCTCCACTTAATGTGTTTCTATGTTTTACAGCTAATAAGAAAAAGGTGTCTGTTCATATGACACTTAATAGAAGGTGAGCCATTGTTTAACAAACAAATGATTTACAACAGGACAAAACAGAAGCATATGTGTAGTGAGAGAATGACTAGGACCCTGTCAAAATCTTCCTTAAAGTGCAATACTATTAAAATAGTAGATCACTCATAACTTCTTCTGTAACATATATTTGTTAACAAATTCCAAGTCACCACCTTATGTGACTCCAATAAGTGAAGAGAAGGTGAACCTAAGGAAAAATACTTGTACATTGATGCTGTGAAAAGATTTGCGATTCACATAATCACTGTCATGCTCATGCTGCACTAATTGGGATGTGTGTGCAATCGATGATTCCTATGACCCTTGGGAATCCTATGAGAAATTGTGTTCAGTAAAATCAATTACTCTATGAAAATAGAATATTTTAATGATGCGATTTGCCTGTGATTGAATGAAACCCATCCATGTCCCTATGGACCTTGCTTTGGACACTGGTGCGCAGTCATTTTGGAAGAGTAAGGGGCCGTCCCCAAACTGTTCTCACAAAGTTAAGAGCATGAAATTGTACAAAATGGCTTTGAATGCAGCAGCATTAAGAGTTCCTTTCACTGGAACTATGGGGCCAAGCCCTACCTCTAAAAAACAACTCCACACCATAATCCCCCCCCCACCAAACTTTAAACTTGGTGCAATGCAGTCAGGCAAGTACCGATCTCCTGACAACCACCAAACCCAGACAGAGAAGCGTGATTCGTCACTCCAGAGAACACATCTCCACTGCTCTAGAGTCCAATGTCGGCGTGCTTTACACCACTGCATTTGACACTTTGCATTGCACTTGGTGATGTAATGCTTGGCTGCAGCTGCCCGGCCATGGAAACCCATTCCATGAAATTTTCTGCGCACTGTTCTTGAGCTAATCTGATGGCCACATGAAGTTTGGAGGTCTGTAGCTATTGACTGCAGACACTTGCCAATTTCTGCACACTGTGCACCTCAGCATGCGTTGTCCCAGCTATGTGATTTTATGTGGCCTAATACTTTGTGGCTAAGTTGCTGTTGTTCCCAATTGCGTCCACTTTGTTATACCATTAACAATTGACTGTGGAATATTTAATAGCGAGGAAATTTCACGAATGGACGTATCACGGTACCACACTTGATTTTACTGAGCTCCTGAGAGCGACCCATTCTTTCACAAATGTTTATAGAAGCTGTCTGCATGCCTAGGTGCTTCATTTTATACATTTGTGGGTATGGAAGTGATTGGAACAGCTGAATTCAATTATATGGAGGGGTGTCCCAATACTTCTGGCAATATAGTGTACATATAAATACACTGCTCAAAAAAATTAAAGGAACACTTTGAAAACACATCAGATCTCAACTGGAAAAAAAACATACTGGATTTCTATTCTGATATGGACAGCGTAATGTGTTAGGGATGAAAGGATGCCACATTTTTTGATGGAAATGAAAATGATAAACCATACAGAGGGCTAAATTCAAAGGCCCCCCAGAAAATCAAAGTGAAAAAATGATGCGGCAAGCTAGTCCATTTTGC
>JAODJW010000094.1:21094507-21116089 GCA_026777045.1 Hyperopisus bebe
TATCGTGCACTATCGATGTCACTTAAATACTCTGATAGTGGGTGATACGAAAGGAAAGGGAGCGCCGGGCAAATCAATACATATAAACCTTTCTATGGGTAGGTGGTCCAAACATTTGACTGGTACTGAATACTGAAGGATGACCAGGCTGAAGGGTCTGCAACCGCCTCCCAACTTATTACGTTTAATAAGACATAGACTGTCTGGGGGTCTCCAAAGACCAGGAAGAGAAACACTGTTTTAAAATAATTATCTTTCAGGGGGCCTCAACCCCCTATGCTGACAAAATACAATGATAATCATCAAAAGCCTCAAGACCTCCATAAACAAGGTCCACTTCACAATGACTCTGGTAGCAAAAGAAACCCATGTAGGAGGGAACTGTCTGCATTGTTATCCATATTAATAGATGCATTAAGGGCTGACTGACCTGACCTGAGGGCAGCTACTGGTGTGTGTTGATTTTTAGACCTGCTTCTCCTGTACCCTGTATAATATTCCCATACAAACAAAAGAAATTATGTATTCTCAGAAAAACGGAAAACCAAAAAAGGTAAAACCAAAATGAGTCAGCAGCGTAAACTTAGTGGGATTTAATCACCAGCTGCGGTATTGAAGCCTGGGAAGCAGAGCTTTGCCTGACACTCCGACTCCCAAAGGAATAGGAGCCTGCAGTTTACTGTTTACCAGAAGCAAATCATCTCTCAGAAATAGGTGTTAGTCCCCCTCGTTGAACATTCTCCTGAATATGCTGATAGTGATTGATTTTTTATAATTCTATATTATCATACTAATTTTTTATTTTTGTTTAAAAATGTTGTGAGTACATTCATCTTGTTCTTATACATTGTACTACTATGCATGAAATGTTTCATTTTGTTAAATGTGTGGAACTGTGTTGTCCAGCTAATCACATATCCAGGACTTTTTACCTTTAAACAAACAGATTAATTTACATGCATTTGATTAGAGAATTTCTTTTCAGACGATGGCCCCATATTACTGAAACGCTTTTCTATTGTAGGCTCAATGGGAAACCTTCTGAAAGCATTCACCCTTTTGGTTTTGAGACTTTTCTTTTGTGAAACACAAATGGGGAGAATGTGCAATGAGGCACATTCCCCGGGTCGGCGTGCTGAAGTGGTCGTCGGTCCCGGCCGCATTAACAATGCTGCAGACCCATAGAGACTGTGTGAAGGGAGTCAAGGCCACACCAGAATTATTCTAAGAGGAGGTATTTCCTTCTACTTTGAAATACCCACTTCAGCAACAAGAGTTTAATGACTCCCTAGATGTATCAAAAAGCGTAATAGTGAGTTGAGGGTTCTGTGCGCGTGCCATCTTGCATGTTATACCCTAAGTCATATGAGTCATTGAAATTGCTATGGAAGACATGTCCATCACGTACACAGGGAGGTGCACTTGACCTCATTCCTCAGAGAAAAAGTAAGTAAATCGATATTATTATAACTTTAAGTCACAGCTAAACAGTGGCCTTTGGTTGCAAAGATCTCCAGTCCCTTAAAATTGCTGTGCGACCTACAGGGGGCTTGTTCATCATAGCTGGTCACTATCTCAGTGTCACAGTGAGAAAGCTGCATATGTTCATCACATTAAAATTCTGGTGGGAGGCTGATGGACTTGCAGATAAGGTTACATATAAACAGTTCCTGCAGTGCAGCAGCTGAAGCGAATTACAGGAGGAGATGAGGAAGAGATGCTGAGAATATCACAGAATTTAGTGAAATACAAGGAGAGAAACACAAAGAATAATCATGAAAAAAAAATTGTTTCCTAGCCCAAAAGCAGGAGAGGAATTTTATATGACTATATACAACAGCTTAGGGTTAAAAACAAGACAATGGAATCAAATATGTGGTTTTATAACCAGAACAGAAATAGTGACAAAAAATACTCAGAAACATCTGTGAATAAGATACTGCGGAGGGGTAGGAAACAGAGGAAGCAGACACAGTGAAAATAAACCCAAAGATAGAAAACAGCTAGGTAGGATGCACAGAGTGTAAGTCAGCAGTGGAAGTCACTTCCTGCCAGATCTGTGGAATGGGCTGTGCTGACAGTTCTGGGACTGAGAAAACTGCAAAATACCAAACTTTGAATAAAAGTCATGTTCCGAAACAGATGCTTCATAAATGCATAAGGTCAACTTCTGTAGCCAAAGACATTGTGGACTGCATCACATTGCAGTGGTCGACAGCCTGGCAGAAGTTTTTTATAACTGATTTTCTAGAAAAAACTTCTAACCTATGAACTGGTGAATATTTGGGATGCTGGGTGTCAGTAGCACTGCTGCCCCCTGCTGGCTACCACAGGATTTCTCAAAAACCCAACTGGCTAGGAGCAGGGCAGTTCGGAAAGGTTATATTTTTTTTAAGTAAATGTGAATTTTCAACCACCGTCTTGCTGCTTATTCCAGTGAAGGACAATAGGATGCCAGTCCATTGCAGGGCACCTACACACAGCCATACAATATGGGCAAATTAGAGACAAGTCAACCTGACCATGTCATATACACCAGTGTTTCCCAACGCAATCCTTGAGGACCCCAGACAGTAACATTTTTGGGAGCTGGGAGGGAACAAAAACATGGACTGTCTGGCAGGGAGCAAAAACATGGACTGTCTGGCAGGGAGCAAAAACATGGACTGTGTGGTGGTCCTCGAGGATCGGGTTGGGACACACTGATTTAGACTGTCTACAGAAACCAGAGCAAACCCAAAAACCACGGGTAGAACGGGTAGCAACCTCCACACATGCAACGCAGAGGCCAGATTCAACCCTCCAACCCTGAAGGTATTAGGAATAGTACTGCCTAACAAGCATACTGCCAGTTAAATGCAAATTTAAACATGCCAATTAAATGGATAAATGTAGACAACCCAAGAAAAGCACATTATGTGGAAAAACACCCATGTTCCTCAGCAGGCTCCCTCACTGTCTACCTCAGGGATTTACAGTTTCTCAAAACCTCATTCCCTTTCACAGTTGCTGCTTATCTCAGTGAAAAGCACTTAAAATGGGCACAGAGTAAGATGCAGAATTCAGCCTCCAAAGTCTGTTAGGAGCACCAACTGTTAGCTCAAGGCTGAGTATCCTGATACACACGTACAGCTCTGGAAAAAATGAGACCACAACAAAATTTTCAGTTTCACTCGTATTTTACTTTATGAGTGTGTGTCTGTGTAAAATATACATTATTTTGGAAGCTGCAGCCTGGCTCTTTTCTGTTTCTCATTGATGAAGGGCTTCTTCTTTTCTTTATAGGTCTTCAGTCCTGCTTCTTGGAGCCTGTTATAAACTATCAGTGCACTTCACACCACCTTTCCCATTCTTTCTGAAGGTCACTTGAGGTCATCCTCCGATTTATGAGGCTCTGCCTGATAAATTGATGGTCATCTGTGGCATTAGAAAGTTGCTTTCACCCTCTATCTGGCTGCTTTTCGGTTGTTCCCAGTGTCTCCTGCTTCACCTTGTTCTTGTGTCCTGCTGTCTTAGAAACTTCGGGCCTGGAAGCAGCCTGCCCCACAGTGTAGTTCTACCAGCAGAACCAGGATTAAACCAAGATTTAAAAATGCAGATTATTTTTAAAATATAGAGTGGTCTCTCAATTATTTCCAAAGCTGTATGCTCCTGCGCTCCTCGCTGAGTCCCAAGTAGGGGGAGTGTTTCCACCATTAAACATTTCATAATTATTTGTTTGGACCCCCCCACATTTAACATAAAGTATTAGTTTTATGCCAGTGTGTCCCCCCACATTCAAAATGCTTCTGACGCCCCTGGTTCCAAGGTTGTGTGGCAGCAGCCGCTGGGTCATCAGAAGGTATATCTTACTTCATTTTAAAACCTGTATAACACCAATTTCCCATAGAACTAACACAAGAGAAATTCAGGTTGTTCTAAAAAAATCCAAAATGCTGTGCATCTTCCAACCGCTTCAGTCAGGCATAAGTCAGGAGACGCCCTGGATGGGCTTTCAACCTGTTACAGGGCACACATGTCGTTTATGTGCAAATGGCACCTATCCTCATGTCTTTGAACTGGGTGAGGAAACTGGACCACCTGCAGGAAACCCATACGAAACAGGGAGAACGAACACGCACAGACACACACACACACACACAGACAGACATGCACACACACACACACACACTAACATAGATACACACACACAGACATGCACACTGACACAGATACACACACACACGCAGACACACACACACACACACATGCACACACTGACACACAGATACACACACACACACACATGCACACACTGAAACACAGATACACACACACACACAGACACACACACACAGTCCATGTATTCGTATATTTATGGGGACTTTTCATTGATGTAGAGCACAGTGGTTTCCTCTTTGGTAACCTCACATAATCAGTGTTTTTCTGATGGTTTTTTCACTGGAGTCAAGGATTTTTATAAAATTGTTTCTCCTTTTGGGGACTGAAAAAACTGTTATTTTCACCATTATATCACATTGTGGGAACATCTGGTCCTCACAGTGTAATATATACATCACACACACACACACACACACACAGAGCAGAGGTGGGATTTAAACCCCCAACCATGGAGGTGCATGGCAACAGCAGCACCCAGCCATCTGCTGACAGAACCAACTCGGTCTTAAGAGTTTAACAAAACAAACGTGCTGTAGATGGCTTTAGCTTTATTACAGTCCTGAAAAGAACCTTCCTGAGGAAAAATAAACTACATAACCTATAAAAAAGCATAATTATAGCTGAGTGGATGTTCAATAAATAACAATAAAGCAATGAAACAAGTGAGTTGCTTTACAGCCGTATGTGATCTCATGTCTAAATTTTACTTTCAGTTTCATTGCCGCTATATTTTCTGAGCAGCTGAATAAAATCAGCATTACAGCTACGCGATTCCCAAGGGAAGGTGACGTCGGCTCAGGAAGGGGGGAGGATCACACAGCTTCCTCACACCTGTGAAGGACACAGATTTTTGAGATGATGCTGAAAAAGATGTCCCCACCCCACCAAATTCCTGCTCTATTTCTGTCCGCCGTCTTCCGCCCTCTTTGTTCTGTCCCCGTTTGAAGAGGCGGGTGGGAGCCGTGTTGAAAGCGGGACCCCTGCAGCGCAGGTGCGGCGTCCTTTCGCTTCAGGCCTGGGGGGTCTCGGCCGGGATCTTCAGGGACGCCCTGAGGCTCCTCTCCAGCAGTGCCAGGGCCTGGGCAGCCAGGCTGCGGCAGTCTGCGTCTGGGTCTCCCTCCACCATGTCTGTGCGGGGGGGGGGACAGGAAGACACTCGAACCACTGATATCTACAGTTATCACAGTTATCTACCTTATTACCGATCACACACACTATTACTAACATGACATCATCACTACATTCTAAGAATGAATTTGTATGGGATGGGCACCATCGCACACAGACTTGCATTTTTCCTGGAAACGGAGGGAAAGATAAGCCGGCAGCTAACAAGGTCTCACTGTACAGGATGTCCTTAAATCCCCACTTTACTTCCCAGAAATGCCGTGTCACAGCTGCAACCCCCCGCCCCCCCCGCCTGACCTGCGATGAGGGCAGGACATCCCCAACTGACGCAGTTTCTGTTTGCCAGGAACTTCCTGCGGCAGCGGGTCACCAGTCCGGGGGCTGGCCCATTGAGAGATCTCAGTCCACAGCCCATCTCTCACAACCCCCCCTCCCCAAAAATGCCGCATCTTTAGTTATACAGCTCCTGAAAAAATGCACAATTTTGTTTCACTCATTTCTCAATTTATGGGTGTGCGTCTGTGAATAAAATATATATTTTTTTGCAAACTCCAGCCTGGCTCTTCCCTGCTTCTGATTAATGAAGAGCTTCTTCTTTGCTTTATGGGACTTTAGTCCTATTTCTTGGAGCCTGATACGACCTGCTCTAGCAGTGCACCTCACACCTGCACTTAATGTTTCCTGTTCCTTCTGAAGGTCACTTGGTGTCATCCTATGATTCATGAGAAACTGCCGGATAAGTTGACGGTCATCTCTGGCATTAGTTGGCAGGTTCTCGGTCATTTCCAGTGTCTCCAGCTTCACCTTATTCTTGTGTACTGCTGTCAGAAATTTTGAACCTGGAAGCAGCCTGCTGCTCAGTGTAGCCGTCTGCCAGCAGAACCAGGATTAAACCAGGATTTAAAAATGCAGATAAAAAAAATTAATATGGACTCTAAATTTTTTCCAGAGCTGTATATAGTTTACATACAGAGAGGAACAAAACAAAAGGCACTAATGAGAGTGCTACTTCTGTGACTGATGATGCATTTACTGATGACAGTGAAACACACAACTGAAAAACAAAAGTGAGTTTTGATGGCAGGGCTGCAGATACTGTGGGCATGAGGTACTGCCGGGGAAAGAGGCAGCAGAGAGCCGCCCTCCTACCTGCCAGCCAGGCCCTCGTCTCCGGCACGACATCGCTGAGCTCCGGCAGCAGGTGCTGGGCAGGCATGGTGAGGAAAACGGCACAGACTGCGAAGAGGACGCCCTGCCGGACCACCCTGAGGGCGGGAGCCGAGTGTCACACACAGCACAGGGACATGGAAGATTAGGGCTTGTGGTCTGTGAGGGTGTTTGCCTGGGTTTTTGTCTGGAAAGTGGCGTCTCACTCACTGGTCGCTATGGTAACGGACAGCCCACACAAAGTCCAGTAGAGCCTTGCCCATCTGAGTGGCCACCTGTGCAACAGCAGACTCGCATCAGCGCAGATCCCCAAAGACACAGGGCACGGGGCCCCGTCCTTTCCCAAAGGAGGGCGGGGCGGTGCGGCGCTACATACCGGCGCGTTAACCGCCAGGTGCGTCAGCAGGCCCAACGTGTGCACCAGCCTCCCCAGCACCAGGTGGTCACTCCCCATGAGGTCAAAGGTCACCTGCGGCCTGAGAGACAGGGGACAGACACCATGACATCATTCGGTAACTATGGGACAAAATGTGTTTGAAACTGTCCTTAGATACGAGCCCCTCACGCCGTGGCCGCCTCCCCATGGAACCCCAGGCTCCACCCCTTTTGTACCTGTCATAGTTATGCAGCAACGGGAAGAAGAAGAAGCCAGCAAGAGGAGCATAGCGGTTGGGAGCAGCCGTGACGGTCGGAGAGGCAGCACCCTGCGTGGAATGAGATACCAGTCACAGCCCATCAAGACGGCGTCCTGCTCTGGCAGCACGAAGGCTGCGTTACAGCAAACACCTAAACACCGCATCTTAACAGCGTTTCACTGCAACAGACTTGCAAAAAAACAAAAACTACGATGTGAAAGTTTTCATTAATGCCGTGTTTAACTTCCATATTTTGTATTATGGGACCTGACAGAAAATAAAGTTGGCATTATCCTCATTTAACATCAACAATCATTATGTCATGTGAGGAACCCGTTGGCCAATCGTACCAGAGGAGGGCGGAGCCTTACTTTAGCAAAGCGGCGGGTCTTGCTCTGAATGCGCTGTTCCACCACCTCCCTCCAGTGCAGAGGTGAGGCATTCTGGTCGAGGGGTATCACAGCATTGATGGGCTGAGCCCCCCGGGGAGGCCGGCCCTGCTCTGTGATTGGCTGGGATAGCTCCTGGGCTGACAGGGCGAGCACCTGATATAAATGAGAGGGGGGGTGGGGCGGGGTTCTCTTAATAAGAAGTCTGCTAAATGTGAGAAGCCACTTGAGGGAGACAAACCGCCCTCTCACCTCCAGGATATCCAGGCGCTGCCGCAGACTGTAATTCACAGCGTAGAATTCGGTGGTGAGGAACTCAACTACCTGGTTAGATAGTTAAACGGTTAGCAGGCGGGATCTTTGGAAAGACTTCATTTCGATAATGCTTGTCTGCCTGTGTTGTGCTTAACATTCATTTCAAATATGTTTAAGAGAAGATGCAGTGTATTTTCCCCAGAGGTACGTTACAGAGCTCAGGGATAATCTTGTACCACTGCAGGCAAATAAGAAATGCATATTCCGGGTGGCCGTCTCCATTACTTCACACCTCCCAGCCTGAGGGTGGAGCCTCTCAGCCTTTCCTGTTCTCTCCAGGACTCCAGCTCCAGCCCAGCATTCAAACACAAGCGGCCAGGTTGAATCTCTAAATTGGCCATAGAGTGTGACTGCGTGAGCTCTGCCATGGACCGACATCCCAACCAGGGTGCCCCCTGCCCTGTGCTGCACCCTGTGCTACAGGCGGTTAGGAATGGATATATGCATGGATGGATGGATGCATGGACGGATGCATGGATGGATGGATGAGTGCACTCCAGGCCATCATGCTGGCTCAGCTCAGTGACGTACAGGGACGGTGTCGGTGACCACAAGGGCCACCATGGCCCCCCGCCGCAGTGCCAGGAGGTCGGGGATGCAGTACGAATCCTCCAGGTGCAGAAGCACTTTGCTCAGCTCTACGCCGACCTGTGGACAGACAGGCGTGAGAAGAGACGGCTGGGGAGGGGGCCGGGGCTGGCAAGGTGAGGGATAAGGGTCGGGGGGCCGGAGCGTGTGACTCACCTCTCTGGCTGCAGAGACGTTCCGGCGCACCAGGCCCTCCGCGGCCCGCAGGCTGAGCTCCACCCGGGCGGCGTCCTTAGAGGACATAAGGGCTGGGGGGGGGCAGACAGGAGGGAGGAGCCGGTTACAAAAAGGCCATTCCCCTAGGGAGGGGGGCAGACCATGGGAGGTGATGGGGACACGGGGGGGTCCCTGCTCCTACCCTCCAAACAATCCCGCAGGTACCGGGGGGGAGCGGCAGTGGGCATCTCCTGATCGGCAGACATGTCGTAGGGGGTGAGCTCATCGTCGCTGTCACAGACAGAGAGGTCACGTTAGCAGGCAGGGACCGTGTCCCCGCTCAGACGCCACTTCCTGTCTTCTCACCTGTCCAGTTCTGAGCCTGAGCCCGCGTCACCCGCCGGATCATGCTCTGGCGAGGAGCTCAGCGGTGAGCCTGGCCGCCTGGGTGACCTGGCACTCTCCTTCTGCTCTGCAGACTGGTTCCCTGGTCTGCGGGCAGAAAACAAGACAGTGCTGTGCTTACAAGGGACAGCTGCAATAAAGACTGAATGACACAGTGAACGGCAGACTTATTCGCAGACGTCACCTGTCAGCGGGGACGGTGTCCTCTGAGGGTACGGCCTCCTCGGGCACATGGGGGTCCATCATGGAGAGCAGGTCCCTAGTCTCCTCATCATGATCATACTGGGAACAAGAAACGCCAGCCAGCCTTTTGACATGATATCAGCGCTGCGCTGCCAGTCAGTAACGCATTCGTAATCAAAAAAAAGCAGACATATACAAATGAATGACCGTATCGGATTTCCCTGCAGGACGCCAGATCGGCCCATACCTCGAATTTCAGCTGGGCCCCGCCGGCGTCCAGCCGGGAGCTCAGGCACTCGCCGACCACCATGCCGATCCGGCGTATCCGCACCACGGCACTGTCCAGGCGGCACTGGATCCCTCCCAGCATGCATTGCCGCAAATCTAAATGGGTAATGACAGAGACTTGGACCCCATGCAGGAATTCAGGGGATAGGTAGATAACATATGCGGCCCCCTCGAAAACAAAAACCTGACGCCCCCTACTGCTGCACGCCAGCCTGTACTGCCACACACCTGCATGCAGCTCCTCCAGCTCGCGGTCATCCAGCAGACCCACGCATAACAGCAGACAGCGGCTCAAGTAGAGTTGCTGTTCCAGGGGGGTGTGTTTGACACCACTGCTGCTGGACCAGGCCTGGCACAGCGCCCGCAGCACCTGTGCATGGGGCACATGTGCAATCAGAGAATGTCATGCACTCACAGGATGCAGCACTTGAGCACGTGGCACCAGTGCATTCAAAGAGCATCACACACTCATAGGCTGCAGCGAGTATGCAGCACACACGCAGTCAGAGAGCATCATGTATTCATGGGCTGCAGCACCTGAGCATGTGGAACACATGCAGTCAACAAGAGATATGTACTCAGAGGGTGCAGCACGTAAGCACACAGCACATGCGCAGTCAGAGGGTGTCATGCACTCACAGGCTACAGCACATAAGCACACTGCACATGCGCAGTCGGGACAGCACATAAGCACACTGCACATGCGCAGTCAGAGGGCGTCATGCACTCATAGGCTGCAGCACCTGAGCATGCGGAACATGCAAAGTGAACAAGAGTCATGTACTCATAGGCTGCAGCACTCAAGGGATGCGACATGAGATAGCTGCTGGTTTGCCTGCTTATAGCCGACCTGAGCGAGGAGCGGCCGGCGCTGCCTGTCTCGTGCCAGGTATCCCAGAAGGCTCCTCAGGACGCGGCTCTTAACCAATGAGAAAAAAAATACCAAACAGGAATTACCAACACTATCATTTGTCTTGTAAGAGATACCTACATGAATGTTGGTTTCAGACAGCATCACTAAAACACTTCAAATGTACGAATTTGCGACCTTCAGTCCAGCACCTCACCTCACACTTGTACTGTAAGAGCAGTAGTTTGTGTGTGACCAGAAACTGGGCCTTCTTATTCTTCACCACCAGATTTCCCATGATCCTGGACAGGGCATCTGGTCTGAGGGGAGAGACGGAGAGAGGGCAGGCTGTCGTTACCGGCATCATGGACTCCGTATCCATACGGTACCGTCTCTGGCGGTCTCTGCTCACCCGTCCACGGCCTGCACAAGCCCCACGACCACGCTCTCCATCCAGCGCTCCGGAACATTCTCCATGAGCCGCCAGCACACCCGCTGCCACACCATGTCAGAGCGAGTGCTGGCACAGAGGCGCGGGGCCAGCTCCCGAAACACCAGCTCTGGCAGAGGTGCGACACACACACACACACACACACACACACACACACACACACACACAAGCAAGCAAGTGGGGAATATGGCATAAGCAGTGCAATATGTTTATAATAAATAATTAATAGTAATAAACCTACACTTACTGCTATGTCCCTGTATGCATGTTTTCCCCAGCAGCTGCGCTACAAAACTCAGGGAACAATCCTGTCCACCTGTAGAAATATTAAGACCACCAGACACACCGGTGAAATGAGGCTAGACATACATCATATATTATTTACATAAGAAATATATTCAAAGACAAATTCATCACCATGACGAATGGATCATTATGCAAAGACAGGCCGGCGTATTTATCGGTGACGATAAGTAAAAGGTACCCTGAGATCCTGGCTGTCCTACCTCTCAGTGCCCTGCAGGTCTTTTCCAGTGTGCAATTCATTTCCCTGGCCAGCAGGGGGTAGTAGTGGTCTGGCAGGAAGAGAGGTCTGTTGTGTGGATGTAAGTGGTTGGCAGTGATATCCGGCAAAGACACCAGGCGTCCCAGAAGCATCTCTCTGAGCTGTGGGGACTCTGAGGAGTTGGACCCTTGGCACCGAATCCACAGCAGGACTGTCAGGCGCCCATTCTGAAGGTACTGCTCAAGGACGTCCACCACCTTATCCTGACCCGAACTTTGACTAAATGTCAAACGGACAGGAGTTTTAAAGGCAATTTTGAGGGAAACAAACATCCATGCCAAATTCCCCTAATTATTCTTAAAATAATACATACCTGAGAGTACCAATGCAGTCCATGAGCACCAGCATTGCTTGGTCTGGTGGACCACTGAGGAAAAACCTATCCCAAAGTTCACGGTGTTGAGAGGCATTGAGCCGCTGCAGCCAATCAGCTTGGAGGTTACTGGTGAGGAACTTTAATATCCTGGTATAATGCACCCGGTTGAACTCTTTCATCAGTGTTTCAGAGACCTCGGTGTCTGACCCATCACATAGGTAACAGGTCAGTAACTTAAGGGTCTCGATCACTTCCACAGCATCCCCTGATGTACAGAGAGTTCTGACATGCCGGTTCACCTCAAGTCGCACTTCTGCCTCCGTGTCTGGTCCCTCCATCTATACGCAGTCCTGAGGACATAGAGGCACAATTCTTCAATGAGGTTTTCATAATAGTGTTAACTGTTAAATGTGAAAGGAATGATGTAACTTGTATCTCAACAAGCACTTAAGGGGGCAAAAGCCTTGACGCTTGATCGTACTTTAGAGCGGATTTTTTGGACGAGGACACCCTCCATGATGAAATTTGATGAGAGCAGGGGGTCCCTAAAATTACATTTGCTGAGTTGGGGGTATGAAACGTATACGAAAACCAGGGAAAATCGCTAAATGCTTTACAAGAACTATTCTTCAGGGGGCTCAGACAAAATAGGGGGTTGTATATGGTATTTTGATGCGTGTAGTTTAAGACGGTAGCGAGCAAGCCAGTCGATTAAAAAAATCACAGACGAACACGCATGCATCGCTTGGTGGTGGTGGTGAATGACTACTTTCCGGTCGATCTGACAATCAATTCAAGTAAAGCAAATAGCAACTATGGTACAATTTTGATGTCAGAGTACCTGGCTCCGAAAAAAATCTGCTCAGCCAGTCAGCTGCGTAACTTTTGTCGGAAACTCCAAAACTGTTATCTGACTAAACCTATTGGTAATATTTATCATGCACCCATCACATAACTGAACAACACTTTCACTTAGGAGAAATATTCAATGGCTTAGCAGCCAGCTTCGTTATCTCGGTTTAAGGATATTTATGTAAATTACAGGTTCTGCTCACCAATAACAGCTAAAGGCCGAAAACATACATCAGCTCTTGCTGAAATACATTGAAGTACAGACCGTCCATGCACCTCTGAGTGGGCTTACTAAATAAATCCGTGCAGTACTTCGCAATTCAGTGCGAATGGTTCCTACAAACAAACGTTCCGCCTGTACTCCCAAGCCCAACGCGATCTCTGTTCAGATACAAAAAAACGAAAGCTCGGGGGAAATTCGTGTAATTGGGTTTCTGTGAGTAGACTTTCCCTCGCCGCGTTTTTTCAGATTTGGACGGAGTTGCATATTTTCTTATTCGGAGAAAGTAATGAAACTTGCCGAGATATCTTGCGCACATCAGCGGAATGACGTTTTTAAATAATGAATCAAACGTTGCGCGGGCCCGTACTTTTAGACCTCTTGCATATGTCTGCACAGCATCGTTGTTATGGTTGACATATCACACGATTTTACCAAAGCAGTACCGATTTCTCTCTGTCAGTCCCACCAGTAGGATACCAGACGTTCGTGGTTGACATCAGAGTATTGTTTATTGCTGGTCCCGCAATTACTGCCCCAAAACAAAAAGCTGCAATTTACAAATTATTTCAGCTCTTTGATGCTGATCTGCATATTATTCCCTGGTTGAGTAGGCATCTGGGTCTGATTTTATGGTCCTTCAGGATGCCAACTGGACCTAGGGAGTGCATTGCACATACATTGTACATAAGCCTAATATAAATAAAATATGATCGAGAAATATTCTGAAGTAAAGTTGACTTACAACATCGTTTCATTTTTAATGCTTTAAATCAATGGTCTTTTCACATCAGACATGAGCTACTACAGGATACAGACTCTTGATGTACCACAAGGACTTGATCACAGATGCATCAGTGACAAACACCAACAACTTGTCATCTTTTGAACTCTGATGCATGTCCCATGAAGTTGAGTGGATTGCAATATTTCATTAACAGCTGTGCTATTGCCCTGCTAATTCATCCTCCACACTCCGCTCTTCCTGGTGAAATGTGCAATCAGCGAGGATTGGCCACCAGGCTACATGTATATAGGCGTGAAACCTCAAAAAGTTTGGCCAGTGTGTCATTGTCCAACCCTTGTAGCAGTAATTGGGATAATTTACCATCATTACCTCCCCAAATCAAAGTTTTACAGCTGCTTCCCCCTCCTCCATTTGTATTAGTAGCTCTCGCCAAGTAATTTTGCAGAACCCTGCATTAAATCAGACAATTTTAATTGTTTCACAAGTCTTCATTCGATGACATTCTTCACTGGGACTTCAGGAAAAGTAATATATTACTTAATGTTTGAAATTGAAATATTGGATGGATGGAAATCAGCAATGCTCACAATTCATAACTAAATTGTTGTCGAAGGCATAATACATTATATATGATGCCCAGCATGGTGAGAGTGGTTAGCACTGTCGCCTCACACCTCTGTGACCAGGCTTTGAATCTCTGCTATGGTTCCGTGTGTGGACTTTGCAAGCTCTCCCTTTGTTGACATGGGTTTTTTCTAGGTGCTCCAGTGTCTCCCCCCAGTCAAAAAAAACATGCTGAGCTTAATTGGGTCGGTGCCCCATCCTAGGTTGTTCTGTGCCTGTCACCTATTGGCTTAAATTTGGAGCCTCTGCAACCTTCAATAGGACGAGGAGTTACAGAAAATGGATGAATATAAGTGTTTTTCCATTGGGTAAAATATTGTCCAACAGCAAAACACTTCTAGAAACAGCATCTAAATTGCATCTAGTGTGTGTTCCCTGCAATGAACTGGCACCCCATCCAGAATGTACTCCTGCCTTGTGCGCTATCCTGGGATTGGCTCCAGCAGCCTATTATGTAGTAATAGTACTCACCACAAGTAATAGTACTCACACATGCACACACAGAAACGACTAAGGAGCCATTTTCATTCTTTCTGAATATTTTTTCATTTTTACAGTGATTTGGAAAGTCTATAATTCTCCAAACAATAATGATTACATCTTTCGAATTTTTTCAAAAGAAATAGTAACATACAGCAGTACACAATACTGATCTTTTAATTAATACAGTATCCTCCACAATTAGAATAAACTTCAGTTGACATTACAATCATCTTTTTTTTTTAATTCGTATTTTTTTCTTGCCTTTAACTTAGTGAGCCATTAGTGCAGCACCCAATAGTGATATCCCGCGCTTTAGAATCAACTTTCTTTGGACATTTGGAAGCTAGAGTTAGAGCAAAAGTCTTACAAAAAATAAGGATTCATATTCACATTTAAACTTCATTACAGTTAACTGACAAGCCTACACATTGGTTGTCCTACCATATTTAGACCAATAAGAGGCTGTATCTCAGAAATGGCTGTATGCACACTATTGGACCAAAAAATCCAAAACCTTAGGCAGGAGGATTAGTAAGGGACCTCAAAAAAAGTGATGACAGATCAGAGGGACTACTATCTCTACCAAGTGTCTCCCCTCATCGGTCAGTTTTGTGCATACCACTTTATAAGAGTGAACATATGTTGCAAAAATACCAAAATACAGAGAACAAAATACTTCAGTTTATAAGTGTTTCTACAATTCATCTGCTCACTGTTAAGCCTGTGACAGTGTAAACTATGCCAGATTATCTGTGAATACATAAAATTGGCTGACAAATTATAATCATGTTTGGCAATTTTCAAAACAGTAATAAGTGATTTACATAAAGCATTTTCAAGTGCATAATCTCATTTAATGAGCTGAGGATGATATTGCAAGAAAAGATTTTTACAGGTATATGATGCAGTGTTATTTTTAACTGTACAATGCATCACAGGTTGTTCCATTAGGTTTAATAAATAACTTTAATGATGCACTACAGCATGCGGCAGAGTGCAGTATGAAAATGCTGGCGGCATAGCTATCATACTGTGAATAGTTTTTTCTCATTAATGGCACAGTACAACTAGCCTATTGCCTCCTATGAAACGAAGACAACAGATCACAGACTTCTTTAAATTATAATTTTAAGTCATTAAATAATGTCTGCAGGTTACCTTTCACTAGACCCAACAGTGAGCAGTTACAAATATAAAACAAATCAGAACAGACGGAAAAGTCTTAAAAGCACTAGCTGAGTTAATTACAGTTGTGACGTCAGTGCACAATTGCTAACCCACCGGATTCTCAGAGTGACACTGGATGGAAAAATACGTCTACACCATGCATTTCCAACTAATTAGACAAGTTTAATTCCCCTTCACGCCGAGTATGCTAAGGTATTCATGAACAGTGCTGGTGTCCAGCCATGGAGAGAAATGGAAAAGCTGAACACCCATATATCTACAGATTTATGCGAGAAATAATCGAGGATGGGGGGGGGGGGGGTTCAAGGTGACACCCTATGCGAAGAGGGCTAATTCAAAGGATCATTCTCATTTTCCTTACTATAAAAATACCAACAAGTCTACAAGTTAGAAAAAGAGGAGTTTACATGTACAGTCATTTACATCCAAGGCCATGTCATGTAGCTCTGAAGATTACATAGCGAGTGTTTAGGTGCAGGAGTGAGGCCACGCCCTCCAGCTGAGATAGGTCAATCCCTCAACAGTACAGCCATGTCCAAAAACTATAATACATCCAAATATACAGTCCTCATTTCCTCATTCATGACGTGCCAATCACTGGCAACATCTCTGAACTTCCCTGTCCAGGAAAGCGTTGGTTGACTAGCGGTGACCCAATGGGGGCAGAGTTGGCGAAAAAGGAAGTGCCCGCCCATGGCGTTTGGCTGTTCCACGCCGGCAAGCATTCCGCCTTCTCACGCTCGCCACCCCGACTTCCAGCTTGACGGTCAGGACTTCCCCTGGGTTTCCTTCCACATTATGATTATTGCTTTAGGACAGCCATGCGTTAGCAGAATCGGCCCCATCCCTTGCATTTCTAAGGCCTGGGTCATAAGAAAACAGGGCTGACAGATCCCAGCTGCCAACTGGTTTAACGAGGTCCCTTGTATTGATCTAGTGTATGTTATGTTAAATAATTTAACACCCATACTGAGTAAGAAAACAACAGAACAGTGCACCAAGCGCTTTAAATTCATATTAATTACATCCCAGAACAGAGGAGAAAGAGGGACCTTAAGTAGAACCATACAGAATTTACCACTGCTTATTTATATGAAAAAAACATTTTCTGTTAGAGGAGTAGCAGTAAGGAACAGACTGATCAGCTCCAGCCGCACAGTAAATTCGGCAGAGCTGAAAGCCCCAGGCAGTTCCTTTAAAGTCCATCTACATCACACAGAAAGACGCATCAGCTCCCAGACAGATACACCTCCAAGGGCTCCGCGGCCAGTCTGAGTGGCGACGACATAATGCACCACAGGCAGTTCTGGGTGCCACATTAATAAGATGCAGCACTGCAACAGGTGATGCTATCATGGTACCTGTAAATCACCAGCTACCGCATTTTAACAGAAATCAGAGTCTGTGTGATCAAACTAGGAGGACGACAGGCATTTTTTCCCCCCCAAGATGACTTTTTCCTGAATGACTAAAAGTCTTCATGTTTCCAACTGTAAGACTGATTCTGGCGAATGCAAAAGTGAACTGTGCCATCTAGTGGCCATCACTGCTGGGTGTGTGCTAAGTGTGAGGAGAGACAGCCACATGCCTCTTTCGAAGCGTAGTCTCTTCGACTCACTCCGTCACAAGACGACAGCCATGGGGTCAAGAGCCACCTTTCCCAAAGCCGCCAACAGGGGTTACGTATGTACGCGCGCACACACACACACACACACACAGAAACAAAGACAAAAAACACACACAGCACCCAGGATGCTAAGTGGCATCACAGTACATCACCCTCAGGGCAGGGGGAGGGTAACTGCCCCTCACTTGGGTTGCCGGACTTATCAGAACAAAATTTAAACAAAATCAAATGCTGAAGACACACAATGAACTGAATTAGGACGTAACAAAAATCCGCACTTAAAGCCTACTGTAAAAGAAAAGCCAGCTTCTCCAGGTCATGCGTTCTGCCTCACCAGGTCCGCTTCACTCGGACAGCTGCTTCTTACATCCAGCTAGTGCTTCACGCTTTTCAACGATCAGATTCCTCTTTTAGTGTGTTTGAAAGGGTGCGATTGAGCCTCTAATCTGCAACCTGCTGCCTGCGATCAGATTTTGCCAAAAGAGTCTGTATAGTCATAGAACCTTAAGGAGACACGTTAGAGATGGTTAATAAACTGCAAACTGCAGGCCCATCAGGGCATAAGGCGTGTCTATGTGGACTGGACTCCGGTCAGTACCAGAGTAAAGTGCCTTAAAGAGGACTAATGAGTAAAGAGCAAACAAGCGCTCTATACACTGTTAGGGAATTACTCCATTTTAGTCCATTTATCTGGTTAAAAAGTGACACTTGGAATGACTATAGCTGAAACGCTGCACTGTCTCCAAAGGCAAAGTCCTGATGTGCAGCTGAAATTCACGGCTTCTCTTCCTACTGTAACTGTGGAAGGTGAGAAGCAAACTGCACCCAGAGGCATACGTATGGCAGAGAGAGAAAGCAAGCCCAGGTCCCTCCAACCCTGCTGCAGGGAAGTCACAGGAACCAGCACGCACTGGACACACACGCACACACACAGATACAGACACACACACAGGTGTGGTACGACCGATTCCCTCATTACCACCAAGTTCAGAAGTGTGTCTCACACCAGCAGTGATACTTCACTTGATTTGGGTATTCCGATATAACTAATGTGTCAACAGTATTTTCCCTTTCTGTGCAGGATGGAGGCCCAGTGGGACATGGACAGCCCTGCCAGACTAAGGGGACTGTGGCAGGCTGAGGGCAGGATGGCTGTTACTTCACTTCCAGGATGGATGGGTTAGACTCCATGATGGCGACGATGATGCGGTCGATGTAATCCTGCAGTCTATAGTTGATCTCTTCTTGCTTCTGAATAGCCTCCATTAACTTGAGATTGGAAAACAGAAATCAACAGATAAGTGACATTTTTTGGCAAAATTAGGGCTACCAGACAGCTGGGATTCCATAAACCAAAAAAGGATGAGAGGTTGATAGACAGCTGGACACAAAGTGCACATAGTATAATGTCCATAATTATATGGTACACAATCAGTTAGTATTTTAAATGTCACTGTATTTACTGCTAATTAATGATGCAATTGTTTAATACATTTTAAGGGCAGCATGGCAGATCATTGGGTAGTTGGAGGGTCCAATGGCGCCCCCTAGTGCGTGTGTGGGGTATGCATGTTCCCAAGTCCCAGTGTGCAGACACACCAACTTCACATACTATATTCCCACAATGTTTATTTACTTGCTTTCTGCCCAGGGACTCCGGGCTTGTGCCCTGTGTTGTCTTGGCTTCCTGTAGGTGATTGGAGGATGGATGAGTGGGACGGCTAATAAGTGACTCATCTGTGTTTGCCCTCACCTCATCCCTGGACACGGAGTTTATCTCTGCGGCCAGCGACTCTGAGAAGGAGGCAGAGAAGAGGTTCTTGGCCCCCTGGATGCTGAGGTTGATGATCTGCCCGTTGAGCTCGTCATTCTGCTCCTTCAGGCTGCGGTTTTCCTGTGGGGGGGGGGGGGGGGGGTGTGTCTGTTACGTTCAGAAGCTCACAAGAGCGGGTGTTAGGGGGAAGCAAGCCGCTTACCTGCTTGAGCCTGCGTATCTCCTGCTCTAGCTCGGCCTCCCTGGTGCGGCTCTGGTACTCCTGCAGCCCAGCGCTGGGCGAGCGGCCCGTCCTGGCCTCTACCTCCAGCTTGTAGAGCTGCAGGTGTTCCAGCTGCTTGCGCAGGTCCTCGATCAGCTGTGTACGACAGATGGTGCGACTCCTCACACTGGCGTCTGACACACAGGCACGAAGACTCCCGCCTTCCGTCACGTGCAGCGAGGGTGACGGAGTGACGCCTCACCTCCTGCGTGCACTCCTTCTCCTTCTGGTGCTTATGACATTCGTGCGACAGCTTGTCTGACATTTTCCTCCGCGACTCCATCTCCTCACTCAGCCTGTACGCCACGTTCTCCACCTCATCCAGCAGCTTCCTCTTCTCCTGGGGGTGGGATGAGCCGGGGTGAGATGGGAATGAGGTTGGCGTGCCCTTCAAATTAAACTTATTACCCGGCTCGCTGGAATTAAAAAAAACTCTTAATTTATTCTGGTTTAATATACAGTAAGGTAGCAATGGATAACAAGGGCAACAAAGACCTTTAGAAAGATATATTGGGATACCTCAGCAACCAAAAAAAACCTTTGCCTTTGTACCAGAGATCTAAACGTGCTGAATACTGAATCCTGTAAACCAACCAACAGCCAGCAGGGGGCAGCGCTCTCACGTTTTGTCATTAGCTGCTCTTCTGCCTTAGAACCTTCTGGTGTTTCGGCCATCGAATTGTCTTTAAATGACATATACAGCACAGAGATAACCTTGCCTATACCACAGCCACCTTATTACCCACTGTTTAATATTCCTTACAATCCGATAATACTGAAAAGATGAGGAAGTATGGTAAAAGACTGCCATTGCTATTGGCAACCTGGGTGTATCCACTGCACGACACGACTCGAATCCTTGGCAAGTGATCTGATGGTACATACAGTTCCTTCCTCACATAATCAATTCCATGAATCTCTACATTTTCCCAGTAAAGAAAACCATCATATAAAATGCACTGCCGTTGACCACTAGAGACGGAATACGTTACAAAGGAAGCAGCTTTCTGAAGAGCTGCCAAAAGCAGACACTAACAGGTTAACCACGCTTAATGGTAGCGACCTTGTCATGACCTTCAATAATCATCAGCAGAGAAGTTGGTTTCCTATTTTTTGTGCTCATATCATCACTACACCTTTACCGCCTACTCTACTTAGGATCCAGTGCAGCCCCGAGGGCTCTGCAGAGCTACCTGTTTGAAGTCAATTACACAGGTACTGATTTACACACACGTTTTCTGGATCTCACTGTACATGCAGGAGCACGTGACAGAAAGCCCATCTCCTGCAGAAGAGTCGCATGACCAAAAGCAGACCGATTAGAACTTTTACGCTGCAACCCATATGAGGCGAGACAGGAATTAAAGTGCTTTTGTCAACGTAAACACTTCCCCCATAAAACGACTCCCCGAGTTTTAGGAACACTACAGAAATAGGTGTGCCCCCAGGCCTGGTATAGGGGATGCACAGGAGAGCCCCCAGGCCTCACCTCCTCCAGCCGCTCGATGTTGGCGCGGAGGCAGGGAACGCACGATCGCAGCTCACTGTTCTCCTCATCCAGCTGCTGCAGCCTGGAGGGACACAGAGACACCAGCACACCTGCGTGAAAACAGTCCCTCCCTCTCGCACACATACAAGGTGATAGCTGCTTCATAATGGCTGCAGCCGTGAAGCTCCTTAAACACGCCTTGTCTAAGTGAAGTAATGTCACATGAGCATGAGAGATACGCATTCTGATGTGTATTGTTACTGCATTCATAGTAGATACAGATGGCTTTCAGGCATAAATGGTAACAATCCGATAAGGAATGGCCAGTTTTGAGATAATCCACTGGATGGCGGTATCTTCTCATAGAGCACAAGGCTCTTAGAGGCCTCAGACCCAGCAGGGGCTGGAAGCAGCCTGACCGGCCCATCACACAGAAACACGGACCTGGCCTGCAGATTCTCCAGCTCCATGCCCCGCTCCCGTTCCAGCTTGCATATGGCCTCCTTCTGCCGGCGCATTTCCAGCTGCAGTGACTCCTCCGCCCGTGCCTCCTGGTCCTTCAGCTGCTCCTCCAGGGCATTGGCCCTGTGCACCAGCTGCAGGTTCTCCTGCCGCAGGCGTGTGTGTACCTCTATGTTGGCGGTGGAGTCCTTCTCCAGCTCTGAGACCCGCCTCTCTAGGAACAACACCTATGGGGGGGGGGGGGGGGGGGGGGGCA
>JAODJW010000094.1:21118083-21155846 GCA_026777045.1 Hyperopisus bebe
AGACTTAAGCTGATTCCACGAGCATTTCACGTGACGTTTTTAAAGACATTTATTTGATTTACAAAAACACAGGTCACTGTGAACTCAAATTACCTGGGAAGGAAACCCGAAATAACACGCAGCCTGACTATGTAAGTGCTGTCGGTAGTCAGGGAATCTGCTGCTGTGACAGTGTGGGCTGCAAACCTGCTGCATGAGTGTGGGATTGGGCTTGTGTATAAAAAGTCATACTAATTCATTTGGCATCGCTCACAATGAAAACTTTGGAATGACTAAGTGATCTGATAAAAAAAACCACACACATACACAACCCTGAACTTGCTCTTGCTGTCAGTTAGCCCCTACCAAGGTACACTGCAGCACTGGGCTTCCAGTCATTGATTTTTAATAAGCAGAACTTCTGAAGGTGAATTTCGTTACAGGAGTCACCCCAACAGTCCTGTGCATTATCGTGCCAGAAACACACAAAGGAACTTCAAGAGGCTTTTCGGGGAACCCACACCCCTCCTATAGCTGGCAGTGCCAAGGGCCAGCAGAGCGAATGTCCTTCATTGACATGATCCCTACAATGGGCACTGCAGTGTCTGCACTGCGGAGAGGTGGGTCTGCAGCGATGGCGTTCCGGTGCTCTGGGTCTGCCTCCAGCCTTTCAGGTGTGGCTTGCTCCAAAAGTGCTGTCATTTTCTTGGATGGCTTTTTGCTCACTGGACACCTCACTACCACTACCGCAGTGCTCGTCTGCTCTTTGGTACACTGCAAAAACACCAGTTAAGTACAAAGAACACGACTAAACTGGTGAAATTGTATTGGCACATTAGCCTCGAACATATGCCCGGACGGCAAAGCAGATAATGGAACCTCTTTGCTGCATTAGCTTTCCTTTTCTCGAACAGACGGAGCCATTACGCTCCATGCAGTGAGAGCTTTAGCAGTAATGGTGCCTCCCAAGGAGAAGACTTTACGACTCATCCTCGTCCCAAGCTGAGAGCCCGCTGGAAGGATCGAACCCTTCAAATGGGGCACCGTACCGGTGTCTCCATCCTGCACACTGCACCTTTGCATCCATTACAGGACTGGCAAAGCATGACCCATGCAGGGATGCCAAGGACAAGCACTGTTAGAGTTTATTTTGCTTTCGATGTGTGTGTTAGGTAGAGTAAAGCCCAGAAGGTTTTTCCACATCCATGGCTTGCAGAAGTGGTTAAAGAACAAGCCACACGGCCTACCAGAGAGGTCAGGAAGGACTGTGTAAATTTTCCATTGGCCAAAAATTCGATGGCAGGGGGAGAAGCTTAACTGCTTAGTGGAATAAAGGCCACAACTACTTAGTGGAATAAAGGCCACAGACTGACGAGAATCCTGGCTGGAGATCTTCAGGTGATGCCTGATAATATTGTGTTGGGAATTAAGTATTAACCCAGCTGGCAAATCATGGATTCTAATTTTTAACATGCAGGGCAAAGGAGAAAAATTAAGGAAAAGCAGAGAGTGACCAGAGTGCGAAAGGACTGTGACAGTGAGTTCAGCCCCTGCGGGGGGGGGTGGGAGACCAAGGAGTGAAGGAACAAGGGGCACGGTGTCGGACGGGCAGTCAGCAAACTGTGGGACACAAACCTATCCAGGAGGAATGAAGCCAGGGGAGGCTCCCTCATTGATCTCTGTGAAAGCTCTGGTGAGCCATTTGCCAAGGCAAGAGTACCTGTGCTACACGCATTATCACAGCACCTTTGATGCAATTAGCCACCCGCTCCGTTAACACTCCTTTGAGAACCATCGCTGCTGCTCCCATCGTGCATCTCATAACAAAGTGTGTAAAGAGGATCCGTGGGGGAAAGATCACATCTGCCTGAGTGAGTCTAAAGTCTCGAATATTCACATTATCAGCTGCTTAATGAAGCAGCAGGAAAAGACCAGCAATAAGGCAAAACAATTGAGGACCTAACACTGACTTGTCCTTTCTCCATGGGGTAATGCTTATAAGGTCATCTGAATACACAGAGCTTTCAAAACAAGTCTGAATTGGCCAGGGGCTCCACCTATGCACATCTTTTCAGCTGGAATAATCCAATAGTTTAACAAGTTAACAAAAAGTTTACTATAATGATACATAGAAGGGGTCAAATCACTAATTAATGCCTTTTTCTGGAATTATTACATTACTCAAGACACTGAAAATATCCATTGACATGATCCCATAATTACACATCACGTCAGTACAGCTAGACATTCATAGCATGAAGACTGCTCTGCACTGCCCCTGTACTTCAGTACCTAAACCTTAAAGAGTACCTGGGTGAGAGGAGCAGGGTGGAGTTGTGACCCTGGCTTCCTGGGGCACCTTCTCCCTCCATTCCATCGGGGGCTTCCAGGAGAAGCTCTGAGTCGTTGCTTTCCCCGAAGTCCTCAAAGTGTTCTTCCTCCCCGCTAATCACTGTTACCAGGGAGTGGTTGTTCAGTTCTGAGCACAGGGAGAGGCTGAAGAAGACAGGGTTGAATACACAAGTGAAGCTCACCTCTCTAACAAGGCAAAGTCACATGTACACATCTAACCAGGTTTTACCTGTGAAGCTATTAGAATTATTCAGACATAAAATGTGATTGGATGTCCAACTCCCAACAGAATCACAAACAAAATACACTAAAGATATAGATACAACATTAACAAGCTGTTGGCAGTACACAAAGTACATGCTGATCTTTATAGCAGTGCTTTAGTTCTTTAATATTTTTGAAGTGTCTAATATCAACTGCTTGCTTCAGGTCAAGACTTCATATGTCTTAGGGCCAGGAATCCATGTTACATTTATAATGCTTTAGCAATTCTGTTTCATGTTTGTAGCCTTTAAATGCCATTGTTATGCAGAGTCATCCCATTTATTTTAAGCTTCGTCCCACAAAAAGATGTCCTGATATTTTCCCATAGACGTTCTGGGTGGGGATGCCCTCAGGAAGTTTCCTGGGTGCTGAGAACAAACTGTTATACTCGTATTGCTACCCTATATGAATATTTTTTGCAGAAATGCATTTTTTTCCCCACCAAGATGATCTTTGCCAAACTTCAGACACCCAGCAAAAGTCTTTATAATTCTGTAACCATTCCCAAGGCATGGCATACTTTTTCAAAAGTTCAAGGAAACTGCTCTTGATCAGGGTACAATTTACTTCACTACTTCAGTTTTTCCCCACTTCGTTATTTTCTGATGGCAAAAACACATCTTGGGTTCCTATTGATAACAGCCCCTAAGATGCATACCTGATTAGTGTCTCATTGACTGGATCAATTGCGTTTCATATGCTTAGATTCACTGCATCCACTATTAAGATACATTTGAAGATCAGATAGGAGCTTAGTTTAAAATAATGCAAAAATACAAATAATTCCAAAGGGTTCACAAATTTTTTCCAATGTAGGTCATATTAAACCAAATCAACATACAGGCTATGGTATAAGCAGTCATATAGTGTCCAAGCATACAGACTTTCTGTTATACACCTCAGAGACTTGATGCAGCAGCAAAATACCAACAGCATCACCACTGTCAAACCTTTAATGACCTTTTCTAAACCAACAAGCAAAGAACCGCACACGTTTCTTAAGACGTATCTGCAGAAGACCCATTGTCTCAATTCTGGATGATATTTATTGCCAGAGATAAATCATCGAGAAACTAAAAACGGCACTCCAGATACCCATCGACCCTTTGTCATTTAAAAAGGGTTAAAAGATATCACCCTGGTAAATGTTAGACCATTTAGCATACTGGCATGTACATCTCATCTCAGCATGCTAGGTCAATAGTGCACACTGCAATAACATTACCATGTGGATTTGTCATTAGGTCTTGATTATGCTGCATAAATTAACCAGCAGAGGAAACTAAATACAGAACAGAAAGCACGGTTTGGCCAAAGAAACCAAGATGACTGGGCACAGTGATGTCAGAACTGGCAAATTTACTCCTGTTGTTGTTCATGAGTTCTAGAACTATTCTTAATTAGATGAACCCATCTAATTACGATTAAACCTCTTTTTGTGTGAAATACAATAAGTTTCCAAAGTAGACTTAATGAACTGAGAATTTAATTTATCCTTTCCCCTCATTTTGCGATCATGGAGCTTACTGATGCATCAGGCAAACAGTACGATCTCCTAGCCACACAAACGCAAAAACAAGATGGGCAAGAGAGGCATTACACATAAAGAATTAATTCACTCTGAAAATCTGGATGATTTCACCCATTTTGTACTCGGTCGATAAATAAACAAATATATAAAGATTAATTCCAATTTACTTGTAATGCGGATGCTGTACTACTCTACTGTGGTAAAGAGAGGGCTGAGCCAGAAGGCAAAGCTACCGATTTACCAGTTGATCAACGTTCCTACCCTTACCTACGGTCATGAGCTCTGGGTAGTGACTGAAAAAATGAGATCGCGGATACAGGTGGAAAAAATTAGTTTCCTCTGCAGGGTGTTTTGGTTTTAGAGATAGGGGGAGAAGCTCAGACATTTGGGAGGGGCTCAAAGTAAAGCCGCTGCTCCCCTGCATCGATAGGAGCCCATTGAGGTGGTTCAGGAATCTATCTAGGATGCCTCCCGGACAGCTCCCTGGGGAGGCATTTCAGGCATGTCCAGCTAGGAGGTGGCCCCGGGGCAGACCCAGGACGCTGGAGAGATGCTCTCTCTCGGTTGGCCTGGGAACGCCTTGGTATTCCCCTGGAGGAGCTGGAGGAGGTGGCTGATAAGAGGGAGGTCTGGGCATTGCTGCTTAGACTGCTGCCCCCCGCGACCCGACCCCGGATAAGTGGCAGATAATGGATGGAGATTAATTCCAAACCCACAGATAAACACACTGAATTCCAAAAAACAGAATCTTAAAAATATATACAGGGAGGAGTGCAAAATTTATTATCCCTTTACTTTTCTTTACCTATACTTGCATCACCTGATTTTCCTTTACAAAAACATCCTTCTGATCTTCAAATTAATGTAATGGAACTAGTTGTGGGATTGTTCTGCTCACCAATAGGGTTGCATATTCAAATCCCAGAAGGGAAGCCATTGTTCCGTTTTAATACAAAACTAACCTGAACTCGGGCAGTAAATGTCCAGCTCTGCTGCTGGGAAAAGGACAAACCGATGCAATTCTGTGCGAACAGGAGTTACTCTAAATAAATGCATATACTTTTCTGTCTATTCAGCCGGTTTTACTGAACAGAACTTGTGATTCACATGACTTTTTAAACAAACTGATGACCTTGCAAAACAAGTATAATCTTGATTTAAAAGAAATTAAGCAAAAACTTGTTTTGCATGAGAATCTATTAATAATCCCAAACCCTCCAGATATTGTATAAGAAAGCCAGTATGTATGGTGGCCATCAAAACTTCTCTCTCTCCTCTCTCTCCTGTTATCAGAGCTCTTATTAAATGCTGTAAACCCCAAATACCTGACACAACACTGACATTTCTGCAATACAGCTCACTAAATGAGGAAGGAGGCTGACTAAAGAGGTGCCTATTAGCAGCCGAATGTGAAGTTATGGAGCAGCACTGACTTTATGACAGGCAGTGTGCTGGTCAGTCCCAGCAGTGCAGTGGCCGGTGGCTGCATCGCCTTTTCCCAGATGACATCATATCGGCACTCACCCCCAATTCAGACCAGCATCGACGGCCATGTCTGTGGCATGGAGCGCAGATGAGGAGGATGAACGTATTCTCCACTACCTCCCAAATGACCAGTCCTCCACCAGTTCCACTTGATGCCAACTACATACGGATCTGTCCTGCCTGGGACTCCATGCAAATCAGGTCGAGCAGAGGGGGTTAATCAGATTTGCATTTAGGAGGGGAAATGAACAGGAGCTGCTGGGGCCTGATCTGGGAAGCGACCATGACATGGGCAGGGAGATGCAATCCTGCTTATAGTCCCAGGAACAAGGAAACATGCACAGCAGCCGCATATTCCAAAACAGGAGGGATGAATTGTAGAACCAAGGTGAAAAAAATAAACTAATTTAATATACAGGCACTGCTTGAATCTAATCTGTTACTGTCCAGTTAACGCGAAAGGCTGACTATGGAGAACATGTCACCATACATGACTGGGAATGAACTGATACCAAAAACCACCTCTTGTTTCACCACCTCCCTACTCTTTGAATTGGGAGTGTAGTTGATTCAACTTCTCAGGTTTCTTTAAGCCACGAGGGTTCAGTGAGATATTTCTGCTCCTGTGAGGTACATAGTGGCAGATGAAGCATATCAACATGACAGAGGAAAGTTAAATGTTAGCATTTTGTTTCTTTAAGTCCCACAAGAGCTGAATATTGTGGGGGGGATGACCTGTCATGATCTTGCTAAGCGTGGCGCGATGAGTCCTGCTGACTTCAGTCAGAGGAGAGGAAGAGCGAGAAAGCGAAGCGTGGGGGGGCTGGCCGGGATTCGACCGGTATGCTGTAAATAAGCCAGGAAAAAGCGCTAACTCCACACTTCCTGCAATTCAAGGCCGCCTGAGCAGGCAGGAAATAAAAACATCTCCAGTGGTCAGAGCTAATCCGTCACTCTGCCCGGCCCGCTGACTACACTGTCAGCTGATAAGCTCGTCACCCTCCTCGAATTCCCATCCTCCCCTGGTCATGGCATTTACAGAGAGCGCAGCGATTGGACGGGAGGGAGATACCACTAGCCCATGGACCCTGAAAACATCCATCACCCAAGAAAAAACTTCAAAGGTCCCAATCAGGTGCTGAAAATTCATTTCCTCCTACGTGTCTGGGACTCTTTACAAAAGGCATCTGGCAGGAGACAGCTTAGTGTCTATTAATCTCATGCCATAAAGGATGGGCAGACTTGCAATCCCACTCTTTCAGTTCCATCAGTTGGTAAATGTTATAAGCACTTCAGTGAGACAGAGACTTCACTTTCCACACATCTCATTTCTGTCCGCTTTCCATAACTGTTTAATCAAAGCAGCAATAACTGGACCATGTCCCAGAAAACACATGGCATTAAGTAACGTACACTCTGGATGAGATGCCAGTTCACTCAAACACACATTTATACCCAGGCACCCACCCACAACCAACCAGACAGGAATCACCCCACAGCCCTGGGGATAAGGCCAAAAATGAGTACATATAATACTTACAGGTGTTGAACTGCATAAACTCGTTATAACAACCAACAGTGACATCTCATGACAAAAAAAGAAAATATCCAAACAAACCTTGATGGTCAGGTATAAATAACAGTCAAAATATCATTTTTAGATGTCTTTTCAATATTTTCAACATTCCTGTTTAAGCGCATAGATTGTACAAAAGTAAAATCCATCCATCCTCCAATACTACATGACAAAACTGAACCACCACTGAACTACAACAGAGGGAAATAAGTAGAGTTTAGTCATTTGCTGAACAGCATTTCTGCAGTGCAAAGCCAACCCCAAGCCACCTCAAAGCAAAGTGCTCAAGGACACGAGTGCATGGTCTGCTGCTGTTCTTTCCCGGAAACGAGGAGGCAGAAAAACAATGTTAATCACCAGCGAGTAATATTACTGAAAGATTGGCAGCTGGGCTTTAAATTCCACGTGTCAGAAACACTTCAGACACTAATACAAGATCCTACACAATTAAGAGTGGGACTTTAGAATGTCGTTAGCTTCTCTTCGCACAATCTTATCTGAAGTCTCATAAAAGGCAAGCACAGAAAGTCAGCTGATAGGGTCCCCAGGGGACAGCTGGCACATGCTTACCTATGAAACACCTCCACCACATGCAGTCAAAGTACCCGTGCACTCCAGTTCTGGTGCCTCATTGCGGCATTGGGGCAATTAGCCCTTCAATTCCCACTGACAGTTCAATGCGTCAATGATTAAGCTGAGCCACTCTGACACACAGTGAGCCAAAGGGATCCCATGTATAAAATTATAGCATTTCATAAGGTTCCTCCCGTGGGTTTGCTGCCCCCACTTGCTGTAAACACAGCTGTGTGGGATGGTACATCACCACGGTGGAGGCGCAGGGACAAGAGAAGCAGTCATCTTCAAACAAATAACCAAACCATACAAAACAAATCATGAAAAAAGGATTCGAAGACCAGCTGCAGTAGGATTTTAATAACCTGAATTTATCTGTCCTAAAAATGAAGGAAGTGTCCGCCTAATAATGAGAATGGAAGCGCAGGCTCAAGGCGATTCCATTTGTAATGACACAGCACCTGCTGCCTAATACACAGTTTTAAGGAGAAGTAGTAAATACAACTAAAAAAATATTACAGGTTACAAAACACATTTATTTGAATTAGCCAGATAGAATATTACTAGACTGAGATGAAAAGACAAAACTAATCTCAGTGTATTGACATAAAGCCTTATACAAAGACACAGTAGTGTGCTTTTTCCATAAAGCTCAGAGCATCTGGGAAATAAAAAAAGTCAGGATTCCCAGTGACCACTGCGCTGGGGTGGGGCACCAACCTGTTCCCAGCATCCTCGGGGTCGTGCAGTGCAGCGTCTATGGCGCTGTCCGTCTCCACCTCCTCGTGCAGCTCCGGGTGCACCAGCGTGCCCGTGTCCTCATCTGTGAACGTCTCACACTCGCTGTACGTGCTCTCCGAGCCCAGGTAGGCGCTGTCCGTCACCTCATTCTGCTGCACGAGTTAAGGGTTCAGGCATGGGGGGTGGGGTGGGGTTAAATAAATAAATAAATAAATAAATAAATAAATAAATAAAAACACAAATAACAACAAACAAACACACAGCAGGATTAAGCACGCTGATGAAATACTACATTACTCTCCCAGGACCCGGCCGTCTTCAGATGACTGCCCCGCTGATTGGAGGCTCAGCCCACCAGTCCGCTAGCTGGACAGATTTTACAGCTATGTGACCTTGTGTAAAAAACATGCCATTAAACTGCCCTTAAGGAAATGGGTTTATTTGTTCCGCCACTTATGCTAAATGTGCACATTTCAGCAGTGATTAGAGGCTGGTTTACCCCGGTGATTCACACTGATAGCACGCACGGACACTCTGCTCTGCCTGGGGAACACGTTATACCATCGACATCAAAGCTGTGTATGGGAAAGTAATTAAATAACAGTGCGACAAGCAGCTTAGTCAGCAACTACAGCAACACTCTACAGCTATGCTGAAGGAGGAGGAGCCACTTCTGTCCCTATTCTGGGTAAAGCGTGTGCTGTTGTGCGACAGTCACCGGCTTGGAAACGCTGCGCTCTAAACGGGCAGCTGTGGGCTGACAGAGCCTCTATCTGCTGGGAGCCCCCGGCACCGCTCCATTATGTGGGGGTCAGTGACAGGAAGACCCGATCAGAGGAAACCCAATCATTTACCCCCGTCGCCGCCCAGGCTTCCCCTCAGAGCCCAAACTCGTACCCCTGTCTGCCAGTCTCAGAGAGGGAAAAGTCCATAGTGCGGGAGGCGGGAGGGACGGGGCGGCAGCGTCATGGCAGGGAGGGGCCTGACACCGGCCAGGGCTACCCCCACCGATCTTACCCACGTGGGGAAAAGTGCTCAAAGTGCCCTTTAAGAGCCAGAGCAGCACCCGAGAACTCACAGTGCCAGCCTAGATCTCAATTAATGCTGTGCTCACAAGCAGATAGACTAAGCTGGAAAACACACATTTACATTTAACATGTAAAGGCGTCTGATTTATTATGCAGCTGCAGCCACACTTACAAATATCATGAATTACAGAAAATGGAGCCACTTTTCAGCTGAACTAAACTGAAACCTTCCATATTCTCCAGCTACAAGTAGCAACCAAGTCATCGTGTCCAAGTTTCTAACAATGATGTTCATGACGTGAAGAGTTTAAAATAATCATGACAAATTAAAAAAAGAAAAAGAAACACCAAATATACACTAAGCAAGAATATGCATGGAACGCGACGAAGCCTACGTGTCACAGAAAGCCACACTCAAAAGGCAGCCAGTGCGTAGTATAGTGAATAAGTGACCCTAAGCCTAAACGCCTCATTACTACACTCACTAGGATATCACAGAACTGTGAAACACCTAAAGGGGACTGGGGAGCGAGTGCTCCTCAGAGGAGAGACTGATGTTCGACACAAGGAGCTGCTGTTTGGACTGGGCACGTCACGTCCAGGTCTCACTGAGGCAAACAAACATAGGACGCTCTGGTAAAAGCCGTGGACTGCAAAACAAACATGGAACTGCAGAATATTTAGTTCTTGGAGCTGCTGCATTGTGAGCGGGGTGGGGGGGAGGGAGCTGGTTCGTGGGGATGAATGAGGCAGTATTCAAAGCCAACAATGGCAGTTCTGTACCTGAGAAGGCGGTCATGCAGAGACCCTAAAGGGGAGGGCCGGGTGGACAAGGCTGGGGATCAGAGGTTAGGGAAGAACATTTTCAACAGGTCCTCCACCCAGCTACCTCACTCAGAGTGTTTGCAAAGCAAACAGAGCAGCATAACAGAGTCAGTGAGGTGGATTTATAGAGATGGGGGGGGGCAGCTATGCACAGGTGGGGCAGGCCGGCTGAGCCAGGCAGCTCCTTAATGCCTATTCCCGTCTGTCAAGTGAAATAAACTGCGCTCTAATGGAAAATCCATGTGCATGAACAGCACCAACCCCCTTACATGAGTGTCCCTTATCAACAGGGATTATATTACCCCCACTGAAATGTCCAATGGAAAAGGACCCATATGACATAAAAGGACATCACGATCACCTATGGACCACGTCCAGCCTATTTCACTAAGAAATGAAGCAAAGATGTTATGGGGCCATCTGAGGTTCCCTTACACACTGATTGCTCATTTCCTTTAACAATATACATACAAATAATGTACATAACACATATATATGGTTTTATATGGGGTGGTGTATGGTTCAGGAAGTTGGGCCCTTGGGCATGGCCCTTAATCTCTAGGGGTTGCTCTAGGGGTGCTGGACCTGGCTGACCCCCAGACTTGTTCTTACTTATACATGTGTCTGTGTGTCTCCAGGAAAGGGATGGTTGAAAAAACAACTTACACATGGGGATGAAAAAAGCACAACTGTACTGCACTACACTACGCTATACTATCCTCTGCTTAGCATAATTTTTCCAATTTTTACAAGCTGATGTTCACAGAGTCCTTAATGCCATTAAAGGCCCGACCAGTAGAGGGTGCTGTAGCATTCATCAGCCGTCAGATAACAGCACAGTGGCACAATTTTGTGGGCAGTGTGACTGACAGCGTGGCTGACAGCTGTGAAAGACTGCAGCTGACCAGCATTAAAGAGTGCTAAAGAAAGTTAAAAGCTGAAACATGCTAAACTCCTCTAAAGAATTAAACCTTTGTCATGGGACACGAAGCTTGATGCGAGAAGGAAAGTCAGAAAATGCAGTCTTATCCAGGTTAAACACTGATAGCTGTTAGCAAAAGTAAGGCAAATGCACAAAAATAAACACAAACCAAACACTGATGTGTCACAAACTAAGAATCAGTACAGCAAACAACAGAACAGTGGAGTGGAAACAGGAGGACAGAGGAATAACTCAACGGCAATACTGGTCTGTGCAATAGCCCTGTAATTTATTACACTAGTAATACAAATATGTATATACTGCTTTATATTATATATGTGTATTCATTTTTTTTTTTTTTCTTTTTTACTTTTGTAACTGTAATGTGTGATGTGCACTGCTGCTGGAACTAAATTTCCCGGAGGAACCTTCCCGAGGGATTAATAAAGTTCTATCTATCTAACAACATTTTCGGATTGGCTATTATAGTCTCGTGTCTTAGCAGAAACTTCTATGCAGAGGAACCTTGTGCTATTTAGGTAATGTTCCCAAGTGAGGTGCACAGTGACAGAGAGCTGAAGGCGAGGCCTCGGCCCTGTACTGCTCTCGCAGTTGTTCACCTCGAAGGCGGTGCCGTCGTCATACTCCTCCGAGCATCCCCTGCTCTCCTCTTCATGGCTGAAGGCCACAGTGTACAGTGGGGCCTCCGAACCTGTGGAGGGCGCAGGGACAGAAGTGAGACAGACTGTCAGACGGAGCCCGGGACAGACGGAGCACACACACACACAGTTCAATAATGGCTCAGGAACCAAACAACTAAACTACTTCACGTTCATTCTGGGATAAGTCTGGTCTTTCTTACAATGGAAGTTCTTCATGCTGTATGTGACCAAAACAAGCACAAGACTGATACAGGGATGGTACATGGGAGAGCAGCATGTTGTGTAATATCACAGACACCTGTTCTGGTAAGGATTCCTGCAGCGTGCCGGTGTGGTCTCTGCATTAGTGGGCACTGTGAACAAACTGCTGGAGCTTAGAGCCCATCACTGGCCACCATGTCTCACCAGCATTAAGCCACTGCCTACTCACCAGCATTTTTTTTAAATGGTAAAACATTCAGGGTAGTGACGGGGACACAGTGTCACCTAGTGCTGCATGGGATACTAGTACTGAACAAGTACTGTGATACTGCATTTTTGAAAGATGTTCGGTATTACATTTCTTTAGTGCCGGTACTAATTACACTATTATAGACATCGGTAACGCTATATTCCCAAGCAAATCCAACTATGTCAGGCTACTTTAACATCAAACTACCATCAGTACCTACAGGTTATTATGCTATGTTTTTAACAGTCAAATAATTAAGCTCAATGTGCTGCACGGGAAGCAACCAAACTGATCCCCCTCGACCCAAGTAGCCCAAATACTCTTGCACGTTACGGTCGGCTCTTATTTTGTTTGTTGAATGTTTCAATTTTGTGATCTTTTGATTTCTATGCTTAGTCCTTAATATTCTGTAATCATTAAAAGTGTTTCTGATTTCAGCCGTGTTTAAATTTCAGTGATATGTCTCACTGACATAAGTGCATAATTTACCATGAATAATACTTAACGGTTTTTTATACATTGGTATCGCTGCAGTACTGGTATCGTGACACTTGATGTAGTATCGGTATCAAGGCCATAATTGTGGTATTGTGACAACACTAGTGTCACCAGCTGGTTACAAGGTGATATTATTAACATCCACTGCCCCAAAGGTTTATTATGCAACCATTTTATCATCCCAAGAAACAAACACTGTCCAGCCATCTGAATACTGCTTACGTAAAAATGAAAAAGTGATACCGATTATGAAATGCAGGAGTGCCACGGGCAGGCTCATTTATTAGAAAAAAGAATATTTCTCATGAGACCTCTGACAAGTGTGGTATTTTAACAGCATTGTGCCCCATATTGTGCCATTATGTATCAAGTGAACTTCTAACATTCATTAGTGTTTCGTTTGCACGTGACACAGTGCAGGCCAAGTACTGTGACTGACCAGAAAAGGATGTGAAACTCCCAACATTAAAGCTCACCATTCACAAGGTTCTTGTCTGTTACTCAACACACCCAAAGCTAAGGCCTACCCAAAAACAACCACTGGCTTCAACTTGAGCCTAACACACACATTCTGAGGCAGCTGAAGGAAAGGAAAACAACTTCAGAAGGCCGATTCAGTTAAAACGAGTAACGGAAGGAAAACAGCGTTTATGTTAGGTTTCCATGAGATGTTCTCCCAACTTTCCGAGCACTGCTGAGCTGACACACCAGAATTCTGGCATTGGACTGTGAAGATCCTTGGATGGTAGAGTAGCATTCTGACATCTTCACACCAGCGGAAGGAGAACCTTCTAGAAAAATATTCTACGCAATCAACACTGCCCGCCTCCAGATCAAACACCATAGACAAATGAGACAAATTTTATTTGTCATCATAACTGCATGTAGAGGATCTTGGCACATTCACCTTGTGTTCACAGAATCCTCATTCCATTCAGGAGGCAGCAGCTAAGCCCTGAGTGGGCGGTAAACGTGCACTTACCCAGTCTGACCAAACAGTCAGCAGTGAGAGAACAGACCAGGATTTTATGAAGGAGCCCACGGTAGTCAGGAATTCTGGATGCATGCAAGCTGCTTGCGGACAAAGCCAGGAGAGATCCAAGTCAACAGAGCACTGAAGTCTTCAAAGAGGCCAAAGCCATAAAGACAAAAGGCAGGCCATCAAAAAGACGAGGCCTGAAAAATGTGCCTTTCTGGAGTGTTTCTGGAGGCCTGGGGGGAGGGGTTCATTACCCAAGTGTCTCCACCCTCCCACACCTCTTTGCCCCTTTCAAACTACAGCAGAGTAAAACGAAAACATGGTTCCCTCTATGGTGACTCCGCAGGGAGTCAACGTGTCAAGATGAGTCAGCAGAGGTTACAGATGGAGTAAGATGCGTTCCATTTGCCTTTGGATCAGAGTTTCGGTTGCCAAGATCACGTCACATCCACTAAAATTTGGGGAAAACTAAGTCAGATGCACTCCATTTGCCACAGAAGTAGCAATACCATGGACCCATATCAAAAAGCAAGATTTTTTGCTTAGCCGGACAACTTGTTGGATTTAAGGTACCTCAGTTTAAGTTAGCCCGATCTACCTTAAATCCGATTAATCATGAAATCCAATTCTAGCCCGGTTAATTGTTAGCCATTGTTAGCAATATCAGTTGATAACATATTACGCGCAGTACTTTACGTATAAAATTCCAGAGCAACACCTCCACAGATAAGTTAGACCGTATAGTGTGTGCAACCCATATAATGAGCCACAAATGAGAAGTAGTGCTTAAACAGTATAAAACTACAACTTTCCTTTCTGTTGATAAAGGGCACAGCCATCTTGGATTCTGAACTCAGGATCCTCTGTGCTGCTCCGAGAAATTTCTCAGATCTTCGAGAAACGGGAGCGCACGTCATCACTTCCGGCTTCAAAACTCAGAATCCGACTTGGAATCTGAGTTCCGAGGGCAAATGGAACGCAACAATATTCAAACCAAGAAAGTTTTTAAGGCAAAAACACAGTTGTGTTGGTGTTCCTATTTCTGTAAGGACAGATACTGTAGTGAACCTAATGGTGTTTAATGCTACTGCCTGCTTTACACATTTGACCAAAGGGATGTGCAGTATTATAGCCAACATTTCGGAAAGGATGTTTCAGCTCAGAGACAAGGGTTTCCCCTCAAGCAGACAAACCCTTTGCACCTTTTAATAACTGAAACTGTAGGCTGGCATAGTGAGTTGGTGCATTATTCAGGGAAACCCAAGCATCCTTCCCTCTGAGAAAGAACTGTGGGGTACTGATGGTCCTGAGACTGTGACTCATACGAACCGGTGCATTACTAATTCAGCTGAAACTGTAACCCAGGACACACAGAAGGGTCCACTGGGAGTGTGACCCTCACTTCAGACTGTAGGTGCAATACAGATGGGGCTAGAGGGTGGGCCCACTGCCAAATTAGCGCATGCAGTCTGATACCGGCCTGCAGCAATGAAACAATCAAGGTCAGCACTTTGATCATAACTGCTAATGTACAGTTTCCATGACGGCTCATTACGTTTTACTGTAATCTCAGTCCAAATGGTCAGTTTTGTGCCAAGGGCAAAAACAGCGGCTTGTAATTCAGAAATGAAACTGCATGTTTAAGACCCAAAAGAACCCCAGTACACTTGCCCCAGAGCCCAAAAACATAATTAACCAGCTACCAAATATGATGTTCATGATTCTCTTTTTATGGCTGAACACCATTATCTGATGGTCAGTCATGACCAAGCAGTGTGTGTCCTCATTCTGGGATTAACCCTCTGGGGACGATGGCATTGTCAGCTATGTCGCGTATCTTTCTTGTGTATTTCAGTTCATAACTCGCTGAAATCTTATTGTGTAAACATGAAAAAAAAAAAAACGCTGACTAAATCCGTAATCTGTCTTTTCAAAATGTCCATTGTCGGAAGTATTAAAGCTTTTTAAAATTAGGTTAAATAGGTGAAAAAAAAATTCCACGTCACCTTTCTTTGTTTTACCTGCATCGGGGGCGTGTAGTACCGCACTCACGTGAAGATCGATATTCGCATTCTAAATAGCTGCAATACCGCATATTGAAATCGCATTTGCATGCATATGTTCCAAACTGCATTTTGCAATGTCTTCCTTTGACGTCAAATTACAAACTTAACATAAATCTGACATATTTACAAAGTACACTAAGATTAAGACGAGTTTAATGCCAAAACAAATATATAAGAAATTGTTTGCCATGAATTAAGTTTATGATATTGAATGAAATGCGTGACCATGCCCCAGTCAGTGAAAGTGTGTTCGCTATCCCCAGATGCCAGAGGGTTAAACACAGAACATGGTCATTTGTATCAAGTCTGAACCAATATTACAAACAACTTCACCATCCACGCATGTTCATACCACTCCTAAAGCACTGCGTGGAGACCAAACGATGACTGAAGTGCAACAACATATTTCCTCTATAGTGATTAGGAAAAAAAAGAAAAACATATTCCAAACCAATTCCAGACCAATTTGTAAGCAATCTCGGTCCTTTGCTAAATAAATTCTGAACAAAGCATTGAACAGTGCTGCAGTGAAAATTAAAGGACACACTACAGAAAACTTACATTCCCCTCCATTGCTGATGGCTGAGATCCCTCGGTAGAAATCCTCAAAGCTGATAACACCCAAACCACTGGGGTCCAGGAATCGTGTAAGGTCTTTTACCTGTAAGAAAAGGTTAAACCATTTTAAATCCAGTGTTTACAAAAAAACTACATAAAACTATAAAAAGGCTGGAATAAAGACTGATAAGACTATAACCTGCAATCTTTCAATCACAAACAATAATGACTGAACATTAGAACTTCATGCCTCTTGCAGCATAAGGCAGTACAAGTAAAAAATGTTTGATTGCATAGGTGAGACGCAAGAGGCAAATTGTTGTACAAACTTATGATTAATTCATATGAAGTTCCTTTTCCAGAAGAAAAATATTAAATAATGTAAATAACATAAAAGTACCGAGATCAAAAAAGGGAAAAAGCATTTTGTGATGTCAGTTCAACAATACAGGTCTAGTTTTCTTAATGCTACTTGTCAGATCAGTGTGGTGGTGCATCATATTACAGGAGCTCAAACTCAAAGTGCCGCTATACATTGAAGCTATGATTCAGTTCTTCATATGCAACGTGGGCACAAGGTTTTCAAAATGCACACAAATGGCACAATGCCTTGGGTCCAGACTGTGCCAAAACTGCTCTGCCCTCTTATGGTTGTCATGGAAACACAAGGAACATACTGGGAGGAATTTCACCCTGAGTGATTTATATACTCTATTCAGGTGACCCTGGAACCCCTCCTCACGATACCACTATCCCCAGCAGGAGTGGGGACATTAAGGGACGCTCCCACTGGCATCTCACACTTTGTTTTCCAGCAGCACTATTAAAAAGTCCTTGGACTGTTACACCTACTGTTGTGTTTAAAATGGCTAATGAAATGTACTCTTGTTCATCGCTATCCTAACAAACAAAAAGGCAATGCTGAACTCTTTTTCCTTTGTATCTTTCCCTCTGCATTACTTCCAGACAAGATTCACTGAGGTGTAAATATCAAGGAAGGTCAACAAGACTTAAAAAGAACTATTTATTATGGGATCTGAAAGTTTTCCTGCTTCATCATTGCCACTTGAAGTATACTCTCTAATTCCACAGGATTACCTTCCATACTCTTTTCGCGGCTCACTATCAAATATCAAGTGACACTCATACGATACAAAATACAATCAACTACTCAGTTTCTCAGTAACCATAGGAGTAGTAGCCTAGCAACGAGCACACAGGTATCTTGGGAAATGGTCATTGAGCTACTGAGGCTAAGCGAGGAGAAGCTTTGTTGTTGAAAGCAGAAGATTACTTCCAGAGACAAAGGGTCATAAAATAAAACGAATTGTTACACCACACAATGAAACAGGCTTTAATGTTATGAATCATAGAATGTTTACAAAAAATAACTGCTATCTAGCAATCTATTGTAAATAATCTGCTTAGTGAAAATGAGCTCCAGTCTTATGATAAGAAGCTAATATTCCTCAACAGCTTTCAAGAAGAGATTTATCCCCCTACGGGGTCCTTTACTGAAGATCGGAGACTAATGTTACCTACCCTATTAAACACAACTGACTTTGCCAGAATCATAATGCAAGTTATTCATCCAAAAGGTGGGAAGAGGATGTAGACTCAAGCTGTTATCCTACATTAAAAATTAATTTTTTTCTCTATAACTGGAGACTTAAACAGCTAATGAATATCAATGAAGTAGCGAAAAAAAAAAACTGTTCATTAATTCATATTGCATGTTTTTGTTCTGCAGTGTCTTCTATAATTTCAAGTGAGGAGCTTCTTTTGACTGCTACACTGCTTTTAATAGCAGAAGCCTCAGGGATAATAACTAATTAATGTAGCTTTCTGGAGTCCCATAAAAAAAAATCAAGGTCCTACAAAACAACAGTCAAACGAACACATATATAATAAAAGTACACACAGGGGGTGTAAATCACAGCTTTCCTCGCGATACGATACAATATCGATTCCTTATACCAATGGTTTGATTTTTTTTGATACCTCAGAAATTCCCATGATACGATGCGATCCGATCCAGTTTGATACTGGGGATAGTAGTCTAAATGAAATTTCACACAATGCTTTACATTTCAATGAATTAAAAAAGGCAAATATAATTAGCATTTTATCATTTTATTGGGAACATTAAATACAATCTAGTGTAGTCAAGTATGTTCCATAAATCAAGCAAAATAAAGTGCAATAAGGTAAAATAAAACCTTTGGATTGATATAGAATAACATGGTGACTGATTTTTTATTTTGAATAGTCTTCTCTAGACAAATACAAAATTGAAGCAAAAAAGTATGCCCATAACTGTCATGACCTGCTCGTATGACCCTCTCGTGTGCTACGCCCCTCATTAACTTCGCATGCAATCCCGATTGTTCCCAGCTGTTTCTTATTGTCTCGTCTAGTCCTGTGTATTTAAGTCCACGTCAGAGTCTGTTGCCCAGATCTGTCATTGAAGTTTTCCCCGTTTTGTCTGCTATGGTTGCAATAAACCACCCCCTGTTTGTTGTATTTCCGTCTGCCTGACCCTGATTCCTCATTCCCTGCTCGCTCGCCGTACGCCGGGATACAACAATAACAAGTAAAATAAAGTGCAATAAAGTCAAATAAACATTGCATGGACAGACATGTAGAATGAGGAAGATCAACATGACTGACTTCTGCAGTGAAACAAGTATGTCAGTATTCTTCTTTGAGTGTTTTTTTTTTTTTAAAAGAAAAATTAAATGGTCAACGTGTTCAGGAGATTGCGTGCTCTGAGCATAGCGTCCTATGTCACCTGCCGTACTAAACACACACTCTGAAGGTACGCTAGCTTGTGAGTTACTTATAAATGACCAAGTCAGAATAATCTACCTGCCATAAAAATGCATAACATTTATGTATACAAATATTGAATATTATTATAATTATTATTATTATTATTAATAATAATTTCCCTTTGGGATGAATAAAGTATTTTTGAATTGAACTGGGATTTTAGTTCCTTCACCTTTATCTTTCTCAGCTCGCTTTTCGGAGTGAAGTTAATGTCATAATTTTTATGAACAGTCCGAAGACGCCGCTCCACATTTCCCTTCTTTGGAATAGCAACGGTAGACTGACAGATGAGGCAAACACACTTCAAATATTACATGGTGAAAAACAGTCCTCCCCCCATTCTGTATGGAAGTGGTAGGTTTTTGGCTTCTTACTTGGTCCAGCTCCCCCATTCATTTTTACGCCCTTTCTTAAGGTTATTAGAAATAAATTGGAGGCTAACTAGGCGACTCGGTAGCTTGCAGCAGCTGGCGCAGTTGAACGCCTCATCTATTTATTATGCCATACGATCTACCCACACTACCTTTGCGATTGACCAGTAGATTGCGATCGACGTATTGGGCCCCCTTGGTGTAGACCATGTATACGTCGGAGTGGATCATGAAAACAATACTGGAACAGGCGAGAAAATAAAAACGCATGTATCGATATTTATGCGGTCACATCGATGCATCGGATTGTTTGTATTGAATCGATATATCGATACAAATCGATGTATTGTTACACCCCTAGTACACATACACACACACCTCTCTACTGGAACACATAAGGCAAACAGCAATGCAGGTATTTTCTATTTACTGAAGATTTACTGGTTAATTTCTATTTACTGGTTAATTTGCTACATCACAACATATCCAACACAGGAACAGACAAACTTCACCAATGAGATGCAGTATTTTCCAGTTATTAAAGTTAAAACACCAAAATATATAAATCTTGCACAGGTATGTATTTAAAGTAACACAGCAGCAATCAAAATCATTAAAATCAGTATACACAAGGAACTGACCATTAAAACTGCATACATTTCAAAGTGAATTTTAATTGAAGCTGAAGTATCTAAAAAGTGATAAGTATAAAATTGATATTTCAATAAAGTATGACAGGCCACTCAACAAAACAACGCTGAGCTGGGAATGATGACATACCAGATATTTCAGGGTATTCTGACTACAAAGATATTTTTAACAACACTTACAAAAAAGTATGAAAAACAAAGAATATGAACCACAGGGGAACAAGGATCCTCAAAATGCCTTCAGCAGTTCACACCTGGCTGCTAATACTGATGCCACTTTTGAAAGCTCAACAAAAGTAAGACTGTAGGTAAGAGGTGCTTTACAGTGGAGGGAAAAAAATCATATCTAGAGGCCACTAGACCCATACAACTGATTGCAAGACTGTATCAGACAGATTAACATACCCTGTGGTGAAAGGGTGAACCTTAAATCAGTTTGAAGCCAAGCGATCTCATGGTGAATGACCAGTCAAAACAAAGGTACAGACAGTGCCTGATAACAAACAAGACCTGTTCTGGAAGTCTGCTTCAAAGTCAAATTTGTAGGCAAGTCGGAACTATAAATCAGTACATAATAATATTACAGTAATAAATGTTACATACAGTACTGTACTGTATCTTGAGCCAATGAATCGCTGAAGCTACATGATATTTTCACAAGCGTCACAAATTAGTGTGCATGTTCGTTAATTCGAATCATTGTATTTAATTTTTTTTTCCCATACAGCAGGCAGTATGGCAGTCCATAACGATGAGTTGTCCATAAGTCAGATGTTCTTTACCCTGGGACTGCCTGTCATCAGTTTGAGGAGGGATTAATGTGTTCATCCCCAAGTGTGCTGACTTCATACAACTATTCAGAGATGATATGATTTAATGTGTCTGATGCAGACCGTGATCATCCTAAATAAGCTGCAAAATAAATTAAGCATTTGTTCTGAAGTAAACACAGCTGAAAAACACTAAAATTCCTGTACAATTGTAGTCTTTGAATCACAGGAATTATAGGAACACCAGATGCAGTGAGCCAGCGCTGAAATCAGCAAGATCAATAATCGGCAGAAGCAGCAGCTGCCGAGTGCAAGATGATCCTTGCAGTGCAGCGCAGAGTCATTCAGTGTTCAGGCCTAGCGATTAATACATCAAAGTGAATCCAACAAACAAACGGGCTGCCCATGAGAAACATTACTACTGCAGGCTTTCACAAACTGACAAGCTACATCAAAAAGATACTGCACTGCACCTCAAGCGGAAAAACACTAGGGGAACAAGTCAGTCTTATGAAATGCCGCAACTGAGTGCAGAGGAACACTACTTACAGAATTTCTCTGACAAGGGAGCTCCATTTCCAAATTTGGTATTTTCATCATAACCCCTGTGAAAAATTACATAGCCTACAGGTCGTACAGATTATACTGCATCACACAAGTGCATTGCAGGTGTCACACACTGACTGTCTCTGATCAAAAGGAAGTGACAGGGGAACAATACCATCCTTTGGCCCTATGCCTCACCCCCTCACCTCCTCCACACACCCTCCTCCCACAGTCAACAACAGTTTAGAGAGCGACAAAAACTCTGAACAGAATTTCCAAGGGGAAACCTGAGCAGGTCATGTAACAGGCCTTGTTAGTAAATGATTAAAAAGGACACACTGTGTTTTAAGTGCTAGTTAGCTATTCCTCTGTTAATTCAGTGTCTTTAGAGTTAGGACAATCAAACTGAACAGAAATAGCTGGGCTACATCATCATCTACAGCAAGGCATATTTCAAAAGCATTGCCGTTTAATTTAAATGATGCCTTGCTGTGAAAATGACATTACAGCTATTAAAAATTAGGATCATTATCTACCAGAAGGTATTCTGCATATTTTGTGTTTGGAAATGAACATTTCATGGTGATTGCTTTGAAAGTATGCAGGTTGACTGCCGTAGCCCATCACCGGCAGACTAATGTTACAGGAAACAGGTTTATTTTCATCACACCTCAGGTGGGGGGGAAGGGGGGTGTGAACCCATGATGCCTCTGCTCTGAAGACCGTAGTGTACATAACACTGACCACAAGCTTCCGAGAAGACGAAAGCGACCTTCCAGTCAGTAGTGTTTTTAACACAAACCTTCCAGCTATGGGGGGCTGTAGCAGGTGGGTCACGGGCAGGTACTAAGCAACACAAGGCCACATCTGGTTTGACATTTTATTATCACAAATGTCCTTGACCGCAATCTCAGCCCACAAAAGGCAGAGGTCTGAAAGTAATGCTGCTTTCCATTTGAAGTTGGAAGTCAGAATTTCCGAGCTCCTAATTGGAAATTTCAACTGGAACGCTTCCTGAAGTTAGAGAAACCTCTACAACCCCAACCTGAGAATTCAAGACAACTGCATACTTCATCAACAGACATGTTGGCCAACCTTATCCAGAAAGCTCTGGGTATGTGGTTGTTTACCGCAACTCCCTAATTAGATTGCTAATTAGAGGAATGATTGGCTGAAGAGTCCTGGTTTTGAACAGCTGACCTAAAGTTTACACCTGCATACACACTGCCCCTTCGCATAGAAGATTGCCCACCCCAGTTATATACTGTTTAGTAGGAATTATATATTATTTGTGTCTCAATAGGTACACACAATACTGTCTAACCACTATTTGTGGACTTCTTGCTACGGTGGTTGTATGTGCCAAATACTGCTCAATGTGTTGTCATCAACTGGTATTGATAACAATGCCTAACAATGAACCTGGCTAGAACTGGGGCCTGCTTCAGAAAGCAGGACTTCTTTCTTAGCCAGATAACTTGTTGGATTTAAGGTAGTCTGGGCTAAATGTAAGTGAATAAAGGAAGGCCATTTAAACTGAGGAACCTTAAATCCAACATGTTATCTGGCTAAGCAAGAAATCCTGCTTTGTGAAACATGTCTGTGGTATTGCTATAAGAGCTTTTTGACCTGCTGTACTGGAATGCAGATTACTTGGGTGTGATGTCATTCCCAGCTCCAACTCCCAAGGTAAACGAAACGAAAGTAGAGATGCACCGTTCGACTGGCCAGGGACCGGAATTGGCCAATTGTCAGTGTGCTCGGCCCACACTGGGGACAAGCTGATCAGTTTCATGTTTTTCCCGATACTAAACCTGTCTATTTTAGGCATGCACCACACGTCATACGCACAGTGGCATACACAACTGCAGCTATATGCTAACATGTTGTTAGCGTGGAAGTTATTCATTGTGAGTGAAGATGACACAAAGCTTGCAATTTGTAGTACATGTAAAATCAAAGTAAACCATGGGGGAACTACTATGAAAACATGGTGAAACATTGGAGGTAAACTTTAAACTGATTATTAAACATGTACTAGATAATCTTGAAAAGGAATAATCATTAAAATTGTAAAACTAGCTAAGACTTTTTCCTATGACAGGGTAAAACTGTTAGCAAAACTGTAACCCCCTGGGCTACAATGTCCATACAGTATGAAGACATGAAAAAGCCTGGGGCCGGTTGCACAAAACACTTTAAGTCTCCTCCTTAAGGTTTCCTTAAATTTTTTCTTAAGTATTTAAATTTTTCTCCTTATTTTGGTCTTATACTTAAGGAATACCTTAACGGTTGCACAAAAGACCTTAGCAACCAAACTAAGGGAAAAAAAATTAAGGTACCTCTAACCGTACCTTAACTGCAACATGGCCGAGTTTATTATAATAAATAACAAAAATGAACGCATCCCAAAAAGTGTTTTCCGCGAACGGGAGAACACCTTAGATACGATTTGATTTGCTTTATAAATTTGACCGGCAGTCAATTTATGATGTCCGATCGTCTACAGTTGGATCACTCCACAATCCAAAGCTGTGCTTTCCCAGTTGCGTTGCTCTGCGGTTTAATGCTATGGGCTCGTTCCGGTGTTATGCCGATCGCAAAAACGCATCCCTGCCGTAAAAGGCATCCCTGCCATAGAATGCATGCCGGTGTTCTGACGAGTTGAGTTTTTAAGGGTTTTTAGGGGTTAGGGTTAGGGTTTTAGGGGTGTTTTGGGGCTATTGATTAGCACTACGGTAGCCCAACTCGACAAAGTAGCTCAGCTCGTTTCAAATCAGCGATCAATCGGTCATTTAGAGACGGGCATGCATTCTACGGCAGGGATGCCTTTTTCGGCATAACACCTGGCTGTAATAGGCGATGTATCTCATATCCACAAGTCAACGGTGTGCCGCATCATTCACCGAATTTCAAACGTCATTGCCCGTCTGTTGAACACCGTGGTGAAATTCCCCTCTAAACAAGAAGAGGATGAAATAGCGACACACTTTAATGTAGCCGGCTTCCCAAGAGTGTTGCGGGGTGATAGATGGGACCCACATCAGGATTCAAGCTCCCATACAATATAAAGATCAATTTATTAACAGAAAAAAATCTATATTCAATCAATGTTAAGTTAGTTTCCAATCATGAACATAAAATAACTAATGTAGTAGCACAATGTAGACTTCTTGAATTAATTTTCATTGCAATTTCCTAGCTCCCACATTTGTTGTTTTCTGTGTGCTGTTAAATTGCGGATCAAATTTCCTTTTAAATATGTTCTTTCGTTTATTGTGTTCCTCCAAAAGTATTATCTTTTCCTCCTCTGACCAATTTGGCTTTCTTGTCTTCTTTTCTCCCATTTTTTTTTACTTTGTGAGTAACTTTCTGAGGCGATAACAGGTATCACAAGCGGGTGCGAGTGCGAGCATATAAACTGTCTCCATGGAAACGGGACAATTTTACTGCTGTAAAACGTCTTTCAATGTTGCAAATCCCTTAATGTTTTTCCTTAACTAAGGAAACCTTTTAAGGGGTTCTGTGAAACACCCTTAAATAAATCCCTTAGCTAAGGTGAAATGTGTTTTGCGCAACCGGCCCCAGATCTTAATCTAGCTTACTTGCAATGTAAGAATTATATGTGCATAACACAAGATCTTGGTATCAATATTATTACCTTGCACCTATTATTATTTGGAAGAGTGTAGTACACTTAAGTTTTATTTGGAGGTTTTAGACAAAAAAAAGTTGTGATCAATGTGTTATCTGGTGAATTTAAACATACTGCAACAGGATATAAATAACTGCTCTTGTGTGTACAGTAACTCTATCAGTTAAATATTATTTGTACCTATTTCTTAGTTTTCAAGAATAAAACTAAGAAGTTTACAATTTCTTTTATTATGAAAATAAAATTTAGCTTTGAAGAAAAGCTAATTTTTGTTTGTGTACGCTGTAGTTCTTAGAAAAAAAACTGGAACTGGCAAAAAAGTCGGTCATATTTGCGGAAAAACTGGAATCGGCCAAGAAATTTGCAATTGGTGCATTTCTAATAATAAGATAAAAAGAAATACACATTGTCTTACAAAGCTGAGGCCACAGTACAATGATACAGTGGGGTCAACCAGCAACACAATTATACACACATGCAGCAGGGAAGAGGAATTACTCAAACATAACACTGTTGCCATGTTCAGTGTCTGTTTATATAATAACGAGGCTGGGGTATTTGTGACACAGCCCAACATATTTTTTCCTTTAGAAAGGAAAAAAAAAAAACCTGGCTGAAGGTCTCTGATTCGGTGGATCAGCTTTTCATTACTTCATTACTTTTAAAGTAAACATCTAAACTATTTTTTAATCATCACACCTGTGAAAACACAAAAAACCTAATTGCTGTTCTACATTTGAAAATCCGATTTTGTATTCTGGGAGTTTAGGCTGATGGCAGTTCAACAGCAATACTTCCTTCACAGTCTTAACGACATCCTGTCACTGCTGAGAAGACAAAGCCATCAGGGGTGAGGAAGCTGGAAACTTATTAATCAATGGCGTCTGCATGGGGGCCGTTTTGCAAGGTCTTGTTAGCGTGGCGCCATTTTATTCATTAATTTCACCTCCATCCATTCATGAGAGACCAGGCGATGCTTGTTAGCTGAAAACCTCGTCATGGTGCCGGGGCTTGAAGGCCTAGAGCACGGGACATCAACATGGTGCTCACAGGCACCAAGATGCCCATAAGGACCACGAGTCGCCTGCAGACCTGTTCTAAAAATAGCACAACTGACCAGTGAGCAGCGTCTAAAATTGAATTTTATCCTGTTATTCTTCTTTAATCACATTTGCATTTATATAGATTTGAAAAGGACAATATTTAAAAAAAAAAAACATTTAAAACATGTTCATTATACATGAAGTTTAGATAAGTCTAGGAGGGCGTTTCAAACTGGCAGCCCATCGTATGGCTCAGTACCCATGAAGTAGCTCTCAGTTTCAAAAAGGTTGGTGACCCCTGGCCTAGAGAAACCTATAACTAATAAATAGTGGTGGAGACCAAGCGAAGGCAACCGTTGGCAGGTTAAAAGAGGCTGGGGGTGTGGGCAGAGTCCTGTGTCTGTGATTCTCGTTGGCTGTTAAGTTTTTCCTATAGGTACTGGTGTGTTGCCCCAGTGCCCTTAGGTGACCAACACCAGCCCGAAGCCCTTAGCAGCCTTCTGTCCAGTTCTTGTTCCCATTCCTACTGAAGAAACCTTTATTTATCTTTTTGACTTTCTAGTAGTTGTGATTATCCTGCCCTTTTGCGAAATTCTATAAAGCCTGAAAAGGCAGAACCGGTTCCCAATAAAAGTGCCATTTGCCGCCTGGTTCCTATTTCATACAGTTCTCACGTTGACAGGGGGCTAAACAGCAAATACTTTCTGCCTGGAGGGAGGCCACAGAGCACAGGCAGGGAGTGTCACACGCTCGCCAACTCACAGCAATGACACCATGCTTCAGGTGATTTTTTTTTTTTTTTTTTACTTTACACAGTACAGCAATATTGGAATTTAGTTGCCTGTCAAAACAGACAGTATTTTTACCACGAATAACTTTCACCACAAACAATCTGGTAGGAAATTGTTGCTCTTGCACTCCGAGTAAAGACTTATCACCATTGTCTGCTGCATAAGATTGGGCCAAGACACTGTAGCAGTAAAATGAAAGGAATGACTAGCGGTCATTGGGTGGATGAGCCCCAGCATAAACACTGCCAACTGACTATCAGTCATGCAACATTACAAATCCAAGGCCAAAGCTCAATGGCCAACATAAGAATTGTGCATATTAATGTTCATAAAAGACCAAATTTATGGTGAAATCCTGCTTGCCACTGTTCTGCAGCAGAAGTAATACCAGACATCACTCCACAATCAAAGCTGAAGATCTCTGCCAAAATAGTGCCACTCTCCACTGCTGCTCCTGCTTCCCCCAACTCCCCCCTGCATGCATGACTGCCTCCTAACAGCATGTTACTGTGCGGGCCCTTTAAGAGCAGGAGGCAGCACAAGGAACCTCTGTTTGCAGGGGCCCTGCAATGGCACGGGGTGATGGGGCACAGCATCACCCTGTAAACCGCATCTAGACCATCAGGGGCTGAAAGTGGCAGTGCCTTCTGGGAGCTGGAAGGCTGCTCAAAGCCCCGGGATTCCTTCTGAGAGCCGGCTGTGCGGATTAAAAGGTCCTTCAAGGAGGGGGAACACAACATCTGGAACGCAAACTCTCAGCCCTGCTATCCTCACATCCATGGCTGCCAGTTCTTATCTTCACTCATCTTGAACAAAAGCACAAAAATGTATATGTTTGGGAACCATATAAAAATGACCAATGGTACTGCTGTTGGTTACATAATGACACAAGTAGCTAACTGTATACAAAAATGTTCAGGACGAATTGAGCAGATGGGTGGAGGACGAAAGGCAGCGCTGCTGACTATGCAAAGTGGAGCTACGCTACAGCAAAACATTTAAGGCACTAGATGGCCGTCTTTGGGAGCCTGTTCAAAGGATCCTATTTTAGGTTAAACACTAGTGCTCGTGCCGCAGCCCCTCCGAGGACCTTACGAGACCCATCGATTGTGAAAGGCAAAGACAACATGAAACCGCAGAGACAATTACAGTGCAGCGTTTGCTGTCCCATGGGAGAGTGCTGTGGTATTTTGGGTTCACAAAACCACACACTAAAGGGTAGGAATTAGTCAAGAGGCATTCCTGAAGGGATTACTGATGCATAAGCCTGACCCCCAGCCCCCAGGAAGCACGGCTCTGTTTAAGGGAAACGGTGCAAACCACTACACACAGATACAAGTGGAGCTCAATGACAGCCCCGCTGGCCCATGATAGGTCCCCAAATTTATCAGTTTGGGCCCTTCAGGCTGTTATCGGCCATTAGTAAAATCTTTATTTTCAGAAAAAAACATTTCAAATAGAAACAGTACCAGGAATACCTATGAAACATTCAGAGTGCTGTATAGAACAATGCACGGCCATAAAAAAAAATGCACAACTAAGTTATTTTAGATATGACTTTGAGACATCTGCTGTCCCTGTTGTAAACAAAATTATTATTTTTAGTTGCCTATGTAAGTCTAGTCATACTGCATTCAGTTTCACTGCTACAGCAGAATTTAAATACATGTTGTGCAGTTCAGTAAAACAGACACTTTAATTATGCATGCTCTTTGCCTTCCAAATGACAGCAAAACATACAGTGAAAATAGTATGCGGCATGTTGCTTGTGAGTTAATGTTTTTCCTGAGGGGTAGCCCAATTACTGTGGTGAAAACTCCCAACGTCAGATTACCAATTACAGATACATGATGATTGCTTTCCCCCTTCACTTCAGATCTCGCTACTGAAAGAAAGGTCCATTATTGGGAATATTTGCATTGAGGTGTTGGAGCTGGAAAGTTCCGGAGTTTAAAGGCAACCATGCAAATCTCAAAGACAGTAGACATTAATGCTAAAGACATAAATGCTAAATGTCAGTTCTCCCTGTGCACTCTGCTGGGTGACAAACTGCTGTTAAACCTTCACACCGCATGTTTTGTGATCCAAATAAAAGTCATGAGTACCACTGGCTCAGAGGACACAACTTGAGAAAACTTCCAAAAAGCTTTCAGTATCCTGTCTGCTCCAATATAACTGCAGATCCTTCATAAATATCTCCAATAAGCCCCAATAAGGCACTTAAGATTTGAACTGTTAAACATCATTAACAGGAACTAGCAGATATATATCTCACGGCCAGAGAATTTTTCCAGGGTATGACACTCTGGTCCACCGAATACCATAATGCAATAGCTTACCTGACAGAGACTATCTACTGTACTCATCCTCCACTCACCACAGCTTCCGGAATTTAATGACAGCTACAGAAACAAGATCTGCAAGGATATCTAAGAGGAATTTGATTCCCATCCAACAGCTACAGACCAGGGCCGTTACTGTTAGTCATATGTGGATGAAGGTAATGGCCAAGGCAAGCTGCCAAGAAAGCAATTTATGCAATATGAAGCTCATTGACGACAGACAATCAAAGCAAACTTATGCTTATAGTCGTTGTGATTCAATGTACAATGGAAATTAAAATGACAAGAATTCAAACCATTGCTTATATGCATTCTTTAATCCTCTATTTTCCCCACATTTTTGAAACCCAAAGCAAACTATGCAAAAAAAGTACATAATTCAGACATTCTGTTTTTTAACCCTTTGATTTCTTTGTATTGTCAATGTGGAAAACATTAAGGTGTATACTGTATAACAGTAATGGGTTAATTTTTTGAGTTTGTATCATTTCTGTATTGAAAAACTAACCAGTGACACACAGAGTACAGAGTAAACTTCGGCAGGAAATACACAACAGTACTAGGGCATTGCGATATGACAATACATATCGGATGACAATATAAAAATGTCTAACGTTTCATATTATGCTCTATAGTTTATTTTGGGGTATCACAAAATAAAATGTTGCTATGAACGGTGTATCATTTGGATGACAGTTTTGCAAGGTTACATGCCACCACATGGGATGTGGCACTTGTATGGAAGTTTTTATTGGACTTCATTATTTGTAACCCAGAGAAGACAATCCACAAATATTTACTGTAATCCACAAATATGCATTTTTTGTGTTGTGTAAAACCATATCAACAAAAATACAGATTTGTTCATGTGACACGTGTATTGCACATTTGTGGATCAATTTACATTTGTGACTTCCCTCCAATTCATTTGTGGATTTTTGCCCAGTTTGTACTGCTACGGGGCCCTTAAGAGGTCTACGTAGGACATTTTTATTATTTTTTTTCTTTTACACATTATTTTAAATTGTCTTGTAACAATCAGTTTGTCATATGTAGAATATTACCACTTTTGGCAAATTCCAATACACTTGCTCACTTGCTATTTACTGCAACATGAATGCATTGAAGAACCTAAATAATACAGACATGTCCTGTAAAGTGTGTTTTAAGCATTAAACTATGGGGGACAATGCACGCCATGTAACTTTAATATTATGTGTTTCATATGTATTTATTAATAATTACACTGTGTCCATTCACCACAAGTGGACACAACTTCAAGCAAAACAGATGGATCATTGAATGTGAAATGCACACATAAACAAATAAATCACAATTATTGAAAGATATTACAGCTGGGAAACTGCATATAAAGCTAACTTTACTGCGATTTTGAAGTTATGGTTTAAACTTGAATCCACTTTCTGGAATATTTCAGGATATATCTGCATATCCCCCCATACATCATCAAGTGAGAATACCAGGGATTTATGCCCAGAAGTGGTTTCGGGTTTAAACCTTAACTGACACCACTTAAAGTTAGCTTTATATTCAGTTTTCTGGCTGTAATAACTTTCAACAAAGGCAAGTAACATCCCTTAGCTTTCCAGATTTCTTTACAGCAAAATTTGAATTAATATTTCAGTGTTTGTGTGTGCTCTTCACCTTCAATAACCAAGCCAGCTTGTTTACTATTACTTATACGGCATGGACATAGTGCATAGTGCAATTATTAATAAATGCATTTAAAAACACATTTACGAAAGCTACATAGTGTGCATTGTCCCCCAGAGTTTAATAGTTAAAGCACACCTAACTGGACATATCTGTAAGGTTTAGGTTTATACTTAATACATTAATTCTATCCTTTGTACTTTAAAAGGACAAAGTACAGTTATTATTAGTGATGGATAGTATTGCGAGGGAACGCAAAAGTATTTCAAAAAATATTTCCCACCCCGACCTCTTAGGGGATCTATATACTGCAGCTGATCTGTAGAAAAAAAAAAAATCACAAATACGTATTTTTTATTTATTGTGTGTAGAATCATATCCACCAAAATATGGAGCAATTTCTACACGTGAAAAGGGTTTTGTATATTTGTGGATCACTTCCCTTCTATTTGTGGATTGCATTACATTTGTAACCTCACTCCTTGTAATCGGGATAAGAGATGACTTTTGGTCATATCGCACAGCCCTACACAGTGTGTGCATTTTGAATGTGACATATGTACATCAACAGGTATATTCTTTAGTGAAACCAACTTCAACACACCAGACTCTCTCTCACTGATAGCACTATATTAGTGACTTAAAAATCCCAATTTATCAATCAATTAAATTATGAATAATAATAATAATAATAATAATAATAATATCATCATCTTAAAATTAACTGCTAACTTGTAACAAGCTACAAGAACAGGGTTTCTGTTCTGTTGCTTTATAATAACAGCGCCAAACATTTGGCTCCTGTATGATGTGCGGAACCATTCCCAGGGACTGAAAAACAGCAAGGCAGAGATACTATAAAACAGGACACAGAGTAGGACAGGAAAGCCAAGGCCTTGTCAAATGTTTAAAACAGTTACACTGAGTGTCGCCTGGAGCTGCCTCACATCTTTCCTCAGTGTGTCATTGCTAGATGGGAGAACACAAGGCCAAACACAAGGCAGGGTACCAGCCGGATGTTGTAAAACAAGGCTAGGCCCGCCCACCTAGGACTGTACTGGGAGTTATTAAAGTAGAGCACTCGTCAGACAGTCCACTGATTAGCCCTATGTGACATTCTTTACTACAGTACTCTAGCAAACCATACAAGGATCCCAGATCAGTGACGACACTTTTCTTGGGGGAATGGTCATGCAGTATAAGCAAATCTCTCATTTTAAAAAATTCTGCTTGATCTTGATCTTTCGCTCAGAAACAATTTCTCCCTCAATTCCGAAAGATTTTGGCTACTATCTTATTAGTCAGTGAAAATACATTGATATCTAACATTATATTTAGACTTTCATGCAGCTACATTCAAAAAGAACCTTGATAATGTACAATGTTCTCTAGCATCTGGCCATCAAAGGAGTCAGATATGACCTGCCTGGATTACTGTAAAATCTTTCTTTAATGCATTTACATAAGATGATATTATTGCAAACACATTTTTACCATCAAGACAATTTGTCAAACGGTACTCAGCAGATTCTGAGAAAGCTCAAGAGGCAGCCCACATGAGGCGAGCCACAGAGATTAGCAGCATCTGGAATCCTGCAGCAGACCGGTGACTCCATCCTGCTACGAGTAAGTCAATCGACTGACACCTAGTTGATGGAGGATGTGAAAAAATGCTGTGTCAGCATCGCTCCAGAATATCTCAGGAACGTTCGATTCCATTTAGATCTGGCAGAGCAGACTACTTTCCCTTTTGCAGCTTGAAGGTTTTGATTGGATTGCAGTGTGTTAATTTGCTAATTTATTTCACTTGAAGTGACTGTGCTGCACCACTTTCCCTTCTAAATTAAGCAGTAATGATGCAGTGTCAAAGTTTATTTGTATCCCGAAAGACTGAAACTAGTCAACAGAAAGATGACCTGCATGCTTACTGATTTCAGAAAGCTAATAAACTGAATTTGGTAGCTTTTGAGTGACTGTTCAAGATTTATTAAAGAATTTAAAATATATTTCTCATATTTCTCTTCAGCAAGATTCACCAAACTGATTATGTAAAATTGCTTCTGTCAACTTCCCAGATAAGTGAGGTACTCAGGTAATAGCATAACGGTTCTGAAACTGAGACCAAAATCATGATACAAACTTTCACAATCTAATGTTGTGGTTCCGGAAGACAGAACCTTTATATCTCCTTCCCGCAACTCTTACACACTTCTTGCTGAGCATCTTGCTGAGCTCTCATTACATTACAAAATGTTTTTCATTTCACAATTAAATACATATAAAATAATTTTGTGATTTACAGGAATTTATGACAAGTGGTATTTACTGTAAATATTACATTTATACTGTCTTCCAACTGTATGTCACATGACTATTTTGATCCAATCATGATCGAGTAATCTCAGTTGCGGTAAAACATTAGGCTAGTTTCATTAGCTCAAGATGGATAATAACCCTTTTTAGTGTTCCAAATTGTTGCTGATGAATAAATCCTAGAAATGTTTTACCATGTTTTCTTATTTAGTATGAACCAAACCGTGGCTCAAGAACTAAGGTCTGAATCGAACTGTGGATTTGGAGAATTGCTGCACTGTTATACTGAGGTAACCACAAGAAATGATTTGTACAGTGAGACAACATTCTAAAAGCTGTGACATAGGATGAAGATCACCCCGTACTATACCAGGTACAATTACAAGCATCCTCTTAATGTGTCCAGCTTAATTAGTTCCACTCCAGCACTGACTATGGAATGTTTCTCCCCCACTGCCTTTACACCAGTTGAACACAAAGCTATATAACATGTATTGTAACTGGTGGCATCTGCACTGCACCCTTACTATTCTATATCCTGTCTAGTGGAGCGTCCTCTTAAGTAGGGTTTGACTGATCTCTTTCCCTGAGCTGTTAGCTCCTATACTAAGCTGACATTTGCAGTTTGCTGAATTCCAACTATCTGCTTTTTGTTCATGCATGTTAAATTTCAACACACATATTGTGATTCTGGTCACCCACTACTGCCCTCTTTCTCTTAGATTTCATCGGCAATGGCAGAAAACAACCATTGCTATAAGTATGTTGTGACATGAGCTGCTTAGCAAACTTTAATATACCTGCCTAATTTATTTTGCTGTATAGCTGAAGGCCAAAAGGCCAGGTGATGTACAAGTGAAGCATGGGAGTGTAATTTCAGGCATATTCTTGTGTAATTATATAATTTCATGCTCAGCCCGACCATTTTATTTTGGTTTTACTAAATTATAGCGAAAATTGCTTTCAATTAAACAGATCATATTCACTGGAGCCAGTGGTTTGACAAGAATGGTGCATACATTAAAATGGCAGTCAGCTAACTTGCCAAAAAAGACAGTGGTTATCTAAGTTAATCCACAAACACTTCTGGCATCTCTAAATGAATGCAGCAAATGTAAAACAGCTTTCCACGTTATTTTTCTACAGAAATCTGCAACGATTCCATCACGATAAAGTAGTAATATTCTACATATGACAAACTGATTGTCAAGTACGTATTCAAAGACACTTCTGCACAGTCAACAGTCAGCAAAAGTTGGCCCGCTCATCCTTATTTGCTGGCAAAGGGTTTTGTTTATCCAACACATTCTTTCAATTTTTTTCAGTTAGAACTGAGGGGATGAAAAAAATAATACCTTAAAAGTTAATTAGACCAGCAATTTCAATATTTCTTTGAAGATGCTGTAGAATTGTCACATGATATGGGCAGTACTTCTCAAAGTTCACCTAACAGAAACTCAGCCAAGTACTTTCAGTCAGCGCATATACAATATTTCTTGAGGGAATAACTGGCCTCTGAATGCAACAGAGCACAGATTGCTTAACTGGTGGGAGAAAACTGTCTACAACTTATAATAAAACCAGCCAATTAGGTCTACTGTGAAATGCAAATAGTTATGTACAAGTGCTGCTAGGCCAAGTTAGCAGTAGAGCAAGAGCTACACAATATGCACATTACAAATCTGGAATCAAAACACCATGAAGTTCCTGGAATTATTTATGCAGTCTGAAAAAGTACAGTATATTTAATAGGGGTGTAAATCACAGCTTTCCTCGTGATATGATACAATATCAATTCCTTAAGCCAACGGTTCGATTTTTTTGATACCTCAGAAATTCCCATGATACGATTCGATTCAGTTCGATACTGGGATTAGTAGTCGAAATGATAAAATTTCACACAATCCTTTACATTTCAATAAATTAAAAAAGGCAAATATAATTAGCATTTTATATTTCATTGGGAACTGTAAACAAAATCCAGGGAAATCAAGTATCCCATAAAACAAGCAAAATAAAGTGCAATAAGGTAAAAATAAACATTGCATGGACATGTAGAATGAGGAAGATTAACATGACTGACTTCTGCGGTGGAACAAGTATATCAGTAATCTTCTTTGAGAGGTTTTAAGAAAAATTAAACGGTCAACGTGTTCAGGAGATTGTGTGCTCTGAGCGTAGCGTCCTATGTCACCTTCCGTACTAAATGTAGTTTTTATGAACAGTCCAAAAATGCTGGACACTATGCGAAAATGCATAGAAAAGGCTATGTTCTTAAAAAATACCCCTGTACATGTGGACAAGGACTTATTCATCATTACCCCAGCTAATAATTAAAGGTAAAATTTAAGCATGACAATCCTTTAAAAGCAAACATTAGTATTTTATCACAAATCCCCAACACTAAACCACTGCTAACCTGCTAAATTTTCACAAGCCACTCATTAGGGCGAGGGTTGTGTAAAAAGCTTTATGTAAGAGTTCTAGCTTATACTGGCTATACTTCACTGCTTATACTGGCTGATTATTTGAAACGTAAAACATCATAACTAGCACATCCTTCATCTCGGGTCCTATGGTTCTTAAGCTCGTACACACAGTGTCTTTACAGCAGGGGGGGGGGGGATGAAAAAGTTTGCCAGGGGATTAGGGGAGCAGATAAAACTAAGAGCAGACGGAGGGGTACTGATCGCACGTTCAGAAAATACTGGACAAATCGCACCCTGTATTGGTTCAAAAAGGGACACAGCGGGACAAGTGGCAACTCTATTGAGAACAACACAGTCATTTCCCCCCTCAATTTTATAAGCACAGTGATGTGTTAAATTATCAAGTGTGAAAAACAAAGTAAGAGAAATGATTTGTAACATTTCTAAATATGCCTTCTGCTTTTTCTACTAGCAGAACCTAATACATGCAAAGCTGAAAATGTAATAAGGCAAACCAAAAGACTCATTTAAATAGCAAAACACACAATTAACATCATACCTGCCTAACTCACAAGAGCATCTGGGGAGAACCAACCACATGAAACCTAAATGGTGACCACACTGACCTCATTTCTAACAATAAGCCTATCCATTGGCTGCGCAGTTTAGAGCTCTCTAAAAAATCTGATTTGTGGTTAAAGCAGCCAAATCAAATAGCATTTTGTCTGTTCTGAAGGGATTCCCAAGGTAGTGTTGCACTGTGTGAACGTCTTTTCAAAAATTAAAAATAATCAATATACAGCAAATAGTGAAAGTGAATACTAAATCGATTTTTTTTATTATATCTTATTAACTGGTATCAAAGCCCGAACCATAGATGTTCTAGTCTGAGACATTCAAGAGAAGGACAAATGCTTTCAATTCCGGGACAAAACCTAGCAAGTGAAAAGATTGGACTCAAGTACTACAACACTGCTAAAAAGTACAATACAAGCAGTTTTGAACTTGAAGCTTCTGTTGTGTGGAATAACACATTGTGAGCAACCGTTTCAAGTGGATGTGCCCTTCCTGTGATGGTGGCAGAAAAAAAGTCGGACAATCAGGGGAGGACAAGTGTCTCTGACTCAGGAAAACACATTCTGGAGTTAATCCTTCCGAACCAGCCCCACCTCTAGCACACAGTGACAGTGGGTTGCAGTAGGGAGGGTAAGGAGTAGGATTAGTTACATCACCTGACTCATTAGGGGGGCAGCTGCATCTCCGTAATCTCTGTGGAATTCAGATGAGCGCCCCCATGTACCTCTCCTTCCCCCAGCTTAATTCCTACCATCCCCAAACCATAGCCTGCTGTTCAACGGGATGCAGGAATCTTAAATTACTCTGTGTTTATCATAAATCCATAACGACATCAGCATGCCCACCACATCATAAAACCATGAAGGTGTAAGCAAAAGGATGCAGCGGCAATGGACAAGTGCAAAATTGCTTGCAGTAAGAATCATAGCAAACAAAAGTCATACTGTAGAACGCCTTTATGTGCACTACAATGAAATTCAGTGCAGTCTTAACAACAGTTGTAAAAAGGGATTCATGATCACACACTGCTTCATGTTTGGTTCACTGCACCTTGTCTTTTGTTGTAAACAATGTAGACGGAAGGTGGCAGTGCAATTCAAGACATTAGGTGTTTATTAGTACAGTGGTACCTCAGTTCTCAAACTCATTACAACTCGAATTTCTTAAAAGTCAAACCAACCAGTTAAAAAAAAAATGACCTAGAGCTCGATCTGAATCTCAGAAGTCAAACCGTGAACGCTGACCTAAGATAACTTGTACATGCGGGGAAATGAGTCACGC
>JAODJW010000094.1:21228965-21243723 GCA_026777045.1 Hyperopisus bebe
GGTAATGAAAAGGAACAAGGCTTTGAGCAAGGGACACACACACATGCACACACACACACATATACACACACCAACATGCACGCAGAGATACACACACACACACACACACATATACACACACCAACATACACGCAGAGATACACACACACACACAGACCTGTACTCATATCTTTGTGGGGACACTCTATTCATTTCCTTGGAAAATCCCTAATCCCATCTATAACAACCTTAACCATAAGTAACTAAACAAAATACAAATCAAATTTTTTGGTTACAGTCACAGATTTTTATAAAATCGAATCTCCCCTTGTGGGACTGAAAAAATGTAAAAATAACAGGTTTTTATTGTATTGCAGGGACCTGATGTGAGAGCCTTTCTGTTTGTCAGAGGAAGCGTTCTGTTTATCAGTGCAGTTCCCAAATTGGGCCGACATGCTCGGGTTCGTAATGAAGGCCTGGCTTCTGACAAGAGCCCAGCTTCAGAGATCCCGCATCCTCTGAGGCTCTGACAGCGACACGAATTACGGCTGTTTTCATGGCAACAGGATTGCTGTTGAAAAGCCACACCAATGTTGGATTGCCCAAAGAAGGTGACCAATTTCATTGGTCATATTTCACTTGCTACATATAAATAGAAGTACCTGACTGTACAGGAATAGCGGTATCTTCAGTGGCATATTTGACATGTTTAAACCACCCCTTCAATGTTCTAAAATAAGGTGGATGGGTACTTCAGATTAAGGATGTTCAGGCTTTACTTCGGAAACACTTTTGGTTCTAAATGAACGAATGGGGAAAACTATGTTCATTTCACAGATGCACAGACAATAGTGAAATTGGCTAATAGTCTTTCAGACAAGCCAGTCCATGGGCAGGGGGCCCCTCAGAACGAAAGACCGAGCTGGTCCTTCTGCACGGCTTTCAGAGCTTCCTGTGACCTTAGAATGTTGTTTATTTATCTCCTCTGGTCGGGGTGTAAGACACGCCTTTCAGCATCCAAAATCCATTGGAAATGCAGTCATTAATATCAAAACAACCTCTAGGCTTCAGGGGTAAATCGAAACGCACGCTCCCTTCATGCCCTGCTTCATGCTCATTAATAATACATGAGTGTGGAGTCTCGTGCAGTTACATTTCTTGTGCAAACATGAATTTTTGGTTTATTTATGCATTTTTCCTCTTAAAAGGGCATCTGTGCTTTTTACTACTGTATGCTAACTGCATTCGGTTCTGCAATCTCTGGCATTTGGTCTTCTTAATAGTGTATGTATAATAGTATAACCATCCACTGATCTACTCTTTCCAGCTAGTGCCTTGAAACGGAAGATAATCCATCCATAGTCCAACCACTTATCCTGGTCGGGGTCATGGGGGGTTTCACACTGGACTGGATTCTGGACTGGGGTGCATTTAGTCTCACACTACAGGCAGTTCAAAAGTGCCAATTGTCCTGTAAGTATTTGGAAATAACCATAGCACCCTGTGACAGGGTTGTCAACTTTGGTCAGTTGGCTGAACTGAGATTTTCAATTCAAGACACACATGCAGACACATTTACCTATATGTAACTGTGTGTTATTACTTAGCAAATAGTCTGTATGGTTCGAAAACTCCTTCTGCGCTTTTGATGTAGCTAATTTTAGGTTTATAATGGAATAATATAGATTTGCCGTAAGATTTCTTACATGAGCTTGACAATCTGAAAGCGTGAGTGTTGGCAACCCTGCTGTGATGTGGGCAGATATGCAAACTCCACACACAGAGGCTCCAAACCTGTGTGACAGGATGGCCCGCAATACTGCAGATCTTCCCTAGCAGAACGCAGTTGGAACACTTGAAGACAGCACAAACCTAAGCAGGACATCACCATAGGTGCCACATCACTACAGCCCTCCCATCCTCAGAGCCATTATCATGTCTGTTCACCCTTTATTTCACACAAACACCATTTAAGCGAGTTTGTGAAAGGAAATTGGGTGGCGTTTCTTTTTTGGAGGTGATACTCCCACTTTTACTTGCTGTGTAGCGCCAGTGATTGTTATGTTGGACGCGTCATCTTGCTCTGCATGAAGCCTCGTAGGAGAGGCCAAGTGGTGACATATATGCTGCTAAAGTCTGCCATCTATATATCCGCCTCATGTGCAGGAGAGGGCTATGATATTTTTAAACATAAGAAACCAGGTCATTTGCATTTTATTTTTAACACGAAGAGGTGTTCTGTATACAATTGATATTCATAGCTTTCAAATGCACTGTAGATATGGTTGCTTTCAGGTGTTTGTTTCTTGTTTTGTCAATTTTTAAAAAGCTCGATTGTATTTATTTTGCCATCATATAAACCATTTACAGGGGTTTGTAATATATTATTCTTAGTGGGTTGAGTATCAGCAAGATGGCCGCCAGAGGTTTGGGGGCAAATGACGAAAACACGGAAGGGTGAACGGGTTGTCTTTTTCTTTACGCAGTGCCAAGGTGACCCTTTATCCGGCCGAAGGAGGAGGCTGTGCGGGGGGGTCACCCATTGGGAAGATGGGCTGCTGTGGGGTACCCGTGGAGGACATGCAGGCCCTGGCCATCAACTCGCTGTCCAGCGCCGACATCCACAAGCACTACGAGCACATCCGTGAGCTGGGAAAGGGCACGTACGGCAAGGTGGACCTGGTGGCTCACCGCACACAGGGTAGGCAAGGCCTCCTGGGGAACAGCGAGCGCTTCTTCTGCCTTTCCTGTTCCATCAAAAAGGGGAAACCTCATTATACTGAATTATGGTCAGTGTATGTATGTACTGTAATGTGTTCTCCATGGATTTAAGTGGATGGACAGGGTGTTGCACATAGTGTGTAATAACTCTTCACCTGTGCGCTGAATCCTGAATGGAATGGATGGCGACAGGATGGAGGCCGTGATGGCGTGTGCGGGGATCGAATGACGAGCAAGGCTGACGGGAGCCGCTGCTGTCATGCTGCGTTAGTGCGTTAAGCACGCTGTGCCAGCAGCGCTTATGAACAGCTGCCTACTTCATTAGCTGCTGCAAATAAGCCACAGACAACCCAAGCAGCAGCTGACAGGGGAGCAGATCCACCCCCCCCCATCCCGGTTCCTAGAATCAGATGGGTGGGAAGTCTGCAAGGATACTAGTTTTTTATTCCTTAAGTAAACAGAGGCAGGGTGTGTATTGACCAGTCGGGGGTGCAGCGCTTAAGGATATGGTCCCCCTGATTCTGCCTTTGAGCAAGGCACTGAAACCGACTTGTTTCAGCCGAAAATCCAGCTCTGTTAATAGGTATGTTTCTGAGGTGCTTTGAGGACAAAGCATGGGTTAAACACTTAAATAGCGTTTAATAAGGAACTTGACACATCTATGACTTTTTAAATTTACATATGTTTAGTGTGGTCAAAAGAGACTTTGGAGTAATATTCCGAGACTGCGTTTTCAGCATTAACCTTGCTGCTGTGTGTGTGTGCGTGTGTGTGTGTGTGTGTGCGTGTGTGTGGTTTTTCAGGAACAAAACTGGCATTGAAATTTGTCAACAAGAACAAGACGAAGTTGAAGAGCTTCCTGCGTGAGTACACCATCACGAACAACCTCAGCTGCAGCCCCTTCATCATCAACGTGCTTGACGTGCTTTTTGAGACAGAGGACAGCTACGTCTTCGGCCAGGAGTATGCGCCCGCCGGAGACCTCTTCGACATCATTCCCCCGCAGGTATCTGTCGACAAGAGCTTATCTGCTGACACCTAGGCCGCGATATCTCTGTAGATGGGCCGTTTCATACCTTAGCTTAACAGGCATGCTCAGATTTGGACTTTATCTTGGAATGAAAGTCTGTCTATTAGATAGCTTTGTAATTGGGGTCTGGGGACCGGACGAGCCATGGGTCATTGTGATGTACGGCCCTGTCCCATAGAGCTCTGCCAGCTCTGCAGAATGTTTCGTTAACTTAATCAATTCACTTAATATTGTTAGGGGTGGGGATTCTCTGTATATCAATTATTGATCCATGCCAGTAATAACGGGAAATCCATCCATCCATCCTAACAGATTGTAAAGTCATGACAATGATGGAGCAGTAATATAAAACAGTATAATTGCCTACTCAGATTCTTTGGTTTCATTATTTTCAATACTTGGACATGATCATCAAATTATGCGTAACAATATACAGTACTGTGCAACAGAAAATTATGTTTGAATGATCTTTTTGTTGTTGTAAAACTATAATTTCATATCTGCCAAAGGGTGTTAGCTTAGCCATTTTAAAACCTAAAGTGACCTGGTATTTTACCACTAGCATACCATGTTTATCTAGTCAGTACCTCATCAAGTTATTTAACTGATTGAGTTAAATATGGTGAAAAATAACAAATACATGGAATGGCTGGGGTGCCTCAGAGGAGAGGTTTGGGAATTGAATTTCCTTAGGAACGTTTTGGAGAACAGAAGAAATTCTTGCTATTTTTTTGTAGCAGTACTATTCATTTGCATATATTCTCATGTTAAATTGTGGCTTTCCCTCAGCAAATATATACTTACTACACAGATAAATAGCTTGAAACATTTTCTTTGAAGACTTTTGTGCAGTACTGTGTATTTGTGAGTTTGGAGTCCATCCAAAGCAGCTTAAGACCCATAACAGGGGAACACCCCAGACGGGAAGCCGGTCCGTGACAGTGCAGACACACACGCACACGCACAGTCGCTCACTATGGCCAGGGTCTAAGAAGCCGGTTCACCCATCAGCAAATGGCTACCCTGTCACTGTCAGGCTGCCCTGAATGTCATGTGACTGAAAAGCTGCCCCTCTGTGCTTCAGGTGGGCCTCCCCGAGGAGATGGTGAAGCGTTGCATCCAGCAGCTGGGCCTCGCCCTGGACTTCATGCACAGTAAGAGCCTGGTGCACCGCGACGTCAAGCCCGAGAACGTGCTCCTCTTCGACCGCGAGTGCCGGCGCGTCAAGCTGGCCGACTTCGGCATGACGCGGCGCGTCGGCTGCCGGGTGAAGCGTATCAGCGGCACCATCCCCTACACGGCGCCTGAGGTGTGCCAGGCCAGCCGCACCGAGGGCTTTCTGGTGGACTGCAGCCTGGACATCTGGGCCTTCGGGGTGCTCATCTTCTGCATGCTGACCGGCAACTTCCCCTGGGAGGCGGCTCTGCCGTCCGACGCCTTCTACGACGAGTTCCTGCGCTGGCAGCGCGGCCCCTGCCGCCCGGGTGTCTTCCCATCGCAGTGGCGCCGCTTCACGGATGACGCGCTGCGCATGTTCCAGCGGCTGCTCGCCGTCGAGCCCGAGAAGCGCTGCTCCGTCAAGGACGTGTTCCACTTCATCAAGTATGAGCTGATGAGCGCCCTCCGGAGGCGCACTTCCTGCCGGGGCAAGAGGGCTGAACGTACTGTGCCAGCCGGCCCCAGCGGTTCCACGGGCCCGCGGCCCGGCCTCCGGCACCCTGAGACCTCCACACCGCCCTCCACTGCCTGCCTGCGACCGGCGCCTCTTAAACGCAGTGTCCCGTCAGATCCCAGCTCTGCCCGATCCGACTCCGGGTTGCACCAGTCCCCTGGGAGGCAAGAGAAGGGAAAAGGCCAGATGGTGATGGCCACGGCGATCGAGATCTGCGTGTGATGGACACACCAGGCCACACCTTCTAACCTCCAACCCAGCCCTACAAGCCCCAGCACCCCCCACCCTGAAACCCGTAGTCATCCCAACGGCTGGCCTCGCTATCCCTTACACCAGAGAGATCAGTTTTTTACATTCAGTTTAAAACCTTTCCCTTCAAGGACAAGACAAGAAAAAAAAGTATTTATCATGCACAACTTCCCAAGGTTACGTGAAGCTGGTATCGGACTCGCTTGGTTTTAAAAGGGCTTTGCGTCTGAAGTATGACAGGCAGAGTATAATATCTCATGATACTGTTTGCACAACAGCGAGCTCGGGGTCGGCGGCAGGCCGTTCCTCACCCCATTTTATTATCACCCTCTCCCCCCTCCTTTGTCCTGGATCGACCCCGCCCGCCGATTTCCTGCAAAGTGCTGATCAAAGGGAACCTTTAAAGAACTCATGTCTACACTTCGTTAGAGAGTTTTAACGGATCTTCCTTCCTTTTCCTCCGTGTTCCCTGAAGAGGCCCGGATCTGCCTACTGTCGTTTGTCAGGATCTGCGAGGGCCAGTGATCCCAGGGACACGTCGACCCGAATCGAGCTCCCAACATCCGCCGACTGCGGATTAACCAACTGCCGAGAGGGACTTTTGTACAAGGAAATGCAGTCGAAGCTGAAACGTTCCGAGGAGACGCGAGGCTGGAACCTGAAGTAGCACACTCGAAATGGCTCCTTTTTTTCTTAAGTGCGTTTTCAAACCGTGTCTTATGTATGCCCAAGGACCTGGGCTGAGGAAAAAGACTCTGTGATAATGTATAAGTAATCTCAGGACTGCACTCAGGGGCAGACTTCCTGTTCTAGAGTTTTTCTACGTAGCCTTTTGAAGTTCTACCTTCATTTAATTACTCTCCGAGAAAGGAAATGGGCTCTCAGACGCCCCTCGTTTAGCGAGTAGCCTTGGTACGCGAACCCCGTTGCTGTAGAAGTGGTGCTGAAGGTTCACATCTTCCAATATAGAAAATATGTGTCAGTCTTGTAAACATTACACTGAAACAGCTCCTCTCTGCTGCTTCCCTTCTGTTAAAAAACAGGTCGTTGTTGTGTATGCGCGCGTGTGTTTGCACGAGAGAGCGTGAATGAGGTGTGAGGAACGGACTCCCTTTTAGTAATGATGACTTCGACATGAACGGTGAAGCACAATCTATTACTGTAGGGACCGATGTTGCATAGAGTTGCCATTGTTTTACATCATCAGTCCACTGCCTGCTCACCACTTCCCGGAATAACAAAAGCACATCATGCTGCCATGTGCTCCAAGGGCGCAGCTTCAGCTGCCTTCGGCACTGATCATTTGCGACACTTTGTGCTATATTGTGCGCCAGCCTATTGATCAAATGTTTTTTTTTAAAGTTGCTGTCATTATGAATGTTTTCATCTCGTACATCTACTTATAATATTTTGCATCTTTTCTGTTTACGTTTGAGGGTATCTCTGTGGTCGGCTGCATCATATCAATCCCCAGTAGCATATTGGGTAGTATAGCTACGGTTTCATACCTAGAATATACAGGTAGAAATTCTTCAGTCATACCTGACATTTAGAATTTAACTGACTGCTCATTGGCCGGCTTTCAATTACTTTTCGGAATTTCACCCACTCGGTAGTAGAACCTTCCCAGCATGCACCGGAAAGATGATCTAGAGCTCTCCGTCCAGTGAATTCTCTGCCGGAATCTATTTAGAAGTAGAACATGTGGGTAGCTTGAAATGGGGGAGGGATGGGTCTAAGGCTAAGGGGCTGCTGTTTAGAAAACTGTACTGTATGTAGCAAAAAATAGGACAAAACTGAAAACATTTTTTCTAGTAGACAGGAACCTTAACGCAAGGTTGTGATTGGACAAGAAGCAATTGGATTTATTACACGTCAGTGTTCCACCATCGGCTGTCTCATACGAGTTATAGGGCTGTGCAGCGCACTGGCTCATGTCGTCGCGGCCCTCATCACACATTTCACTCTATGAGTAATCAGGCATTCATCAGCCAGGCCAGATGATACCTGCAACTATATTTTGGAGAGTCCTCCACAAAATCACTTCAGGCTTCAATCTGAGTATCTCAGCCACTACTTCACCCTGCAGTTTGCAGATCACTGATTTCAGCCTCACATTGTAGCATAAAAACATATAGCGTAACGCCAAACCACAAGAGCAAGACGTGAAGTTTACGCGGAAAATGGCACACACTGAAATGTGACGTGTTTGGTGTTTCAGTAAACATAGACAATTGAAGCTTGCAAGTATGTTTTTAGCATCTCTTCTTAGGTCTTTAAGAGACAAAAAGGGTTTGTTTTCATCTGTTTCATCATTTCCTGCCATGTTTTCACTCTGCATGGCCTCCGTAGTTTTATTTTGTCCCATTGACATAAACACAGTATTGTAGGTCAGCTGCTCTTGTCCAATCACGTTCACACAGGATTTTAGGAATAGTGACTATTTCTGCCTTAGGGCTTTATGTTTTCAAATAGTGCAATAATGTAGATGACAGAAGTAGTTGAACTATGCTACTGTTTACCTCAGTTGTCCTACTTGTACCAGCTCAGCTTGTTTTTTCCCCCTTTGTATGAATATCTATGATGTATATAATGGATATTTACTCTGCCCATTCACACATATTACAAAAAATCTCTGTCTCTTAGCCTAAGAATTCAAATTTGTGTACTGTACTTGAATATAAGTGTCATTTTTCCTTACTCTATGTGTCTCTCGAAAAAGACCAGAATTAAAGCTGATATTTAAAAAGTGAATTCTGCCTCCCCCCTTTTCTAATGTTGTGTTACGAGAATTCACTGTCTGTTTTAGGCCCCTGCAGTTATATCTTGCAAACTTTCTGTGTGAAAGTACGCTTTGGATTCACCGATCCCATCTTTGGATGTTCCCAGGATATCCATTATTAATCAGATTTCTCCTTGAGAAGCGGCTGTCTGCAGAAACTGTAACGTTGCTCCCTACACTGACAGTTGCTTCCTAGTTGTACATGTGTATTTGCATTTCGAGCGCATTTTAAAGTCTGCCACTGAAGTTGCAGTAGTGTTTTCCGACATGTTAAGGTTGACTGTATATGACAGGTGGCCCTCCAAGCAGCTAAACAGATGTTTCACCATGGACTGTTGCTGCCAATGACAATATGAGGCTAACACCTTGCGTGAGGTCTCTCTCTGCCCTTGACTGCTGGCTGTCTGCATGCATTTGTTTTCATCCAGTACGTTATACACATAAACTGCGGTATAAAGCGCAGAAGCCAGTTCAGTTAATATGTTAAAAAAAGACACACACACAGGGCCCTTTTTTAGCAAATTCTGTTACATTAAAGTGTTTTTCCAGTGCTGAAACTACTGCAGTTACTGGTAGCTAAATACAGGATTAAGCTTATATTTGGCGAGATCTACAGCTGCTGTTAGTTAGTGCATTCATATTCTAATTAATACATCAGTTATTATAGTTCAATATCAGGTATTTTATAAGAACAGTGTTTATGTTTGATTTAGATGTTTCCTTTGGCAGGAATATTTTGTTCTTTGCTAAATAAATCTGGGGAATTAACAGCTTGTAGGAAGTGATCTACAGCCAAGTGAATAAAGCTCACAGAATCTGGGTCCAAAAAGCACCCCTGTTAAATGGTGTTGGATTGGTGGGGTTTTTTAAAAGATATTTCTATATGTGATGGTTTCATAAGTTACTGTAACCCTTATATATTTTGGCTGAAAGCAGTTATAGAAGATATCCCTTTGTCCATTCCAGTTTTTCAGTGAGATTACTCATCAAGAAGGGCACTATTTCAATTTTAGTAGCTCTTTACTTACAGATCTAATCTCTTTCTGGTGGAGAACAGCAGGCAATGTAAGTAGAGCCTGGATATTTTTATGTCAAGAGCATCAAGCTGCATTTCAGCAGTTTTTCACAAGGTGATCTAGGCCCGCCAAGACTAGCATTTAATAGTCATCGTAGGTGCATACATAATGTTATGCTGTTATGAATGAGTCGCCTTGGCCTAGTGTTGTTTGCTTCTGATCTTTCATGCAGTGAAATCTGCAGTGCAAAATGGGATGAAACAGGATGCATGCAGCTGGTGCAGTCCATGCTGACAGATTTCATTTGATTTTGCTCCGTGTGTTCAGATCAAATGGATAAGTTAACAAAATTACATAAAAACCAAGTGAACAACAATGAAGGGTGATCAAAAAAGGGCAAGATTTCAGAGAGTGATGAATGATTTTATCTGTGATTAAGAGACATTAATTAATGCATTCTTCCTGAAGAGCGGGTCACTAAATACTGGCACACTTTTTTCCATATATCCAACCATCTTCTAAACCTTTGTCCTGGATGGGGTCAAAGGGGCATGGAGCCTATCCCAGGTAGCACAGGTCACAAGGCAGGGGTATATCCCAAGGAATTCCAGTCCATCACAGCAATATACACAAAATTGAGGTAATTTAGAGAAACCTATTAGCCTAATTGCATATCTTGGGTCTGCAGGAGGAATTCCATGTGAGATGGGGAGAACATGCACACTTCACAAATCAACCCAAGCTAGAGCCAAGTGCCGAGCTGGGGCATGTTTGCCAAAACCTTAGCCGTTAGCCACTTATATAGCAGGAACCATACAGTTGATTGGTTCCAAGGTTGTTAGCAACTTTGCTGCATGGGAGTAACTGGGAACAAGGCTGCGGATCCACAGGCCAGCTGTCCAGCAAACTCTATCAAAGACGCTAAGCTAGACAGTGACATCTACATTTCGCAGATGCCTTTGTCCAAAGCAAAGTACAAATGAGGCATATAATACATCAAAGACTAACAGCTGTCAAGGAGCTCACTTAGGTGTAAGTGCAGCTAGGCTGAACTTACAATGAGTAATTAGTAACAAGTGTAAGTAGTCTCAGAGCAGGAACTATGCAAAGAATTTCAATCAAACAGAGAACTAGGAAAAGGTCAAACAAGAGCTAGCAGGAGCAATCCGAATTTCCAAGCCAAAGAAACTAGGCGCAAATGAATATCTATGGGGTTAGAGGTGTTCAAGTTGGCATCGCCTGTAGCAATACAGGCAAGCCCTTTGTAGGGCACGTTCAGCCTGTTATTTTAACCTTATTGATGGAAATAGAAATGACCCTCGTTACCTTTTTAAAACAATAGCTCATCTAACTAATAAGGATGAACTTCTGCTACCCAGTAATACTGGTAATGAACATTTTAAGTATTTCTTTAACGATAAAATTACAAGCATTATACTTCAAACATGTTCAAATAGCTCACAAATAACTCTGTTGCAAACACAACATGCACATTCCCTTAATGTTTTTGAATAAATCAATGAACAGGAGTTAAAAAGACTAATAATTATAACCAAACTGACCACTTGTCCACTGGACCCAATCCCCCCTAAGCTTCTTAAGGAATCCCTGGGTGTTCTGGCAAGACCTGCCATAATGAATGTGTCCCTCTTATCAGGTGATGTTCCTGACCAACTTAAAGTAGCAGTAATCAGGCCCCTACTGAAGAAGCCAAACTTGGATCCACAGGAGCTCAGCAATTACAGACCAATCTCTAACGTATCATTTTGTCAAAAGTTCTAGCTAAAAGTTAGCTGCTGCTCAACTTCACTCATACTTGGAAACACACAGCATACTGGATAGATTCCAGTCAAACTTCCATCAGGGACACAGCACTGAATCTGTGTGAACTAACACTGTACATGACAGAATGATGCCGACTAACGCTGGCAGTACAGCTGTGCTCTTGCATCTGGACCTTAGTTTGGCCTTTGACATGGTTGACCAATTTCCTCTTTTACATAGACTTAAATGTCGGGTTGTGCGAAATGATACTGAATGAATGGTACTGAATGGATGGTGCTGAATGAATGATACTGAATGATTTACATCCTATTTGACTAATCACTATCAATGTGTTCAAGTGTCCGATAACTGCACTCCATCATCAATGTCATTGGTAAATTATGGAATACCACAGGGATCAGTTCTTAGGCTTATTTTACTCTCTGTCTATACAGAATTCTTCTTTTTGGTAACATAAAGAGAAAATATTATGTTAATTATCACTCCTATGTCGACGACACTCAAATATACATTTCAGTTACACCAATTAACACTTGATCTATTGTCACTTTAACTAATTGCTTTAACGATGTTAAGACCTAGATGGGTGAAAGCTTTTTGTCACTAAACGCTCAGAAAACCGAGGTTCTGGAGGTTGGAGGCAGGTCTGCAGATAGAAATTTTATAATCTACACATCCACTCCAAAGGGCTGAACTTTTCCCTCAGCAACTCAGCGCATAATTTAGGTGTCATCTTTGATACAAACCTCTCATTCAAATCACATGTGGATGCAGAGACATTGCCAAACTATGACATTCCCTTACTATTCTTGACATTGAGAAATTGATACATGCCTTTGTATACAGTAGGTTAGACTTCTGTACAGTAGGAGCCACTTGAATTTTCCCAGCCCTCCATGGCTGATCCTTGACAGGACCCTGATGGGTTCTCTGTAATTCTCTGTTATCTAGGAGCCCACACGGCACATAAAACACCTTGCAGCGTATTCAAAATGCAGTGGCTTGAATTGTGACCAGGAGCAAGAAGTTTGAACACATAACTGTCTTAGTTCCCTACACTTGCTTCCAGTTAGGTTCTGGTCTAACTTGAAAGTTCTCCTACTGACATGTAAGACACTTAATGGCCTACCACCTGCCTACCTAACAGAACTACTTCAAGTTTACAAGCCACATTGTCCTCTCCACTTACAGGGGCAGTGTGTGGCTCAGTGGGCTTAGCCTCCACGCCTGTGACTGGAAGGTTGCTGGTCCCTGGGAGCTGCTATGGGTGGCTGCCCTTTGCTGCCAAGCTTGTTCTCACCTGGGAGTGAGATGGCATAAAGAGGAATTTCCCCATGGGGATCAATAAAAGTGTCATCATCATCCTCATCATTACAATGCAGGCTTCCTGGTCATTCCACATATAAATAATGTAACATTTGGCAGTAAAACCTTCTGCTGCGGGGCCCCAAGATTGTGGACCAGTTTACCAGCTCACGTTCAGGATACCATCTCAACTGAAGACCTTCTACTTCAGTTTCGCTTAGCCGCAACTGAACACATAAAATACCGTAACCATGGCGGTTGGTGCTGCTGTTCATGGTATTTTTATCTACGTACGGTGCTTGTCCATTAATGTGTCTATGCAGGTTCTGACCACTCTCTGCCGTACTTCACATAGGTTCGGATGGTGCCCAGGCTGGGCATCTTCTGAGCTGGAGTGCTGGTTCAGTTCCTTGGGAAGGTAACATCAGGGGTGCAGCCTTTAATGGGCCCCCCCACATTGGCCGGCATGGAGAACTGACTTATTGATGGTTTTCTTTCTTTCATTTCTTTGTCTTCTGCATTCCCTGTTTTTGACTTATTCTGTATAAATGATGCAGGAATGTATCACACACCCATGTAAAGTGCCTTGAGGTGCATGTTGTGAAAGGCGCAATATAAAAAATTAATTGCATTGAATTAAAACCAATCTGAACCCAGAATGCCACCACCACAACCACGCTGCAGACGGAGCAAGGAAGCAGTAACCACGGTAATACTGATTGGCTGCAGGTGTAAATTTCATTGTTAACATTTATCTGATCATCCATCCATCCATCCATCATTTTCCATTCCCATTGGTCTGATGCAGGGTTGCAGGGGTCTGGAGCCTAACCTGAAAACAACAGGCACAAGTCAGGAAATAGCCCAGGATGGGGTTTCCCTCCCCATTTACATCAACAGTTTGCCAGTTTCCGTTCACTTTAGCAGTTTTTGTGGGGAGAAATTGGAGAACCCAGAGGAAATCCCACAACACCACCAGGAACACATACAAATTATGCTAAGTGCTGTCACCCCATGACACTCTGGATAACTAAGCACTGTCGCCCCATGACACTCTGGATAACTAAGCACTGTCACCCCATGACACTCTCTGGATTACTAAGCGCTGTCACCCCATGACACTCTGGATAACTAAGCGCTGTCACCCCATGATACTCTGGATAACTAAGCACTGTCGCCCCATGATACTCTGGATAACTAAGCACTGTCACCCCATGACACTCTCTGGATTACTAAGCGCTGTCACCCCACGACACTCTGGATAACTAAGCACTGTCGCACCACGACACTCTCTGGATAACTAAGCACTGTCGCCCCATGACACTCTCTGGATAACTAAGCACTGTCACCCCATGACACTCTGGATAACTAAGCACTGTCGCCCCATGACACTCTCTGGATAGCTAAGCACTGTCACCCCATGACACTCTCTGGATAACAGTCATTAGACTGGAGTTCTCATTCCTGCAGACAATTCTTTAGCTTGTGTACTTTTGTTGTAGTTAAATTATAAATGTTCAGTCGCCCCTTTGGAGTTTAGACACGTTACCTTAGTTCTCTGCCATCACCCTCACATATAAACATTTGCATGGGTTATTCTATATGCTAATTGGGTGATGGAAAAGTTGTCCTTTCCGCTATGTGGTCCTTCCAAATGGCATTTTGAAGGACTCAGTGCAATTAACTTTTATCTGTTGACAGTGAAAGATGCCCTAGATTTTGTATATAATTGTATTAACAGGTTTTCATTGAATGTTTTTTTGTAATTAGTCTAAACAAACCATTTAATGGGACATTTTAAAGGTCGTGGAAAATGTGTTGCTGTGTCTGCTAATGTCAGAGGTCTACCTGCAGTCAAGTTTTGAATAGCTGGGGCAGATACTCGTGGCAAATATGATTTTAACTCTTTATCCCCTACTGTCAGTGCTAAGGGTGTTACGATGTCTGGGTGTGTGGCACTGATGCTTCAGTCAGGGCAATGTGATACCCACAGCCAGCTGTGGTTTGAATGTGTGCCTCATGATGGACTGCAACTAAATTAGACACAGGCCTTGTATTGAAAAACCAGATGCTATATCTGGTTTTGAACCACCATAGGGCATGACTTGTCATATATTTTCGCTGACTGTCGTAGACTTGGCGGGGAGGGGGATGTCCCTTATTTCTTCTGATTGAAAGTGGCAACTATATTCGGCACCCCCCCCCCCCCCACCCCCCAC
>JAODJW010000094.1:21243823-21263792 GCA_026777045.1 Hyperopisus bebe
ATGGAAAGTGGCAACTATATTCGGCCCCCCCCCCCCCCCCCCCCCCACCTGGTGCCTTTGTGCCTTTGTGTTATCATTATTAACTCACAGATTCTGTTCTCTGAAATACTGGAATGGGAATTTTAACTATAACCCAGAGAATAAAAATCTCCCACCTTTCGCTACATTTTTCATGTACTTTCATTTTGCTCAACATTATACAGTGGAAAGCCATTTTCTTTTATCACAGAAGCTCAGGAAGCATGACCATCACAGAAAGCCAAAGTGAAAGGTCCTTGGATGGCTGATTGATTGTTTTTTCCATACTCACCAAGACTACGGTGGACAATTTTCCGCACATTCAGTCGAGTGAGCACAGGACCCACTGTTGATGATTTCAGCCGTCACTTTGGCAGGAAAATTATGTCAACTTTTTCTGTTGTCTCCTCCTACACGATTTCCACAGCCAGTCTAACTGTCTAACCATATAATCTTAAACTTTGCTGTTAGATAGTGGTCAGTTTCATAACATATGCAAAAAAATCTTTATAATAATTGTTTCTGTTTAACACGTTCTAGCATTTAGGAAATTTGACCCTTATATATCCTTGCTCAGTGATTGCTTTAGTAGTTGAGGCCATGGTTGATAGCCAGTCCTAGAAGATGCAGGGTGTGTAATGTATGTGCTTTACAGGAGCTCATACCCTAATGGTAACTCACCAAGTCTGTGGAATATGGAGAGCAGCCCACTTAAGCTGAAGGGTAAAGGCAAACTTTGCAAAGAAAAAAAAGACTTGTACCCAAAACCTTGGGGATGAAGACACCAGACCTACTCATGATTCATCATGCCATCTGCTTGAAGGTCAGTTTCTTTCCCCGTTTTAGTCTCATCAATGCTTTCTTATTTCTCCCTCAGACCTGTTAGCTAAAAAGTAGCCTCCATAAATACTTCTTTACAGCTTTGGCGCTTTTTAAACACTCTAAGTGTTTTTTAAAGGGTGTTAATTGCTCAGTGTTAAATGGGCTATGGCACTCCAAGAGCAGGTGTAGGATAATTAAGCTACCAAAAACAATCTCGTGGCTTGCAGAACACTCAGCTTATGAAAATGCCTCTCCCCCTTTTTTTTGGTGTGAGAGATTGGGGATAGTGAGCCGTGCCTGTTACCTCCTCACCTCACGGGAATGAGGCGGAAAAATGACACCGCTTTCTGGAGGGAGGGGGTGGGGCACCAAGCCAGGAAGGGGGTCTCGATACCACCGCTGGCAATTCAGTGATTTGTCATAAGAACTTTAAACACTCGAATGCTGAATGTTACACTGCTTCATCTGCTGCTGTCACACGGCAGCAGGCTTCTAGTGACACGCAGCCCTGATCTCCTCCACAGAGAGTGACTGACTGCTCCTCCCCCCCACAGAAAGCTGCTGCCGTTCTTCATTCATGAGACATCGCTGAATCGAGACGTCATGGAATTCTTCATCAAGTTATGGATGGCGTTGGTATTTCCCTGCAGATTTTTCTGGAGCTTCCTCATAACTCCTCTCATCTGACAGTCACACTGCTAATGCGTCATTATGTTGTATCTCCGGCTAAATGTGGCCCATCTCCATCTCTTTACACTGAATAGAAGGCTCTTTACTAGCATCAGTATTTAAGTTAGAACTTGAGAGTCCTTAGTTATCCAAATGCCATTTATGTCGTATTGAGTATCATGGCCGCATTAAGCTCAGCCTAACCTGTGGGTCTTTCTGAAAACCTAGCTGCTGGGTTGACTTATATAAAACACCCTGGGGAAAAGACAAAGCCAGACACTTTTGTTATTTCCATAATGGAGGACTCAGAGATAACAGCAGACTCCTTTGTGAAAAACTGGAGCATTTTCTGTCACATTTGCTGTGTCTTAATTACAGCAACACCATCAAAGAAGCAGACGAGATGCTTAAATACTAAATGCAGTAACAAGCCTCACTGGAAATAATGCGCGACACCTACCACGGTCACCTCACTCTGGAATGGCTTTTATATATTATAGCTTGGCATAGAGCAGTAAGAATGATTCCTAGTTTCAAAAGGTCTCTAGAAAAGGACAGAATGGTAATGCAAAACCTCTTCAGACTCAAACAAGGGTAAATGAGGGGGATATATTGCCAGTGCACAAAATCCTGGGGTGACATACAAGGACCATGCAGGAAAATACTTCACATACACTAATCCTTAAATAATTCAAGGACAAGTGACCAGAATCCAGTTTATGTTAGAATAAGTAAAACATTCATTCTCACAAATGTCAGTGAGAATCTGCGATACATATTTTACTATCATAATATTCATTATGGACCTTTATATTCATTCATGTGACCACATGATAAAATTCAGCCAACAGATTTAATATCCAAATCCGCATGACACGCTTAACACCCGGGTTTGATCTGTAATAAGTTCTGTGCCACCGATACACAACTCGAAAAGTGCACATCATGATTAATCTTCTCGAGTGTAGAAAACGAAATGCGTAGCTTTCCAGGAGACCCCTGAGACAGGCAAAACCTGCTACCTGCAAAGATGCTCCTCCATAATGCCATCAGACTGGCTCGCTCCAGGAATCTGCTGCAGTTATGACTCTGGGTTTCAGATGGTATAAAATAAGCACAGCTTCAGTTCTTTACTTGGTTTATCTAACTAGCGTGTTGGTGTTTCCCTTTGGTGCCTCTCGCCTATGACACCACCGTTCTCTAGCAGCCGCATCCTGCTTCCAGCTTCTGAGAACTTCCCCTTTTGTTTAATTTTTTATCTTGGATGACTGTGTACTTGAAAAAAAACAGTCGGTTGACAGTATGTATGCAAAGACTGAACCCTTATTCTCTGGATTCACATTTTATTCACTTTGCCGATGCCCTTGTTCAGAATGACGAACGTTGCCGTTAAAATGTAATGCGTTCAGTGCATCATCACTTGTCAGAGGCAGTGCAACGTCAGTAATAATCATGTTACTTAACTCGGCACATTATCGGATAGTTATTGCTGGTAATGATGCGTGAAAAACAGCAAAGTGGTCCTTTTGCCTCTGACATTTAAAAGTGCTTCTTTATCAATGCCACGTTAGCGCTTCCTTCTCGGCCGCGGGTTCGAATGCAGGCCGGAATGTCGGACTCACAAGATCCTGCTCTTAGGTCACAGAGGGCACAGGAAAGTCGGGCTTTGCCGGGACGTGGGGGCCAAGACGGATAGATGTAGAATGACTGTTCCTGTGAGTCGTGAAAAAGACTTGCGTATCCAAACAGATCTCTGTGGAACTCTATCGGGTGCCCACGGCAACACTGTACTGTGATGTCACAGCCCTGGTATTAAATCTGTCTGCCCTTTGCCGGAATTCGCTCGTGGATTTGGGCCACTGTGTTACCACCTGCTGCCATTGCCATGGCAACACACTGAGGGCAGCTCAGTTGCCCCGAAACCCCCCTCCCCCACCCAAAAAAAAAACCACGCTAGCTTCGAAGTGTCTCACCCAGGATGCCTGCTGAATGCTAACATCCCTGACTGAGTGTGTGCGTGTCCATACAGGGATGGCAGCAGTACGGAGTCCAACACCTTTTTTTCAGCTGCATTAATTACTGGTGAAATAGAGATTTTCCCGCACATAGTGTGAGGACGGAACACAACCGGCCTCTGAGGCAGTGTGTCTTCCTCATCACCCTACGTGCCAAGCAGGTTGTGTTTTGCTCCAAAGCGACCGGCTGACGTCGGTAAATATGTTCTTTGCAGAAAGCTGTGAAGTGCCTGGCGCGAGCCGTGATTTGGCGTCAGAGCGTGGCTGCTGCGTCGGATCAGGTAGAGAGCATAATGAGGGACAATGACAGCTGACTAATGGTCACAGGTGCGTGTCTTTGTGGGTGCTGTAATGTGGCATACTACACACGCCTCTAGGGGGCGCTGCCTCCATCTGCCCACACGTCGAAGCAGCTTGCTTTGAAGTTCAGGCCCAAAGTGTCGAGCTCCAAGGAAACTCAAAATCTGACGTGTAGCTATGACTAGCCTCTGCCAATCTGGTTCTGAAATGTATGTTCACGTTTGTATAGTCAGACTATAAATTTATTTTTTGTTCAGCTACCCTTCCTTGTGAATCTTCATTATTCCCAAACAAAGAAAATACCAAACGAGAACCTCCATAATCACTCCAGAACATCAGCGTTCGACTTCACCCACTAAGTTAACCTGTGGGTTAACCAGGTACCAGAATCCCAGGTACAAAGTAATTTGCCAGGTGCAGACCTGTTTTACAAGGGATGCAAACCTCATAAAGATGCTTTCTTTTCTTTCATGAGTTCCCTGGTGGACTGTTCTTCTCATCTTGCTGATTGTGTCTCTGCTCTGCGTATGTTAAATACAGACGTCCCTAATGATGCAGCATGACTCCTCGTAATTGCCACCACTGTCCTTAATTATCCCAAAACACATCAGCGGTAATGAGGAGGAAATACAATGATTGCAGTCATAATTAAAAAAAAGGCGTGTAGCACAAACATGAAGACAAATTTTAAGTATTGATTATCTTGTATTGCTTGTTGAGAAAACCGACACTCATTTTGCAATAAATGTTTAGATATTTTAATGATCCTATAATTAGACTATCAAATGTTAATGTTTATTCTGAAATCAGGATAGTAGATTTGAGTACATTGAAGTATTTTTTGCGTGTCAAATTAGTGTCAAAGTATGTCAAAGCAATGGGAACAGTTCATTACATCCATTGTTTATAAGAGAAAATAAACTTTAGCCAGTATTGCATTATTTATGATATTAAGTAGAACGTGAATGTCTTTGTATTTGTTTGTCACATGGTACCACATTCCCATTCCAAATATCCAAAACAGTTACGGACCCACATAACGTCAATCACGGCTCTTTGGGCCCCAGACTGTAGTGTAATACTTCATGGTAACATAATACAGACACTTTTATTTTGCATTATAATGGGAGGTAGAATAGTTAGTAAAGCATTACAGTGTTTTATTTTGACAGACATAAGGCATTTCAGAGTTGGTTATAGTACTTCAGAAGCTCAAATGAAGCTCTCATCTATAATGTAGTATAGATACCTTCATAGTGAAAAGTGCCTTAATGAATGCATTGTAATGTGTTATGAATAGATTCATAGATTCTTATAGACATGATATTCATAGAAAGTGTTACCATTAAAAGCAAGTAAATTGCTTGTGACTGATTAAACCTTAAGCTATTGCAAAGAATAAACGCTATTAAGGCATCACACATGTATTCTGAGTTGTGTGTATAGCACCATGCAGCTACAGACACGGCTGAGTCACTGTTCTAACAAACCTAATGGTAAATGGTATTAACAGGACTTTGTACTGTCGAACCCAGCTGTGGCTCTGCAGTGGCTCCTTTCATCGGGGGACGAGGGTCACAGGGCTGGCATTTAAGGCAGCAAATCCAATGAATGGCCTTCATTTACAAAACCATTTCATGGGTGCCCCCCTCCCCACGCCCCACCGCTGTGACTGACGTTCAAAAGCTCACAGCATAAACGACACCCTTCGATCATGCTGGAGTTGTTCCATTGTCATTATCATTTAGATGGTGACAGAGTCAGTGACTTCTTTTGTTTTTATTCACTTTAAAACAACAGTCTTGTATCGCACCCTCCTCTGCCACACTCCTCTTCCTGATCTGTTGGTTCCCATGATTTTTTGGTGTTCAAGAAGATGGCAAATGGACTATCAAGTTTGAGTGGAAGTCTCATTAAAAACAATATTCTCAAAAATGAATACTCAGTATTACCCAATATCTTTCCAACATTATATATCCCATAAGCAAAGAACTTCATGAGAAATGACCTAAAATATTCAGTTTGTATCTGTACAGCCATTGAAAATAAATGTGCCATCTTTCTGAGAGTTAACTGTATATTTGGTGGTTTAATAGCAATCATTATTCAACCACTGAAACGTTTTCCATAACTGTCCAGTGCAGGGTCTGATGAACTTGGAGCCTATCCCAGGACACAGGGTACATGGCTGGTGCCATCTCAAACAACATGTCACTGGTCATTGTTTAAACATTTTATTTTAGGTGCACATATTTTCGTACAGTTCACCATAGTACCATGAACTCAACCTGGGTCGAAAATAGTGAATTGAGCACGTCACTATCTGACTGGGAATGTTATTTTCAAAAGGGAGCCCTACAGATAATGCTTTGAAGCAAACAGTCCCTGAGCTCCAAACATCTCTTCCTTTAAATATTTGATATTATTTAACATTATCCAAATATATATGTTGAGGAGGTAGAATATCAAATCATACTATATCATTACAAAATAATAAGCGAAGTTTCAAAAAGAGTAAAATTCCAATATCAATAAAATCTTGTAGGCTGGCCCATCAGACATCCATAGCTATGAGAAAAATATGACAATATAAATTTAGGAATGAATTATGATCACACATACACAAACTTCAAGCAAAATCGTTGTCATAGCAACAGTACAAAAAGGTTTGTTTACCAACTGAATCACCTCCTTTCTGTAAAATGTGGCATCAAATATAATATGGGCATTCAGATCTGAAAAGTATATTTTTACTCAAGATTAGTGTTTTGCAATGAATCCTGAAATCAAAGTGCAGTGATCTCCCGCTATATTGCGGTTCAGCTATCGCGCCCCCGTTACATCGCGGATTTTTCCCCGATGTGTCACAGTTCTCTGTGTATCGTGTACCTTGCTTGTGGTCCGATTGCTTTCATTTTGTTTTAAGCTCTACGATGGCTCCCAAGCATCCTGCATCTTCTAAGCCTTCTGGTAGTAGTGAGCCTAAGCGCCAGAGGAAGACCTTGACCATTCAGAAGGTAAAACTCCTGGATATGCTTCGGCAAGGAAAGCGTTACACAGATTGCCATTATGGCTTGAATGAGTCGACAGTACGCTACATCAGGAACGATGAAAAGAATATAAGAGCCATATATGTTTTTATTTTTATATATGTATACAGAGAGAGAGAGAGAGAGAGAGAGATGTATATACAGTCAGAACCATAAATATTTGGACAAAGTTTTTCCATTTTTAAGTTCTGTACATTACCACAATAAATTTTAAAAGAAACAAGTCAGTGTCACGCCCAGCTCCGTCCGATCCTCCTGTGTGCCACGCCCACCTCGTTACCTCGTGTTAATGTCCGATTGTTCCCACCTGTTGCTCGTTGAGTTCAGCTTGTCATGTGTCCTCATTAATATATCTGCAAATAAAATGTTCAATTCTAATACTTAGTTGAAAACCCTTTGCAAGCAATGACTGCCTGAAGTCTTGAACTCATGGACATGACCACACACTGGGTTTCCTCCTTTTTAATGCTCTGCCAGGCCTTTACTGTAGCAGCTTTCAGTTGCTGTTTGTTTGAGGGTCTTTCTGTCTGTAGTTTAGTCTTTAGCAAGTGAAATGCATGCTTAATGGGGTTGGGATCAGGTGACTGACTTGGCCATTCGAGAATATTCCACTTCTTCGCTTTAATGAAGTTCTGTGTTGCTTTTGCTGTGTGTGTTGGGTTATTGTCCATTTGTATTATGAAACGCCGTCCAATCAATTTGGCTGGATTTGAGCAAACATGATGTCTCTGAACACCTCAGCATTCATTCGACTGCTTCCATCCTGTGTCACATCATCAAAAAACACTAAAGACCCAGTGCCACTGGCAGCCATGCATGCCCAAACCATCACACTGCATCCACCATGTTTTACGGATAATGTGGTGTTCTTTGGATCATAAACTGTTCCAGCCCTTCTCCATACTTTTTTCTTTCCACCATTCTGATACAGGTTGATCTTCGTTTCATCTGTCCAAGGAATGCTGTTCCAGAACTGTGCTGGCTTTTTTAGATGTTTTTTTGTAAGTCCAATCTAGCTTTTCTATTCTTAAGGCTTATGAATGGCTTGCATCTTGCAGTGAACCCTCCGTATTTGCCTTCATGCAGTCTTCTCTTTATGGTAGACTTGGATATTGATATGCCTACCTCATGGACAGTGTTGTTCACTTGGTTGGCTGTTACAAAGGGGTTTCTCTTCACAATGGAAATGATTCTGCGATCATCCACCACTGTTGTCATCCATGGACGTCCAGACCTTTTTGCGTTGCTGAGTTCACCAAAGCTTTCTTTCTTCCTTAGGATGTACTGAACTGTAATGTTGTGGCAATTTCTCGAATTCTTTTTTTTCTGTTTTTGCAGCCTAAGGAAGGCCTGTTTCACCTGCATACTAAGTTCCTTTGACCGTTCATGTTGTATGTTCACACCTCAATCTTCCAAATTCAAACAAGACACCTCAAATCAACTCCAGGTCTTTATCTGTTTAATTGATAATGAAAGAATTGCCCACACCTGTCCATGAAATAGTTTTTAAGTGAATTGTCCAATTACTTTTGGACCCTTTAAAAAGAGGGTGGCACATGTTAATGAGCTGAAACTCCTAAACCCTTCATCCAGTTTGAATGTGGATACCCTAAAATGAAATCTGAGAGTCTGCACTTTATGTCCATGCCCACTGTATAACTTCAATTGGAATATATTTCAGTAAACAGATAAAATAGTAAAACTTGTGTCAGTGTCCAAGTATATATGCACCTAACTGTACATTACATATTATTATTATTATTATTATTATTATTATTATTATTATTATTATTATTATTATGCTACTCATATCCGTAGCCCAACATCCACATATGTGTTGTTTTAATAAGTTTGCATGTGTTTAAAGCGTATGGGAGGGGTATTTTAAGCCTTAAACTATAAAAAAATGTTTATTTATATCGTCTTTCTATATCGCAGATTTTCACCTATCACTGATAGGTCTGAAACGCATCTTCCATGATAGGTGAGGGATCACTGTATCCTGTTTCATTGTATTAAACCACAACTTCAAGTTGAAGGTCACAGTTTGTTAGAAAGAAACAACCCTTGAATTAACCCTTAATTAGGCACTGTTTTAATAAGATAATCGGATATATCATCCTAGCTGTGTGAGCATTTAACTGTTAGCTGACTCAATGAGACAATGAGATCATTTCCCACATTACGGCTGTACTACTAGGATTGTAAGATGCAAGCTCAATTTGCTTGTTTTCCAAGTACATTTCTTTAAAAAAAATCATGATGGTTGTGTAAGGTTCAGAAAATTCAGAATGAACTTTTCCAATATCATCCACTTATGATTAAATGACTACAATATATCTTTCTCTTAGTTCAGACAAAAGACAACTCAGAGAAGGGTAAAAAGAAGTAAAATAGAAGGAAATTTTAATGAGAGCCATTTTCCTCATAGCAGACATTACCGGTTCCACCATATTAATGTTGTTAATGTGTTTTGGAATCTCCCAGTAGCTTCCTGTGTGCGTGTCAGTTTGGCTCCTGACGTATCAGCCTCGCTGGCTGGGTTATTTTGGTTATGCAGACGCAACTTGTGCAGCCAAATGACTCACACCATTATACAGCTGGCTCAGACTTCAAAGACGCCTGGAAATGAAATGAAAACAGGCACCTGAAAGCCAGCTAAAAAGGTCCTGAATTTCACTTCTCCAAGAGCTGAATCTATCCTGAACGGTTTGTTGGGTAGATATCTGTACTTTTTCACGTGACTTACAACAACAAAGTCTGCCAAATTGGCACTAGACCTCAAATATTTGCAAGCGTATCAGACGTACTTTGTTGGAGAGAGACTGGTTACTGAGAACAAACACTCAGAAAGGGATTATCTTTAGCTTCCATCTAATACAGGGTAGCAATCTAAATACATAAACTCTGTTATGCAGGAGCTCTACTGTTCCAGCACATTCCATGCCATTGCATGTGGTCTAGGGCTGCTTGCTCAAACATTGGACAGTTTACAGCAAGCAAGACAAAGCAAATATACAGAATATACAGTAAACCTGATGTCCTTGCTCATCCCATCTAGTGTAAAATAAACACAGCAGTGACTCTCTAAGGAAATAAGACTCCCCGAGGCTGGTAAATTACACAGATGGGTGACAAACCCAAGGTTTAAAGAAGCGCATTAGCATCATGGCGCTAAAGTGGGTTAGCTGTATGCTACGTCAGTCTGTGACTGTTTTTTCATGTCTAAAGGACAATAAATAATTCATTATATGATTTTTCTCCTTACATTTATTAAAATATAGATTACAAAGTAAAACTCAGAAACAAAGCGTATAACTTTTGTGTTATCCTTTTAGCGTTTTAGAAATATTCATGATCACAGCTCCATATTATAATGTGTCACTGCTTAATTAAATAGCCCTCGGCTGAGTGCTTGATTGCCCGATATCCATTCTGTCTGCCCTTGACCCTAATGACTGATTAAATGCATCATGAATAATCGGTTGTTTGTGTTATAAAGCTGAAGGTATACTGCTGCCCTATCTCCACTACAGAAAAGGGCCGCTTAGCTTTGGCCTAATTCTGCGTTCCAATTCATTCCAAATCTACATTTCAGGTCAAGGATCTGTACTGGTCACTGCAATGTCCTTATGTTATTCTTTCCAGTGCACCTCCACAGCTTCCTTCAGCAAGGGGAGGTGGGTTGTACTCTGACTTCTGGTTGTCTAAAAACGTAACATGATAATCAATGACTTTTTTAAGCTCTCAGAAATCAGTTTCGAGTGTTTTATTTATTTATTTATTTTCTTTTAATGAGCCCTATTTTGAAACTTTGCAGGTCGGTGGCATGAACTGTTTCAGTCACAATGCCTCTTAATTATTACAACATAAAGCTATTCATTCCTGCAAAGGATAGTCTAGTTGGAGTGGGAGATGGGAGCTTAATGCCTCAGATGGGTTCCATGCATATTCCGAGGGAAAAACTGAAGCAGAATTCATACAAAAAGAAGAGGCAATAAAGCCTTAACATTTGTAAAATTAACACATGAAAAATGCATTATTGTACCATCCAGCACATTGCTCATCAAGTAGGAGAAAATACTAGAGTAATATTTGACTGTTTATAACTGTAACCCTGTGCTCTGATTCCAAGTTTCTGTCTGTGTGAGTCCCACAGAAGAGCATGATGGAATATGTGAAGATGGAAATTTTGTGGCAGTTGCTACCTGTACAATGAAAATAAAGGAATTTTCCTCTGTTCTTCTCATTTTTATGCAGTGCGAAGTATTGCAGCTTCGCACCTACAGGGCCTCAGTTTGAAACTCTGCATGTAGAACATGCTCCTGAGACATACACTGCAGATGGGTCCATGACTGCCCATTGTGTAAGTGTGAGTGCCCATCATCTGGGCTGGAGCCTGCTCTGCATCGTCCCAGATCACAGCAATCTTAATGGGATAAGCTTTGATTTATAGGGGATGGATTTTATTACTGCTGATTCCCAATTCCGTAATACCTACTAATCGTATACTCCTTGGATTTGAACAAATATTTTTTTACTTGTTTTTTATTCATTCATAAAACAAAAGGTCATACAGTATTTGGGACATAAAAAAGAGAGACATAATTGTGTGACCTTTAACAAGGCTTATGTCAGAAATATTGGGTATCTTTATCACTGAAAACCCAGCAGATGTATGTGACATAAAGGGCAGATTCATCATGCACCAGCACTAAAGTCATTCATTAAGGAAACAAATCAAGCTAAGGCCTAAAATTTTGGTTATTTACTTAACTCTGTTTAATTTACAGTATGTTTGTAATCAGCCTCAGTTAGCATGGAGCTAAAATTTTGTGAATGTAGGGCAATGGCTGTAGAGGTAGAGTGTGATTTACACACAGAGTTATTGCAAACCATATGGCCCCTAGCATTAGCTTTTACCCTAAACTGCAGTATATGCACAAGGGAAGACATTTCATTCAAACAATAAAATCTGAGCAACATAATCCAGTTTTGACCTGATATTTGTCATAACTTGTGGGATGAAGGACTTGAGGGCAGGCGTGGCAGCGAAACCAAACGTGGTTTATTGAACTCAAAAAAAAAACAGATTTGAAATAAATAGGATCACAAGGGATCAAAAATGGGAGGAGTGGAAAAAGGAAGAGTACAGGCAACCAGAAGGTTCAACATCAATAACCAGATTGGGGAACACAGGACTGGGAAGGACTACATATGGAACAAACGAGGGAGCTAGTGAGAGGCAGCTGGAAGTGATTAACATGAGGATTAGGAACGAGAAGTCAGGCAAATGAGTGACAGGCATAGCTTGTTCACGCCAGGGAGGAGACCGGAGGGTCAGGTGGACATGGCAATATGATTTTCTTAAAAGAACAGTGCCCAGTGGCCTATGCTATGAAGTGAGGTTACTGGCTTATCGGGGTAACTTGTCGGATTTAAGGTACCACAGTTTAAATGGACTTCATATTCATTCACTTACAATATGCCCAGACTACCTTAAATCCTACAAGTTACCCCGATATGCCAGTAACCCCGCTTTGTAGTATAGGCCCCAGGAGCTTGATCTCCAAACAAAGCTGGTCAGTAGAAAGTACAAAATGTTGTTTTTCGAAGCCTCTGTGTCTTTCTGATAGCTGGATTATTTATTCTGTGGCTGTTTTCAGACTTTACAGCGTGCTTCTTGTTTTGTGATGTTACTCATATTTTTTGAGGTATTTGGCTAGGAATAAGACTCAATTTATTTTCAGCTTGTACAAAGAAGTTTGTTTCTACATTCCATGTAAGGGAAAAACAGAATAAGTTTTATACTGGTGCAATAGCTTAATAAAATTCGAAATGAGGGCAGTACAGTCATCATCACTAGGTCATTGTCCATAGAATTAAGCAGTGATTTAAACAAATGACCAGTGAACACTAAAATAATTACCAAGCGTTGATGTGGATCTGCAGTGCATCAGCATTATTATTATAAATTTCATGACCTCTCCTGAGTATGGGTATGGTAAGTGACCCATCATGACCATCAGGAGGGAAGAAAATAGAGACTGGATCGATAACTATTGACCGTCTACTGGGATCATGAGATACATTAGGGGCAAGACTCATATTATTCAACATGCTATATATAAATATTTGATTGAGAATGCTTACTGTATTCCTGCTTTATGTCCTGGGATAGGTTCCAAGTCCTCACACAACCCTTCCAAAGTAAACGGTCAAAAGATGTGTTATGCCCTGCTCGTCCGATCCTCCTGTGTGCCACGCCCCCTCGCTACCTCATGTGGAATCCCAATGTCACCAGCTGTTTCCATTCATGTTCATTAGTCCTGTGTATTTAAGTCCACGTTACAGTGTGTTTCCCCAGTCCGGTAATTGACATTATGTGGTTGTCTCCCGATTGTGTCTTTTCTTTGATTAAACCCCATACTCTCCCGACACCTTTAGTCCTGACTCTGCTTCCTCGGTCCGTATTTCCTCAGTAGGTAACAGAATAACCGGACTCTCCAAGAAGATGCCACCAATGCAAGAGGCTCGTCTGCCCGCAGCATTGTCGCCTTGTCTGCCCCCAGCTTTGCCACCTGTGCCCAAGACCCTTACCAGACAGTACTTTGCCCTCCAGGGTCTATACTGGCGGGTGAGGGGGGATCTGACAGTTTGAGACTCTCCTGAAGCTGCCTTGCTCCTTGCAGGGCTTAAGGAGGAGTTTACCGCCTTTACCCCGACTTCCCTGCACCGGTCCCCGCACTTCCTGTCCCGGTTCCTGATCCCCCGGACCCTGCTCCTGATTCCCTGGTTCCTGCTTCTGCCCCACTGAACCCCTCCGGTGGATCACCCCAACTCACCTCATCGCAGCAGATCCCGGCCCGGTCCCCATCTCTCAGTCTCCTAGAGAGGAAGAGGACACCTGCGCCGGGGTCGGGTCCCGCCCACCCTGCCCCACAGCTGTCCTTCAGTCCTCCTGGCTTTGGCTCGGTGGTCGCCTGCGGTTCCTGTGGCTGCTGCTGGGTGGTCGCCTGCGGTCCCCCTAGCTCCTAATCTGTGGTCGCCTATGGTTCCCCCTGTGGTGCCTCGTCGGGTGGCTGCGGTCCCACCTCCAATGCCTTGTCAGTCGCCTGCGGGTCCCCCTGCTCTGACTCGTCGGTCGCCTGCACCTTCGCCGGCTGTGGCTGCGCCTTCGCCTGCCATGGCTTCTGCTTCTTCCTCACCTCCTCTGTTGTCCCCTTCACTTCCCTTCTCGCCTCCTTCAGTAATCCCTCCGCCTTCCTCCTCACCCCCCTTCAGTATCCCCTGCTACTTCGGCCAAGTGGTCGCCTGTGGCTCCTGTGCCTCCTGCTCGCCAGGGTTCCCTCTGGCTTCCTGTTTCCCCTCGCCCATTGCATCCTTGCCCTCCGTGTTTGCTCCGATTACTCTGCCTTTGTTCCCTCCTGGCCCCTTTGTTCCTCCTGTTGGCTTGTCCCCTGGGGTTTTCCCCCTCTGTGTTCCAGACTTTGGTTTTCCTTGTTCCTGTTTTGTGTGTCCCTGCTGTTCCCCGTGTTTCGTTGATGTTTCTTGCTTTTGTTTCTCCAGGTCCTGTGCCCGGTTTTGGCCCCTGGTCCCCTTAGCCGTGCCTGGTGTGCACCTTTGGGGGGGTTCTGTCATGCCCTGCTCGTCCGAACCTCCTGTGTGCCACGCCATCCTCGCTACCTCGTGTGGAATCCCGATATCACCAGCTGTTTCCAGTCATATTCATTAGTCCTGTGTATTTAAGTCCTGGGTCTGTGCTTCCCCAGTACATTGAACAAGATGGATGGATGGATGTGTTTTGCACTGACTAATATTTGGTATCTTAATGCAATAGCTCTTTTAGTCCCTTGAAAGTATAGTGGCATTGCTAATTATTTATCTATGTTCCACTTTTCCTTCTACCAGGTTATTCAGGCAGGAACATATTGTTCTCTGTGCCACTGCAAAAAAATTTGTCATTTTTTAAAAATAATACTTTTTTTGCCTGAACAGAAGTTTTACTTTGTAGTAAAAAAATACATTAGGGATTAGGGTGGTGTTATATAGTATTAATTAATCATAATGAATATTCACAAGATGTTGACAATCAATTGTGTGAAGTTGTGGGGAAAAAAACCTCTCATTATACCATATGGCTTTCTGTTACTCTGCCCTACACCTGACTTCAGGCAGAAACCTTTCTCAAGCAGCAGGGCTATGCTTTACGAACCATTTGAGGGGACTGAAATAATTCACAGGCAGTAAACAAGTGCCAGAGGCACGTGCCAGAATGTTAATCCGCAAGATGCATTTATTCATACAGATAGCAATTTTTCCGAATGTAAATTGCATTAACTAGCAGCTACTGTGCCATTAAGCTACAAATGGCCACGGATGTAAACCAAAATGGCAGCAATAATGAATGAGACTCAAAGCACCACGCGGGATATGAGCCCTCGTACTGAAAATATTTTATTAATAAATATGGACAGAAACGTATCACTGACAGGAATTATGCCAGCCATTGCCTGTGTGGCGCTCTGTGCTGCCCTGTGGAAATTAAACTGAAATGCGGTTCATTCACACCATGCAGGGGAAGATGCTGAGCTCAAAGCAGATAATTAGAGCTCACCCTTTGCTATGGCGACGCAGCATCATTTCAAAACCACTCTTCACTACCCAGTAGTGATAGCTGCATGCGATGTGATATTCCCTAATGGCATTTTGCGTTTTTTTTTTCCTCCAATGAGAATTGGCCCGATAAATAATATATAACAGGGTGGTGCTGTGACTCAGTGGGTGGCACCCATGCCTCATGAATCCTGGGGTTTAGGCTCGAATCCCATCTCAGCTCAGGCATTTGCGTGTTCTCCCATTGTTACCAGCTATCATTTGGGTACTCTGCAGTCCCAAGACACGCAATTAAGCCAACTGGTGTTGTTAGCTTAACTTTAAATATCACTGTGTGATTGTGCCCTATGACAGGCTGGCATCCCATCTAGAGTGTGCCCCAGCCTTGTGCCCTATGCTGCCTGGGATAGGCTCCAGCTCCCCTACATCCCTGGCCAGGATAAGCAGTTCAAAGATAAAATACGACAATAGAATATAATTCAAACTACAGCACAGCAATGAATTACTCTCCCAGCTGTGCCCATTCTTTCTTTTAACAACATCATTCATTTTTTCTTTTTTTTAATAAGTTGAAACTGAGAGTTGAAATTCTCCCTTCTACTTGCATTTTTGTAAGAGTTCTTTTAATTCTTCCCATTTTTTTTCCTACACATGAATGTACCCGCAGGAGAGCAGATCAAAGTATGGTAGATGAACGGCAGTCTGGTGGTGGAGCTGGGATCGAGATGGATGCCAGCGCTTGAGTCAGGGCACACTGCCTCCTGTTGGGTATACCCAGGAGAAACAGGAAATCACAGATCAGAAAGGTTTCCCAACAAGTCAGTTAAGACAGCCGGAAGAAGGAGAACAGAGAGTGGATGAGGAGTAGAGGCTGGGGACAGAGATCCGAGAGATTGTGCCGCTGCGTCGCTGTGCTGACGGGCCCCCGCCCATTAATCTCACTGCTCGTCTTCCTCCCTGCCTTAAATCACTGTTAAAGCTGGTTGTTTAAAAAACACGATCTGCCAGTGACTCAGGCGGCAATGGAGACCAGTCTGAGCCCAGAGAGAGCACTGGGGACAAAAGGACTGATTGAGTTACACATGCAGACTTCCTGTGGGGATTGAGCATATAAAAATAAATATATTGTGAAGACAAACAACATGATGGATTTTAATAATAAATATATTATTTTAATATGTAATATTTCATATTTAATGATTATAAAATCTATTATAATCTCACAAAACCAATATACAGTCATCATTGATACTAACAGCTTAGGCAATGAAATGTTTTCAAATATAGGAACGCAAAATACATGACCCCATATAGATAACAGGATCTGAAGGCAGCTAAGGGTGAGTGTGGGATCTGGATTCATTATAAGTACAGCCATCTGTCTGTGCCAAGTTGTTCCAGCTATCTTTACACCATTCCCAGGAGAGAGCTCATTAGGCGTTTGCTTTTGTGTTTCTTTCTATGTGTATCAGACCCCGACCTCAACAGCCTGAAGAGGCTTTCTACCATCAGTTTTAATCTTCGAGGGGGCACAGGTGCATTGTAACAAAGTCACCCCCCTTCAGCCGGGCAGGGATGGCAGAGCAGGCGGCACGGGAGGGAGGGACGGCTTTCAAACCGGGATCTCCTGCATTCATTTCCACTGGCGTCACTGAGTCCACGGCGCCGCGTCACTCCGAGTCTGGCCAATGTGGGAGTGTCCTTGGTTTGTCCCCAACTGCTTGGCAGAAGGGGAACGCGTAGGAGAGAGGGCAAGAGGAGGAGAGGGAGCCAATGAGCTCATCCAGAAGGGATGAATGACGGGGGGCACGAGCGGCAGCGTGCTTCGGAAATGTGTGTCAGTTCCTGTGAAATGTGTCTGTAACGTGAACATGCATCTGTCCACAGGAAGCGGGGAAGGAGCAAGCCTCCCCTTCGGTGCAATGCATGACTGCCTCTAGGCCTGCATTCTGACAAAATTGTGTCTGACAGCCAGGTTTTAAACAGGTCATACACACCAAAACAATTGGCAGTTTGCTGGTATCAATCTGAAAGTCAGCTTACCAGAGGACTGTACACATTCAGTTCAGCAGTTACCTCTTTGCATCTTCTGCAAATTGTTGGTTCCTTTTCCTCTAGCCCCTACTAATGCTGTGCAACACTCATGTTATTTCTAGGGTTATTTCATCTGAGTCATGCAAAAGCAGCTTTTTCTGTTTTCACTTGCCCCTTTTCTTCCCAGTCTCAAACCACATCTCATATCCCTCTCCTATCTGTCTATAGCTCTGTTCTATTCGCAGTCCCAACCTGAGAATTCTCTTGCACTCCTTAATTGGGAAAACATTTTGATTGCTCATTTGCTTGTATAAAGGCGGTAAGGACACTTTTCTACTAGGTCCAGGTCATTGTTTTAAGTTTTATCTGCTCGCCTTACAGTTGCAGTGATGCTGAAATCTTTAAGGGGACAATTATGTTATGTTTTTTTGGCACTCCTCTGGAATTATGTAATGACTCTTGAGATTTGCTATAATGTAGGCTGAAACACAACCCCCCCATTTAAAAATGACACCATCCGCCTTGCTCTGGGGTAGGAGAAAGACCAGAGTATCTTGGGGGAAAGCGATACGGATGAAGAAAACTGGATGGCGCTCTCTCTCCCTCTCTCTCTCTCCCTTTTTCTCTCTCTCTTTCTCATTCCCTATCTCTTCCTGGAATACTGCTTTTTGTGATGAAAGTGAGGCTTATGGAGAAACAACCATCTGGTCCACTCATCCTTGGCACCTCGTTCTCAGCCCAAGCAGCAGTTATTTTTAACGGCAGCTCCGCTCAGTATCTATAAATAAAATACAAACATATGGGACTTTTGAGTGTGAATGTGTGTGTTCGTCCCAGCAGTATCAGAGCTAATATGATGCCACTGTATTATCTCTCTCTCTCTCGTTCTCTCTCTCTCTCTCTCTCTCTCTCTCTTTAATGTTGACAAGTGTTTTCTGTGTCTTGTGACTTTAACACATTTTTCATAAATTAATTCATTTATTTTCTAGTTTTAAATTTGAATCATGAACTTAAATTTAACTTAACCTAAATATGAATTTTCATTTAGGTGTTAAGTGTTGGCTAATAGAACATTAAGTTTTTTTAGAAAAAACAAAAATATTTTCTATTATAATCCTTGTTACACTTCAAATCATCACCATAGTTATAGTATTATCCAGCAATTGTTATAATAGTAAATTAACATAGCTAAAGACGTGTTTGTGGGTCTATAATTGCAGGTATATTCCACATTTAAAAGAAAAAATACTTATTTTTCAGAAACTGTGTACTCAAAAAGAAAATATCTAAGAATTACATTTTTTAGTGGTTGCCAAACGCTTGGCATCTGTCTTTCCTGTTTTTAAGCAAACAAAAAACTGGACCGAGAGCAACACAAAACATTATAAAATATTGTTAGAACCTAACATCAGAAAAATGTTAATCAAAATCAAAATCTTTCAAGGACTTCCTAGATAAAACACAAGAAGTTTACTTAGAAAAAGATTTAATTTAAAAGTTCCAGCTAACAATTTAGTTACTAAATTGCATAGCTGCTACTTGAAATTACATAATATATAAATAATGCATGCAAAATTTATGCCAAATGTGCATTTTTCATTAAGACAAGGTTGGGTCAGGAAAATTTAAATGCAAACACGTTTTGCTTAATTGTAAATCATATGACAATGAATTTTAAGAAGGTGAAACCCTCCATTTTCCTGTTTCACAAGGTACAACCAGTAAATTTATGTAAATCTATGTTAAAGAACTTTGATTGTAGGACTACACAAAGTGATGCATGTTTAAAGTAACATAATGCTTTTTGCTTCATGGAAAATGGAAAAATGCAGACCAGCAGAATTATTTAGTGATTGGATGTGGGATCCTAAATGCAGGTGTAACCTATACTTGGTCTTAAAGGTCTTTCCTTTATGAACATCCTCTGTTCCTAAAGAGAAACAGGACGAGAAGAGGAAGACGCTTGCAGCCAATGAACCTGAGCTTAGCTCCTCTCCACTGCCAGCTTTTATTCCCCTCAGGCGGGGTTGTTGTCAACTGATTTTTCAATAGTGTGAGAATCTGCCACTTTAGCACTACATCGCCACCTGTGCAGCAGAGAACCAAGGCAGCTGAGCGACGTCCAATCAAAGTTGATTTCAGACAGCAGCTTTATAAGTTCTGCTGGAAATGTAACATGGTCACTGTAATACATTGGATTCCCGGGTCCCTTGTTTAAGATTATTTTTAGTGCATTGTGTTATAGTTTAATGTCAGCAGCCATACCACCTGCAGTTCAGACAGGGTAATGCATTTGAAGATAAGTTGATTTGGGCCTGGCCAGTACTTGGATGGGGCACCAAATTAGAGAGCTGGGTTGCTGCTGGAAGAGGTGTTGTTGTGGCCAACAGGTTAGCCCACCCTGTGGTCAGTGTAGATCCCAGTGCAGTGATGGGACACTGTGCT